>JAXCLQ010000001.1:20819936-20861758 GCA_035584115.1 Cedrela odorata | reverse complement strand
ATAAGATTTTTTAAAATTACAAATAAAAATAATTATTTTTTTTCAAATAACCGTTTAGAAATTTAAATTTTGTATTGTCTTCTTAAAAAAAATCGGTAAAAGACAAAATTTTAATTTCGAAACATATATTAATAAAAAAGAAAAAGAAAAATAATTTTTTTTATTTATATAATAAATATATCATATTTGAAAATATTTTCATTTTACAAAAATTTATAGTAAGTAAATAAAATTTATTTTGTGAATTATTTTATAAAAATTATTGATACAAAAATAAATTATTTATATATTTATTGAGCACATGTGCTCGGGTCAGTGGGGCCCACTTTTTATTTATTATTTATTATTATTTTTTTAGATCAATTAAATTAATAAAGTAAATGAAAAAACACAAATATTTTTTAAACTTTTTTAAAACTTTTTTGTTATAATTTTTTTAAATAAATATTTTTAATTATAATTTCAAAAAAATAAATGTAAAAAATTAATTATTATTTTTATTTCACTTCGTTAGCTAAATAATTAACTTTTATATTTTTTTTGTTTAAATTGAATTAAAAATTTTAAATTATTATTTTAAATTTATTTTCATTTAATTTCTTTATTTTTAAAATTTACATAATAAATATATTATATTCGAAAATATTTTCTTTTTACAAAAATTTCTAGTAAGTAAATAAATTTTATTTTGTAAATTTTTACAATAATTGTATTATATTTACATAACAAATATATTATATTGGAAAATATTTTTTTTAAAAAAATTATAGTAAGTAAATTTTATTTTGTAAAATATTAATTAAAAAATAAATAAATTAAAATAATATATATGTGTATATATATATATATATATATATACAAAACGCGGATACTATAGATTTAGGGTATGAGAATTTAAGGTTTGGAAATTTGAGGATTATACACTGTAACGCAAAAATTAAGGGGTAACTGTAACATATTTTTGATCCCCAGTAAAATTGTTCAAATGATATGAAATTAGACCGATTAATAAAATTGAATTAGAATTGATCATATTAATAAACAAGAAGTCTGAAAATGTTATTTTTAGAACTTTTCCTTTAACTACGCTCACTTCAGAAGGATGATAAATGACTAAAATGAGTTGATTTGTTGGACATATCATCATGCTTTTGGAGGTTTAGCCATGACTGTTTGAGTCCTCTACTTTTTTTTTTCTTTCTTTATTATTTCGTATTTTCTCTATTAAATATAATCAATAATTATATTTAATAAATTTATTTTATAATTTTTAATAATTATATTTATTACATGTTAAAATATACTTAATTATTATAAGAATTATAAAAATATATTACAGTATTAAACAATCAAATCAAACTCTATAATGTCATATAAGAAGGAAATATATCAAATTTAAAATAAAATGAATAAATGGTCGAAATGGTAAAAGTTGGAGTCAAGTGTTAATCCACCACAGCCACAGGTAACGGAAGAAAATAGTGTATACACACTACGCTTTAAATAATAATAAAAAAATATTTAATTATTATTTATTTAAATTATTAAATTATAAATAATATATTAATAATAATTTAAATAATTAATAGTATTATTTTGTAATTTTGTATTCGTATAATTTGAGTAGAAAAATAATAATATTATATATTATTCTAACTAAAAAATTAGGATAAAAAATAAGTTTAAATTTTTATTGTTATGATAAATGAGAAAGATTTTAAAATAATTAAAATATAATACTAAATAATTTTAAATATCAGTTAAATATTTATTTTATATTTTTATCCTTATTCAGATGGCACGCCAAACAAGCCCTAACAGAATTAGATGGGGTTACTGGTTAGGCTTGGGTCCGAACGAAACCGCTCAAGCGGCGTCAAACCAAAGAACCGGATCAGAACCAGAACCAACAGGCGCTAATTGTTTACAGTGGGCTGGGTTCTGCTTTCCTTCACCGTTCGTACTCCCTTGATCGCACCAGGTCTCTCTGTCTCCACTGTCTATTCCGCGTAACAAAACCCCTAACCCTAACCCTAATTATATCTCAAACCGGAATTTAAGTTTTCTTAGTTCTTTAATTTGTACTCTAATGAATGGTATATGTCGATCTAGAACATCGAGTTTTGAGTTAGACAATGGAGGCGCTGAAGGAGAATTCTTTGGAGATAGAGTTTGGGAGTTCAGTGGAATCATTTCAGAAGTTTATGGACTCACAGAGAGAGCTTTTCCACAGCCAGATCGACCAGCTTCAAAACGTTGTTGTCACACAATGCAGACTAACTGGAGTCAATCCTCTCTCGCAAGAAATGGTGCGTTCTTCATAAGTTCAGCTTACCACTCAAGGAAAATTAATTCGGCTGGATAACAAAAACTTTCACAGAAGTTGATATAACGAATCGTTTATTTCGTATCTTTTTTATTTTTCTTTTGTTCGTAGGGTGAAATATCGTTTTTTTTAGGAGAATTTCCATTTATTATGTTAACTAATGAGAGTTTTATTGGCACATGCAGGCAGCTGGTGCCCTGTCGATAAAAATTGGTGAGTTTTGGTGGTTGTACCTTTGTTCCTGATATGCAATATGCATGATGGTTGTGATTCATTAATGTGTACCTCTAGTAATCTCGAGGGAAATTTTTTATGCTTGTCATTTATATATTAGCTATGATTTGGACTGGTTTTAGTGAGCTATACGCATTCAGTTTAATGTCTTCAAAATAACAATGAATTGGAGTCGAGTTTCTAAATCTGGTTGAAAAAACTGATTGGCTTATCAGCCTCTGTAATTGTTTTGTATGCTTCTTTTATTTGATCCGATGAATGGTTAAAACGGCCTTAGAATTGTGTCAAATTTGTTATCGGGATATTTGCTTGCCTACTTTTATTCCCAGATATAGTATTAATTAGCTTTCAGAAAAAAAAAATAAGAGACACAGAACAGAAACTTTTTTGCATTTATTTATTTTCCTCTGGCAATTGGTTTTGCTTTTTGTATGCTGCTATGCCTCAACATACATGTTATTTTTTTTTATAAATTCCCAGTATTATAATTCTACTCCTTACTTGTCTTGATTGCTATTTGGCTACATTTTTAATATCACAGGCAAGAGACCTAGAGATTTGCTAAACCCTAAGGCTTTAAAGTACATGCAAGAAGTTTTCTCTGTGAAAGATGCAATAAGTAAGAGGGAATCCCGTGAGATCAGTGCTCAATTTGGTGTTACAGTAACGCAGGTCCCTTGTCTTCTCTTGACAGACTTTCATTATTATTTTCTTCATTATTATCTTTCTTTCGACTACTTCCAAAATAAAGTTCTATTCTTTCCTTTTCTGAATCCTGTTCAGAATTTACTGAAATTATAAGATGTTCTCCTGATGGCTTTTTGTTACTGGTTGTCAGTTTTGTCTTTTTTTTCTCGTTTTGATACCGTTCCCACTGAACCATCTGTTTTACCAGATGAAATGTATGCTAGTTATTGTTAACATCTTTCTGCTCTTTCCTGTGTAGGTCAAGGATTTTTTTGTTAGCCAGCGTTCTAGAGTGAGGAAACTAGTTCGGTTGTCAAGGGAGAAGGCAATTAAATCCAATGCACATAAAGAGCTACAGGATGACGGGATCCCAATTAGCTCTGATTCACTGATTCCTATTGATCCTGTCCCCTTAAGTTCTGCTGGCCCAACTAGTGTGATACCCACTGATCATTTTCCCTTAAACTCTATTGATCCTCTAAATGTTGAAGAAGCACCATCTTGTTCTGGGCGGGATGATTCTCTAGTTGGCATAGATGACTTAGATAAAGAGTTTCTTGAGAATATTTTCAGTTTGATGCGGAAAGAAGAAACATTTACTGGGCAGGTGAAGCTGATGGAGCAGATCTTGCAGATAGAAAATTCTTCTGTCCTATTTTGGTACTCACAGAAATGCTATATGAAGTTTGAAGTATGTTATATTGTTTGCTATGCTTACCTGGTGCAGTTGTTATGGTTGCAGGTTTTTAACCAAAGGCGGAGTCATGATTTTGGCAACATGGTTGAGTCAAGCGGTTGATGAGGAACAAACAAGTGTTCTTTCTGTCATCCTTGATGTATGTGACTGTACATGGTGTATGTATGGATGGTTTAGTTTATCTTTGCCTTGTAACTTAGCTTGGAAGATTGACTGGCATGCAGATTTTTTCTCACTTGCCACTACATAAAGCTTTCCCAGAACAAATGTCAGCTATACTTCAAAGTGTTAAAAGACTACGGTTCTACAGGGCTTCAGGTGTGCTTCTGTTATAAAGATCTATAACTTATATATAATGTGCTTTTGTCGAAAAAGGTCTTGTTATCATAATTCATATTGAACTTTTAACTTTGTTTTCTTTTTTGTTAATAAGTTTTTCCTGATTACTGTATTACTTCATTTGCATGAAAAATAATATTTTGTTTAGCTAATATATTTTTGTATCCTTTGGGATATTTTTGAATCTCATTTATCTGATTTGAAGATCAGACTTATCAAACAGGGCAAGGATTTTGTTATCAAAATGGAGCAAGATGTTTGCAAGAAGCCAAGCTTTGAAGAAACCTAATGGCACAAAATCTTGCACTGATGCGCAGAATGAGTTAATTCTGAAACAGAGGCAAGTTCTTATCCTTGCTGAGTGTACCTGCAATATTTTTTCAATTAGTTTCTTATCATTGTGCTCTAAACATGGCGCAGTATTGGTGAAATTATGGCTGACGAATCATGGCAGTCAAACAATAATGTTTCAGTAAGTGCTACACAAAATCAATTGAGAATCTGCTGAAAGCTGGGTTTGGGTTCTTGTGATTGCTAATTAGTTCTTTTTTTGGCTGTTCAGGAGGCCGTTCTTGCTTCTTCCTATGAAAGTTCGGAAAATTTCAGGTGTGGAATTAATACATAATCTGATATTTCTTTGGCCTCTTTGGCACTGTTTTGGTACTTGTGGAGGTATTAAGCATAGGTTTTCTTGTTCAGGAAGCTAGAATCTCCACAACCACTTAAATTATTGACAGCATCTTCAGATGACTCTTCGAGGAAGAACATCCTTGGTGTAACTTCATCCTGTATCCTTTTCAATTTTGTTTTTCTTGTTTACAAGCAATATTAGGGCTTGAAATATTTCTATGGAGGAATTGATGAAAATGAAATTCTTTAGTCAGGAAATTAATTCTAATGAATATTAACTTTTATCAACTCTGTCCCTTATGATTCTTTATGTTAATAGATCACCAAATGCGTTCTCCTGTGATTTTGAGTTAGAATCTGCTTGTTTTGGGAGATCTAATGGATTTCTAATAAAATTTGCTTATGTTTCTGCTCTTAATTTGAATGGAATTTTTCTTCTTCAAGAAGGTATTAAAGGAGTAGCCAAAGGAATTTAGATGACAATTAATAGGAAAAAGTGTTGAATGGTGCAAGCACTGTTCTTGATTCTTTATGTACATTATATATATGGATGAGCAGAATGTTATTGTCTTAACCAGTAACAGATAACAGAGAACGCCGAAAAGTCCAACTTGTGGAGCAGCCAGGTATGGCTGGCCGAAGCCCACAGGCCACAAGAGCAGCTCCTGTGAGTCAAGCTCGTCCAATGTCTGCTGACGATATTCAAAAAGCAAAATTGCGAGCTATGCATATAAAGAATAAATATGGGAAAACTGGTTCTTCGTCTAATGGAAGTATTGAAGTAAATACTGAAGGTCTGAACAAATCCACAGCCACTCAACCCAGCATTTTGCCGCCAGTATTGAAAATTATAGTTCGGCCTCAAATTGAGGAGTACAATAAACCAGTAATAGTTCAACCAAAAATTTCTGGTAGCCTGGAAGCCCCTCTTGACTCTCCGCAGAAAATGGACATTAAGGAGCCTCCAGAGGAGAAGTGCAAGAGGGTCTGGATCCCATGGCAGATGCCACCAGGTACACTTGCTTTCAGTGTTTTTTTGTTGGTTCCGTACATGTTTGCCAATAATGTTAGTGTAGAAAGAATAGCTCTCTACAGAAAAGGGAAGAGACCATTTTAAGGGGTTCCCTGAACCTTGAGCGATTGAAAAATATCAGAGAGAATTCTCACGTTTTTAGGGGTGGAGATTCAATTGCTTCTGCATAGATTTTCTCTTGATTGAGAGCATATCAGAGACCGTTTTCAGGGAAGAATAACTTTTCTCTTGATTACCTCTCCCACCAACCAAAATTTCTTGTTTGTCTCGTTTGAATATAACAACCAAAGCTCCATTTTGTGTGAAACTTGGGTTTTGCTGTATATACCTTGTTTTTACCTTTTCCTGTCGAATAATTATAACTAAAAGCAAAAGTTTGGCACAATGGTAGAATTACAAATGTGTTTTTCTGTTTGTGATGAACTTGAACCTACAAATGGCGTACCTCATATGGAAATAAAAGAGCAGTGTTAATTTTTCTGATAAATTTTTTCCTTCCATAGGTTTTGAAATGACCCTTTCTATCAATTTAATGTCAATACCATTGTGTGATAATGGTTTGGCATTTGTATTAGATCCTTAATAGTCAGTTGATCAGCCTTGTAATGCAAGATGTTCTAGTCAATAAAAGATGCTACATAGGCCGTTTGTCTAAATGCTAAATTTGTGTGGTTGTGGAGGCCTGGGTTCAAATCTGTCATTTTTGCTGACTCGCTAAGATCCATTTTTTTACCTAATAAATATAAAAAATTGCTGGTGGCCATCAGATTGTGTATCTTTCTGGATTGATACTTACAAAAACGGAGCTTCAGATGATTATGGTAGATTAGATTTAGAGGAATAATTGAAAAAAAAAAATTTACAAGGGAAAGAAAATGTCTATATGCTGTTGCTTTTTCAGCATGTGAAACTTTAATGCGAGGACAAAGTATTGGTGTGATGAAGCAAACTTTATTGGGATAATGCAGTTGCTTTATCAGACCAAATTACTGAGAGGTCATTCTTATGCCAGAACGAGAATGGGTTTCATTCTACTTTTTCATAGCTTATTAATGGGTTTGATTCCTCTAATAAAATGGTAGGTTCACTATGAAGCTCAAAAAGTTTACCAGGACTCTATTTAATGAACTTAAATATGAAAATGCTATGAAATTTGGAAATGGAATTCGCTCTACTCCCATTTGGTATTTGAATGGCCTCTTCATTTTGCTGATTAGTTACTAGTGATTTTTTTAGATTTTGTTTTAGCATTCTGGCACTTAATAATTGAAAAGGTTTATAAATTTATAAGTTCATGGTGCCTCTGTCTTATTGGAGCTAATTTTATGTTGTTGAATGTAAGGCCGACTTTGCATTCTTGCAGTGCACAAGGAAAAACAATTTACTGAAGCTTGCCCACCAGATGTTTGTAAATTCATGATAAGAGCAATGAAAAAGTAGTTAGTGTTGCATAACTACCTCAATTTAGTCCATCTGTCCGAATGGCACTAAATTTTTCATTTTAAGAATTCTGTTAATTTACTTGTATCCAGTGGTTGAGATTTCTCTTAAAACTACTATCCCAGGTTTCTCTTAGAACTTTTAAGACTATCCTAGCAGAATGGTTTTGCTCATTTTTATTTTTTTCTGTCTGGGTATTGATTTTACTGGATTACTTTATAACCATAAGCTCAATCAGTACCTTCGGTCAATTTCATCTGTTAATAAAATTTCAGAAGGCTGAGCCAGACAGTCATGACTGCTGATGTAACTTTTACAGGTTACAGTTGCTTACTGATTGTGAACAAAATTGAGGAACCTATCTATTTTTTTTTCTTCTTGTTAGCAAAACAATGTTTTGCACTTTTCATGCTGGACCTATATTTCCTGCAGCTGAGAGTTACAGTTTGACTCTTCTTTTTCTTTTGCCTTTCATTGTTTCTCTTATTGATGGAGTGTCCTTGATGTTCAGTGACAAGTCACTCAAATTTCGACCTTTTATGCCCTTTTTCCTTCCTGCAGAAGTGAAACTCAACACTGTTTGGAGAGTAGGTGCTGGAGAGAATAGCAAAGAGGTTGAAGTTCAGAAAAACAGAACCCACCGTGAGAAGGAAACCATCTATTATACAATCCAGGAGATACCATCTAATCCCAAGGAGCCATGGGACGTTGAAATGGATTCTGATGATACGTTGACCCTGGAAATCCCAACTGAACAGCCTCCTGATGCTGCTGATAGTGGAGAAACACAGGTTGCCACTGATAATGTTACTGGAAACAGTGCAGCTTTGACGATGGCCCCTATCCCATCTCAGATTAGTAATGCAAGTACTACTGAACCAGATCTCGAGTTGCTTGCTGTACTGCTTAAAAATCCGGATTTGGTTTTTGCCCTGACCTCTGGCCAAGCTGGTAACTTATCAAATGAAGATACTGTGAAGCTGCTAGATATGATTAAGGCCGGTGGGGCTGGTTTACCGGGTAATATAAATGGGATTGGGGGACAAGTGGAGGAGAAGGTTGAAGTGTCGCTCCCATCCCCAACTCCATCGAGCAATCCTGGAACGGTGCGTAACTTAGGCTTATGCAACCATTTTTGCCTTAAAAAAAAGAAAAGCCAATTTTTCATGGGCTACGCCACTTACTACAGTTGGATAAAAAAATGAAATAAAATAATATATAAACTAAGAAAGTTCGTTTAGTTGAGACTTAAGCGCGAGCAATCTAATCTATGTGACGTATTTCACCTGGGGTAAATGATTACCAATACCACCCAATGATGGTGAGTTGATAGGCAATTTTGTCCTTATCCAGAAAGTGGTTCTCTCCGGAGGGAGAATAAATGCAATGTCCCTATCTTGTCTGCCATTGTTCTGTGTTTGTTGAAAGTTTCTGTGTAATTAAGGAATAAAAAATTCTTTTTTCAGAAAAACTATATTGTTAACATAAAATTTGACCATAACCATAGCTATGTCAAATTTGATGATGTCACTGTTTTTTTCTATTTGCAGAGTGGATGGAGACAAGAAGTCAGAAATCCGTTTTCACGACAAAGTCCAATGGAGAGCAATGTTGTCTACAGTTCTCCGAAAGTTGCTTCCGCAGTCTCTTCCATTGAAAAGCATCCTCCAACTAATTTAGCGAGGTCTGGAATTTCAGCCATGAATGCTACAATACCGCAACAGCCAGCAAGTGTGTCTCAACAAGTTCCAGCATTAATGCGACCTTCATTACACCAAACAAATACCATAATACCAGAAAGGCAACAACCTTCTGTTGTTCCTTCTTTGCATTATTCCCGCCCCATCAATTCTCCAGCTATACAAACACAAGCCTCAGAAATTCACTTACACACGAAAAATCTACCCATTGCTAGCATCTCCTCATCAAACTTTCATTCTACAGCTGGGCATTCAATTCGAATTGAAAAGATAAGTAATGCGAAAGCAGCATCTATGCATATCAATGCGCCAGAGAGGCAATTTTCCTTGCCCACATCAATTCCAACACCAATAAGGTCACAGCCAGAGTCACATCCACAACTACACTTCATGTCTGAACCTTCGCATGTTGCATCATCGTATCCCTCTAGGCAACCAATGGGAAATTTAGGTCCCGCAGCTGATTCCGGGCAAGCAAGTCATCGATTCGCTTCAATTCCTCCTCGATATCAAGTTAATCAAAATAATTATGATGCATCATATGTAGGCCCTGTGCAGCAGCCTCAGTTGCTGTCAGGTGCTCGTAGGGATAGAAACGGATATGCGAGTAATGATGGATTTGAATCATGGAGTCCGGAGAATAGTCCAACCAGGCAACCGGAGTATACGTCGAGAAGGAACTTCCCAGAACCCAGAACGAATTCCGGGTGGAGTTCTGCACCTGAGCGGTCAAGACAATTTAATTCTTCTGGGTACGGGGAGGTTCGGGACCGTAACAAGCACGGAAATATGTGGCGTGATCGAAGACGTTAAGCTTGTATTTGTGACTGGTTCTCCTCAGGGCTTTGGGGAGTTGAGATGCAAGTTGGAAGTTTCGATTCTTGGAGTGGATTTGGAGGAACAAGACTTTGGACTGCCATTGCAGCTTTTGAATGTTGAGAACTTCCTCTTGATAGTTAATTTGACAAAAGCACATACAACTTCCCGGAGCTGAAACTTCTCCATCTCTCTCTCTAATGATAACGAAGCTAAGAAGAGTTAAGACTCGGCATATTTTCAATTTTACCTTAAAACTGAAAACTGGATGGTTGGTTAGGTCTTTCTTAAGAGACTTGGTTCGAATAGAGTTGGGCTTTCTTAAAGAGTTGGTTTAAATGCTGTAAACGAAGAAGACAATTGAAAGTGGACATATTCTTGCAGTATCCAGTAAGTTATTAAGGAAGTCGGGTGGTAAAATAGTCTTTGACGTCCTGAAAGAAAACCTTTAAGACTGTCCTAAACAAGATCTCCTGGGTCTTTCTGTTGAAGGCCCATATTTGTTTACCTAATAGCAATTCTTTTGGGCCAATATAAGGTTCCACCAAAATATGTTGGGCCAATGCCTCATGGCTGATCGTTAACTAAAAATAATTGATAAACGAAAAATGGTTTTATCTTTAATTATACAAGCTCTTTATTTTTGTTTAGGTTTTCCAGTGGTTTTCTCGTATATGTAAGCTTTAAGGAAAAGAGTCCGTTAAACGGAATAACGGATGGTTGAAAGAAAATGCACAATGGGTAACTACGGAAAGACACGTGTATGAAGATGGAGTATGAGACTGCTTAACAGTTGCTGGACGAGAACCGTCATCTTCAAGCAACTATTACAACTAACTAGCTTTCAACTTCCAAAATCTGAATTCAGAATCAAATATCAGCAAAACCCTAACTCAACTCTTCTAATTTTTTTTTTTTTCATTTCATCAAGCAATGGGATTCAGATTCCATAATTTCAACTCCATATACCGAACTTACATCTCCAGAGTTCCCTTACGATCCAACAAAACCTACTATTACCCCGTCATCCAATCCCTGAATTTCCAGTTCCAATATCAACCACCTTCTTCAGCGTTCTCTGATCAACATTATCTCAAGATCCCAATTAGATGGCATCTTGGTCATTCTCATGACCACCCCCACCACCACCAACAATTGTCAGGAAAAGAAGCCGAGAGCATTTTCCGGCTGGGTCTCGCCTCCGATATCGGTCTTGCTGCTGGCAAAGCTTTCACTGGATACTTGACGGGAAGTACCGCGATTATCGCTGATGCTGCTCATTCGGCATCCGATGTGGTAATATGTAGTTTTGCTGCATGCCTATTTCTGTATATGATTTTTTTTTGTGTTATATTTGTGAAGTGGTTCGGCTTTTTTTTTTTTTTTTCTTTTTGAATTTTCAGGTTTTGAGTGGCATTGCGTTGTTGTCATACAAAGCGGCAAAGGCTCCCAAAGACAAAGAACACCCATATGGTCGCTTTTAATTTGTACCTACACGCTACTCCGTTGTTCTTAGATTTATCATATAGACTTGTATACTGTTTTATAAGTTTAAGAAGAGGTTGTTTCACTTTTGATAAGGACAAAACACACAAATTGATAAAATTAAAGAATTTAAATGAAATAGCATGTATCCTATGCAAGGATTACTAAAAATGGCTCAAAATTGTACTTAATTCAAGGAATGCTTGTAGTAGTTCACTCAATTTTGAGTTTCTTTTTCCCTTTGGAAAGCTCGACTGGTTCATTGCTTAATTATTTGCCAATTGTATGTTTATTTCTAGAATAGTTTGATTTGTAGGGGAGCTTAAATGATCTATTTCAGTTCTGAGAGGTTAGTTTATCAATGTCCAAGATTATGAAAAACTTGTTTTTAGAAGGCCTTGCAAACGCTTTAGGCGTACTTTAGATCTTTGCAACATGCTTCTAGATTTTACAATATATTTTTTTCTCTTGTTATTATCTCAGGTCATGGTAAATTTGAAACTCTGGGAGCTCTTGGAATCTCTTGTATGCTTTTGGCAACAGCTGGTGGTATTGCATGGCATGCTTTAGAACTTTTGCTTGTACTGCTGCTTCTCCTCTCTTCACTGTGATGATAAAACTAATAAAACATGGTTCAAATTCTCAATTGTAGTTTCTCTATAAGTCTTGCATTATCTTATTGCTAATTGGAATTAAAGAAGTAAATATATATTGTGCAGAGTTTGACGCCTCTGGCTCCTGAAGTAGCCAACCACTCATTGACACACCAGCATGTGCATAGCCATGATCACAGTGGACATCATCATGGAATTGATATGGAACACCCAATCCTAGCTTTGACTATGACTATTATATCAATATCTGTTAAAGAAGGGTACCGAAGTCACTTCTCATCACTAATTTAGTTGCAGCACTTTTACTTTTTGCTTATACTGCATCTTTGGAACAAATGTGAGAAGCTATCAGTTCTCTTCATATAAAGTCCATATATAACATCTGGCTTTTCCCATGCTCTTTTTTTCCCCTTGACTTGAACCTTGTCATTGTTTAGGTGCAATCAAATCATGTTGCAGTTTTTTATAATTTTGTCTTCATTGTTGCAATCCTTTTTTTTTTTTTTATGCACTTGTTTGTTTGTAATTTTCTTTTGTTTTTCTCTCTTTCCTCAACTGATGTTTATAGTTTTGGCTACTTTGTCATTCTAATTTTTGAATTTTTTGTTGCACAAAGGCTTTATTGGATAACAAAACGAGCTGGGGAGAGGCAAGGTAGTGGATTGATGAAAGCAAACGCATGGCATCATCGTGCTGATGCTATATCATCTGTAGTTGCTCTTATTGGGGTTGGTAAGAAGCTTTGGTTTATTTAAGGAGCACTTAGTTTCTACTAAACCCTAGTAATAGTTTGGTGCATGATTTTGTAGCCAGTTAGCATAACCTGTTTTAACTCAAAATACTTGCAGACATAAGAGTATAATGCTTCAATATTTGTTGCAAAATGGAGACTGTTAATCATATATCACGAAGTCTACTGACTGCTTACTAATAATCTAATGCTTTTCAATCTCGTGAACAGAGAACATGCACTGACCGCAAATTTTATCATGATCTTAGGAGGTTCTATTCTTGGAGTTAAGTTTCTAGATCCGCTGGCTGGACTGGTTGTCTCAGGCATGATCCTAAAAGCTGGACTGGAGACCGGGTATCAGAGGTATATTATCCACTTTTCTCTACTTGTGTGGCATCCATTTTGTTGCACTTTCTGTACCTTCTGTACCTGTTTGCACCATTTGTAGTAACAAAATTTTTAGTTATTTAGCCCTTGAAGAGGCCAAATTTCACCCAATATTAGTCAATCATATCCAGGAGCCAAAACATTATTAACGGTCTTGAGTTTCCATATCCTTTTTATCATTTCTTTTCCCAGTTTTCTTCAATTTTTTAGTTATGGCTGTTTTGGTTCACCTATAAGGTCAAAAGTCATCCAATTTAAATTAAAGTCTTCTTGAATGAATTTAGAAGTTCACTCACTAAAGCCAGATTTCTCAAACAAAGGAATTTATTTGTGTTTCCCGATTGTGAATCTGTGTGATTAGTTTAATTTCACAATACAAGAAAACTCCATGGTCCTTTTGCAATCTGTATGGATATAATCCTACAATGATACTGTTTCAACCCAAGATTCATCTTTAATGTATTAAAATCTTTGAGTGCTGATTTAAGTAATTTCGTCATGAATCTCCATAACATGTTCTTTTGTATCTAATATTAGTGTCTTGGAACTGGTGGATGCTGCAATCCCAACTGAACATTTGATCCCTATGAGGGAAACAATACTAAAAGTTGAAGGAGTTAAGGTATTTGTATTTTAATATTTACCCCCCAAACTATTGCCGTGCAAAATTGTGTCACTTGTTTAATTGTTGACCCCTTTAACTATAAACTACCATGAAGTTAAATTAAGAATCGCATGATTTTAACTTTTGGGTTCCAAAGTTTACTGCTAAACCTTTACTTTTCCATCAGTTCGGTCATTTCCCTGTAAGAAGTTAAGAATTTTAGTTATTTTTATTGCATTCTTGATAAAAGAGCCTTTCAAACTGTCTGCAGGGATGCCACCGTTTGAGGGGAAGGAGGGCTGGTTCATCTCTGTACCTTGATGTACATATTGTGGTAGGTTCTCCAGATTATTACAGACTTCAAACTTATTGTAGAAGTTTGGGTCGGACTTTGAAATGGCATGCGTATAAGATTACTGAAAGTCCTAACTGACTTCTACCCTGCCTGGTTTCTTCTTTCAACTTGCAGGTTGACCCGTTTTCTAGTGTTAGTGCTGCACATGGCATTGGGGAAAATGTTCGTAATCAAATTCATAGGTCCCATCCTGAAGTATCTGAAGTTTTCATACACATAGGTCCGTTTCCGGGTCTCATAATTTTTGTAACTGGTTCAGATACACTAGAATAAAGTTACTTTCAGTGGTTAGTTCTGCAGTAGCCTTGAGTTGGTGGATTGAGGAATGTTCGCTTTAAGATCCTGATGCTTGTCTTTTAAAAAATAAAATGATATCTAGCTTTGTGGTTGTGCAACTTTTATTGATCATTTCTTTTACGTCTTTTGGTTAAATTAAACAGCAGTCATTAATAAAGTACATGGGTAGATTATGATGGTTGGGGTTAATGGAATTAGCTTGCTCTTACTTATTGCTCCATATATGTATGTTGCAATGATCTATTTGACTAGGGTAGTTTTCCACTTTATGCGCATAATCTTCTGTTATGACCCTGTCGTCTTCTTGATCACTTCAATGATCCTTGTGTTTTGGAAAATGGAAGATACTTCTGAAAACTCTCATACTGCTGATTCACATACCTGAACTGTTAACTCTGTTACCTAGTGATGCATCATGGTTTTAGGCATGAGTGTCTCTCAGTTGTGCAGAGGATTGACTGTTCATCTGGTTATATGTAGTGATTTGCTTCTTAAACTTATTGAGAGCTAGTTAGAGTCAGAATTCTAAATCTTACTCGGGCCACTCTATCCAATGTTTATCCAACCTGTTGATCATTCTGTAAATCAGGCGTAGTAATTGGTCGGCAGCACATATATGCCACAGTTACATTGTCTTGCATAATAAGGCCACGGTCAGAG
Organism: Cedrela odorata; assembly: GCA_035584115.1. Classification (NCBI taxonomy): domain Eukaryota; kingdom Viridiplantae; phylum Streptophyta; class Magnoliopsida; order Sapindales; family Meliaceae; genus Cedrela; species Cedrela odorata. The sequence continues at coordinate 20,846,721 of JAXCLQ010000001.1, read as the reverse complement.
TGGTTTTGCTGTCTAGGAGCCAGCCACGAGTTCATTTCCCGTAAACTCTCATTTTCCTGTTTTGAGTTTCCGCATCTAACTTCTCCTAAATTCATGCCTCTATCTCATTCAGGTTATGGTGTGTTTAGGCTCATAATAGTTATGGTAATCTTTGCTATTGTCTTACTTTCTTTGGTTCATTCTTCATGGTCATTTTTTAATCTGTATATGAACAAAACATTTTGTCCTTTAATCCTATCTTTACAATGTCTGTTTGTGTCCTGATCTCTTTCTGCATATGTCCTTGTAGATCCTGCATATTTACAATTATGTCCTAGTTTGATGGACCAGCAAGAAAGTCTGAAGGGAACCGGGGATCATAACAATAATATTTGTGCAAATGACCAACATATTGACACTGTCATCTCCAATATTTTGTCATCCAAATTTCCTGAGGTATTTTTTTCTTTTCTTGTCTCTTAAGTTTTGTAAGCATAAAAATTTACGTAGATATTACATTAGATTGCTAGTAGATGTCTATAGACTACACTCTCTATGGCTTTTGATCACTGAAGTCATTTTGATGAAAGCGAAGGTCGGAAAATCTCCTCCTTGGTATTATTATCAAGTCTCCTTTTCCCGTATGCATGCCACATCCAGTAATATAGTGCTTAAACCTTTGGTTCTAGCCAGAGGCTTTAATGGACCATGATCCCAAGATAAATTGTTACAATGTTGTGTGTCAAGCAGAAGATGCAGATTATATATTTTGTAGCTTGTAAGCCTTAAATAATAATCGAGTTACTTTGATATGCCTCCACTGTTTTCCATTTGAGCATGTAGCCTCATGAGAAATGCTCACGTTCTTGACTAATTAGTGGTGGTAATTTGACATTTTAACCAACCTTATGAATCTTGTACATATATATGTATTTAGTTGAAATATGCTTTTTTTCATATTGCTTTTCTGACTGAAAATAAGAGATGATTTTCAGAAAATTGTGGTTGAGCGCATAACAAGCCACTTGCTGCATGACAACAAGATTTTACTCCAAATTGAAGTATCAATGCCTCCTGACATCCTGATTCGGTATGTATGACTTGTTTACTTTAGGACATTTGCAGAATTTGTAATTTGTTCACACTGGCCGATTGTTGCAATTATGGAAAATTTTTTCTGTTTAACCCATTACAGGGACGCAATGAAGTTGGCAGAGGAAGCTGAAAAGGAGATTTTAAAGGCAGTGACTAATGTTTTCCAAGCTAGTCTACAGTTGAGATTGGGGCGTCCAATCCCAGAGTATAACTGTGAATAGCGGAAGTCCTAGTAATCTGCTTTTCATGTCATTGTATTTTTTTTAAACATATATATATATATATATATATATACACACACGCAGCTTTAAGAGACAAGCTTTTTCAAATAGGAATAATAGTGGAGTTAATAATATACTTGTCCGCGCATTTCCTCCCGTCAATATTGAAGAATGGGTGTGGAATCTTGACATGGTGCAATCTGATAATCCAGATATTTGCTTGGTTGGAATGTAATAATGATATTTATAGTTAAGCAGCATTCAAGAGTTATATTTTCCCCCATCTAAGGGATTGAAGCTCCGGATAGATCTCTATACATTTCCAATTTTATTATCGTTTAGTGTTTTACAATGGTTTACTTGTGAGGTGAGGCGTAAAAATGACTTTTGACATTTTGTCACCCACTGGTGCAGCCTCTTTTGGTTTTGTTAAGCCCTCTCTCTCTCTCTCTCCTCTTCTAGGCTCTACACCTTGTAGCATTTGTTTCAAAACATTTCTTCAATTGTTAAATTATTTTCCTTTATGAAGTATTGACATAAAACTCAAGACCAAAATCAGTTCTTGTTAATAAATTTAGATTGGTTATTAGTCTTAACGACCAATAGTTAAGAATGACTCTTGACGGTCTTGTTAATCTATCCTGCTTAAAGTCATTCTGAATGTGCATCCGAACCAAGATGTTTAGCCATATTAGAATCTAGATTTCAGTGAAACATGAAGCTAAAACTAGCCCATGAACATTTAATTTCACCCGCTTCTTCTTATTCCAAGCTTCTCAATAATGATTCAGAAATGTTCACCAAAAATGGCTATTCAAGGCATTTTGGCCTATTCCTTTTAAGCATAGATTACTAAGTCAAATTTGATTGCTTGCAAAGGCATTTGTGTAGCAGAAAACTGAAGAACAATACAAGTCATGGCCGAAAGTTAAAAAAACAAAACCCCTCAATAAGGAGGTAACAGATTGAGAGAGCCAGTGATCAGATAATTGTAGTCTGTTTTGTTTAGTCGACATGATACTTTCCGAAAACATTATCATCACATCGATGGCTCTCACTCGAACTCAAATCGCACGACACCACAAGTAAATTAAAATCTAGAAAAAACACAAAAAAAAAAAAAAAAAAAAAACCAAAAACTGAAAATCAATTTTGAATGAAAAGAAAACAAGAATGAAGGCTCAGAAGGATCCATTGGTGTTTTGTAATCACAAGGGACAAATTCTTATCCCTCATAAAATAGGTAGTTCTCAACATCACAGCCTTTACTCTACTCTTTGCTAGTATCTAGCCATAATACAAACAAGCCCCTACTCAGATTCAATTCTAAACCCACCTCTAAAACCAAAAGAGAGATTTGAATACACCATCGCTTCTACAGAGATTGCGGATACAGATGCGATAATTAGTATCCTTCTCCATACATTTGCAAGTATATATAGACTCTATATTAGGGTTAGGGTTTATTGTTAGGTTCCTGGGCTCGGTGACGGCAACTTTTATGCACCGACTTACGACTCTGGCCTTTATTTCGCGGGACTGTATGATCTGGATTTGTGGGCTGTACAAGCCGGCCCTTCCATAGCTTAACCATCAACTTAGCCCATCCTCCCTTGAAGCCCAGGCCATCCATTTTTATTTTTATTTTTCCATTTGGTAAACTTGTAGAAATGGAGTTAGAATACTTTTAAATATTAGGGATGAATTTGTGGCGAACCTCTATTGATAATTAACAATATACTGAATATAGGGGAAGCTAATTCTATATATATTGAGCCTATATGAATGAAAATTATAATAAATATCGCATCAATAAATAAAAGAATGTGATAAATGAATTTTATCCAATTTCTGATTGTAATTATATAGTCTCATATTGTAAAAATTGATTTCAATTCGAAAAAATAAGTACTCTAGCCTCAATCTCAAGTCTCTAAGGTCTCTAAAATGGCTTATTAAAAAGAGATACCTCTTTAAATTATGCACAAGAGCCACGTCTCTTGTGAATTCAAATTACAAAGCGCATGTTCTATATTGTCATTTTCCAAATTTTTTGTGGGTTAAAATCCATTGAAAATTTGATATCTTTCTTACTGTTCGGAAAAGTACCTAGAGCACGGATGAAGCCCAATGGGCCTTGGACCTACTAAGTACAACATAACACCAATCTTATTGTTCGGAAAAGTACCCAAAGCACGGATGAAGCCCAATGAACCTTAGACTTACTAGGTATGATATAATATCAATACTTTAGTCACTAACAAAGTTATCACGAAAGACAGATAAAATTCGATGCATATCTCAATCAGTGAGATCTTGACTATGATGTAATAGCTTATTGAAAATTTGATAACTTTCTTATTGTTTGGGAAAGTACCCAGAGCACGAATTAAGCCTAATAGGCCTTAGACCCACTAGGTACGACAAATACTAATGCCTTAGTCACTAGTAAAGGTCTCACAAAAAACAGATATAATCTAAGGCCTATTTCAATCAATAAAATCTCGACTATGACGTAATAAAGATTTTGAGTGTAACGTGGTTCGAGACTTCCTAAATTCGATAAAAAGTATTGAATCTAAACGTAAAAACCCGAGACCTCTTTTCTTAATAAAAGTCTCAGGTATAATATAATAAGGGTCTCGGGTAAATCATTAAAACCTGATGTCATGTCTATTAAAGAAGAAAGCCTAAGATGAAATATAAGATTTCTAAGATCTCTTATTAATGATTATTTATGGCCATTGTGAAGTTCAAATTTCTCAAATTTTTACAAAATAAGGATGGATTCGTAGCATGGTAGATGTATTATGCAAAAAAAGCTTATTATCCCATGATCCCCGAAAAATTGACTAATTCTATATCATAATTCTATGATTCCTTAGAACACTAGTAAATTTAAAATTATGATTCTTTGATTCCTTAAAATTCTAATGAACTTAGAAAATATAATGGTAGTCGGACAAAACAGCTTATAAAGGTAACCAGAAGCTAACCAGATATGAGATAAAAGATACGAGACAACATACTAAGTTTTAACTATAAAATTGCTACCATTATTTTCTCTCAAACACTTACAAAAGACAAACCCTAACTTAAGTATCTAAGGGTTTTCACCAAGTCACCGGCTTTATCCCTAATATTTTATGTGATTTCAGGTGAGACAATCATCGAACATGCAAAGAAGTCCGTTCTAGTGCATAGAATTTTCAGAAGAATTTTACTACATCAATACTTGCACTATCTATGAGAAACGAATAAAAAGCTAAAACAACTATGATTAAGAGAAAAGCCATGGTAGCAACATGAACAAACACATCCAAGAAATGTACAACGATGATGGAAAATCATGAAGAAAATTCCCTTGAAGTAACAACTGCAGCTAACCTTGATCGCAACTATCAGCAACCACCTTCCGGTGACCCGAATCGCAACTCTCGTTCAAAAACTTTATCTCTAAGCCAAAATTTTCCCAAAAGAGGTGACGTAGAAGCCACCCAATGGATCCAAAGATTGAAGGACAACGAAAGAAAACATGTAGAGAAAGACCAGCAGATTCAGATATTGGCTGCAACTTCGGAGGCAATGAAGAGCAACACTCCTAACATCTTACAAGCCTAAAATCATAGATTAAACCCCCATTAGAATATCTCTAAGAGGAGGTATACTGCAACGGAGAAAAGAAAGGCTTGCAACGGGAAAAGACAACAATCTTCCTTTTAGGATATTGACGAACCGCCTCGAGTCCTTGCATTTGCTGAATAGCCCAGTGATGAGCCATAAACGACGGTTAGAATGCAGCTTAAGTCCAGAAGACACGAAAAACTCATCAATAAAAAAATGTCAGAATGAGAGAGAGGGCTCTAAGAAAAATGAATCTTAGGGTAATATTATCCAATACTCGAATAAGTTTTGAACCTGATCTTAGAACGTATAAGAGTGAAATGATTCATAAATGATTACATTTTATTTATATCGAGATAATATTATCATATGCTTGAATAAGTTTTGAACTTGACCTCATAACATATAAGAGTGAAATAGTTCCCAAATGATTATGTTTCATTCATCTTGGTGTAATATAATTCATAACTCGAATAAGTTCTGAGTTTGGCCACAAAACATATAAGAGTGAAATGGTTTACAGATAATTACGTCTCATTTATCTTGGGGTAATATTATCAAAAACTTTAATAAGTTCTGAGCTTGATCTTGAGATGTATAAGAGTGAAATGGTTTTTATATTATTACGCTTCATTCATCTCGAGGTAATATTTTTAAAACTTTAATAAGTTCTGAACTTGACCTCATAACGTATAAGAGTGAAATAGTTCTCAGGTGATTACGTTTCATTTATCTCAGAGTAATATTATTATCAAAAACTCGAATAAGTCTTAAGATTGACCTTATGACCTATAAGAGTGAAATTGTTATCAGATAATTACGTTTCATTCATCTCGACGTGATATTATCTAGAACTTGAATAAGTTATGAGCTTGACCTCAGAACGTATAAGGGTTTAATAGTTCCCAGATGACTATGTTTATGATTTCATATCAGAGTAATAATATCCAAGACTCATATAAGCCTCAAACTTAGAACGTGCTAGGGTCTGTGTGGTTCATGTATGAAAATGTTTGCTTCTAAGAAAAAAAGTTCAGAAGATTGACTTGTGAGATTGAAGTTTTACGTCTTTAGCTTAGTTTAAGTAAGATCTTTCAAGTTAATTATTTATGCCAATATAAATTCTTTTAAGTTATGCATGAAGTTTAAATGTAGAAGACTGGTATGTAAAACTCAAGTTTTTACTTTCTTAGTTCATAGGTCAAGTCAAATCTTTTAAGTCATTTATTTGTATTAACTGAATTTTTTTAAAGCTATACAAAGAGATTAAGTGTGGAAAAATATTATTAAGTGGAAGATGCAAGAAGATCAGCATGAATTGTTGAAAAGAAGAACTCAAATCTATAAATTGTATTTTTAATTACATTAATTTTTTTCCAAAAAAAAAAGTACAATTATTATTTGTCTTCTCTGTCGACTTGGTTATTGGTTAGATTTGAGGGAGCAACTTTTGAGTCACTAAGGGGCACTTTATCATCGGCAATGATATCATTAGATAAGGCTTCATTAGAGGATAAATGCTCACGTTCCAAGGCCTCGTGTAGCCACCTCAGGTCGAGGTCAAGATATCGACCCTGAAAAGTCATGTAGGTCAGATCAATACACTCATTAACCCGATTCACAATGGTGGTCTCGACTATCCTTTCAGCCTCTTCTAGTTTGATAGTCAGGGATTTGAACTTTTCTTTTTAGCTTTTAAATTCAGTCAAAGTCTTCAACATTTCTCTTCAAAACTCAGTTGAAATCCCTGACACTTTGTCATGGACTTGTTCAGATCAAATTCAAAAGTGTTTATCCTCTTGTTTGATTCTGTCTTAGAAGACTTAGAAGTTACAACCCTGACCTGAAGCTTTTTCATTTCATGTGCTTATTTTTCCTTCTCAGCTTCAAACTGACTCCTTTTTATGGCTAATTGCTTCTCAATTTTTTCATTATTATCAATCAACCAGACATTTTACATCTCCAACTTAGAGGTGACATCCCTCTCAACAAAGTCTTGGTACACAATCATAGCATGCTATATTTGAACATATTATGAGAAGTAATCATATATGAAATAAAGAGGAAAGAATTCATCATCATATGAAGAAAGTGTTCATTAACTTACACGACAAAGCCATTTTTGTATATAGTCCAATATTGCACTAGTGTTAACAGAAGAGAGGGTCTCCAAGTATTCATGAGGGATGCAGATTGCTGTTCGTTGATGGTAGAGATAAGATGGGTATAGAACTCCATTATAAAAATTCAAATCAACAAATAAATTGGGGAAATGTGAAAGTTTACAAATCATTATAGAGGTAAAAGAAGAGTTTGGGATGAAAAACACACGTTTGAGAAAATTTTGTTCCTGACAAGACTGTTTACAATGAGAAGAGGGTTGCAATTAAGAATAAAGACGGAACCAAAGTTAAATATAAAGTTTGAAATTCTTTCCGTTCCAAATTGGCTGTTGCCGTTCCCGATGGTGTTGACAACAAATGGATTAAACTAGTGCTCGAGTTCTCTACCTTGGTGGTACTTCTGTTGTAATTGTCTATGAAATCAAAAGAAAATTTAAAAGAAGAGGAAAATGTAAACAAGGATAATAAAGGGTGCAAAAGTGGTATTTATAAGAGCAAAAAACCCAAAATGAAATGGTGTGAATAACCTCAATTGTTGATGTGATGAAGAGTTGAGAGAAAGCTATGTCAGATGAAAGATTAAAGAGATGATCAATAGAATTCAAGAAAGGAGGCGGTTATAATGAGTACAGGGACGATCGTTGGGATTTGAAATATTTTTGTTTTGTGGTCCAATGGAAAGCGGACAATGGATGAGAATTTATGAGATTCAGATAAGCATTTAAGGTTGAAGTGTGAAGTGTGGCTATATGAGTCCATTCAAATCAAAACTTTTAATTTTTGTCAAAAATTAATTTTTAATTAAAACCTATGAGGCTTAATGTTTGGGAAAGTACTGACAGCACAGATGAAGCTTAATGGGCCTTAGGCCCATTATGTACGATGCAATGTCAATGCTTTAGTCACTAGCAAAGATCTCATAAAAGATAGATAGAATCCAAGACCTATCTCTATTAATGAGATTTCGATCATGACGTAATGAAAATTCCGAGTGTGATGTGGCCTTAGACTTTCTAAATTCGACAAAAGGTCTCGGATCTAGACATGGAAACTCAAGACCTCTTTTCCTAATAAAAATCTCAGGTATAATATGATAAAGTCCTCGAGTAGATCATTAGAACCCGATGTTATATCTATTAAAGAAGAATGTCTTATATAAAACGTAAGATTTTCGAGACTTTTCATTAACGATTATTTCTAATAGTTGTAAATTTCAAATTTCTTAAATTTTTTCAAAATAAGGGTAGATTCGTAACCTGGTGAATGTATTCTGTAAATAAGACTTATGATCTTATGATTTTAAAAAATCGACGAATTCGGGATCATAATTCTATAATTCTCTAGAACATTAATAAATTCGAAATTATAATTTATTGATTCCTTATAATCCTAATGAACTTGGAAGGCATAATAGTAATAGGATGAAACAACCTATAAAAGGTAAACAGAAGGTAACCGAATATGAGATACAAGAAACGAGATAGCATACTAAGTTTTAATTATAAAATTATTGCCATTATTTTTTTCTCAAACACATACAAAAATAAAATCTTAATTTAAGTATTGGATGTGTTCGTTGGATCACTGATTTAATCTTTGATATTTTCTGTGATTTTAGATAAAATAGTCAACAAACAAGTAAAGAAGACCGTTCTAATACATAGAATTTCATGAAAAATTTTCTTACATCAACCCTTTGCCATACGTGAGGGTATAGCAAGAGAGAGACATAATTCTTCCATTCCACGGATATAACTCTAAAGCTGAATCAAAAAACATTTTATTGTTTTCTCAATTAATCAAACATCCCATATGGGTTTTTCAATTGCTGAATCCCCATGTGAGAACTGTTGCTGGAAAGGATTCATTATTGACATTCGTTGATGCTGGCTCATTGCCTCAAGTTCTAATCTCTGTTTCTGTAGCTGATTATGCTGCTGTTCATGCAAATTGGCTGGCCTATTTCCTCCAATTCCCATAAAATCAAGAGTCATCATATCGCTACCTGTACTTTTCGCTCCAAATCTTGATAGCCCTGTCGTGTTACGTTCCATTGCATTTATTCCTGCTTGTATCATGCTAGAACTGCCGCTGCTGTCGTCATTTTCCATGTTCTTCATGAACCCAGGGTTTTGGTGATCACCGCTCATGTACAGACTCGTAAACATTCCCATATCATTCATTCCTGTACTGCCTGTACCGGTATCGAAACGTTGTGATATTTCTTGTGAGGTCTTTTGCATTATGTGGTTTGCGAATCCTCCGGCGCCGTATATTCCAGCCATGTTTGATTGTTCAGTCTGTGAAGGGAAGTGATCATACGAAGTATTATGCTGCTGCTGCTGCTGCTGAATGTCTCCATAGGATGGTGGCTTAATTGTAGATAGTTGCTGGTCAGGACCTGCCATGCTACTAGTAAAACTCTTTTGCATCATAGGAGAGTTTATACTATTGCTCGCTGTTGCCCCCATTTGTGCTGCTTTCTGCAGCAAAGCTGTCGCTGACATGTGAGCCGTCCCGGCAGTTTGGCACCCATTTTTACTATCTTGGAGGAAGTTGAATCCGGATGAGCTATTGGAGCTAAGCTGGAGGCTTGAAGAAGAAGAGGAAATGCTTCTTGGACCGCCGAAGAGAGTGCCGGAGCTGCTTGAGAACATGCCTCCTCCCATGTTCATGGACTTAAAAGGCACTGGGACAAGATCTTGAGGGAGAGATTTAAGAGGATTTTTGGGGTCAAAATTATTGAACTCAGATATCCCAATGGAAGTGTTGCCGGCGGTGCTTAAGGGCATTGAAGACATGAGCTCTGGCATTTGGTTTTGCATATTTGATCCCAAATTGTTCATTAGTCCTTGGTTTACTTTGTTGTTTTCTTCAGCCAATGCATCACAGAAGGCTCTGTGGGTGATGAAGCTGTCTCTTCTGCTCAATGAGTAAGCAGTGGGGTCATATTAGGTTTTTACAGGATAAAAAAATAAAAAGAAAATCAACGATAAGAGATTGCATGTCTATTCTACTCTAGGGAGAGATTCATATAGAGATCAGAGAAAGACTGATTTCAAACTTGATAGTATAAAAGGCGTCAAAAAGAAAGTGCAAAAGTGCTTTTCAGTATGTCGGCCATTGTCTCCAATATTTATTTTATCCTAGTGCCCAAAATCAAATGACAACCATGCATATATAATTTTAACCATGATGAAAAATGCATATTCACTCTGTTGCCAACAGCTAGGCCTCAGAGGCTTAGTTTTGATATGAACCTGGAAAAGATGGTTCCACAGTCACATTTGTATTCCCTAGTGCCACAGGTCTTCTGATGAGCTTTCCAATCAGATTGTACTGCATATTTCTTTGAGCACTTATCACATTTCCATTTCTTCTCGCCATGTTTACGGCTAAAGTGCTTTTTGATGCCTGTAAGATCTCCCAATGCACGAGCCGGGTTGTGGTGAACGCAGGTTGGCTCGGGGCATATGTAGACACGTTTTCTGACCTCAGTGGTAGTCCTTTGCTTAAGCTTCCATGGAAGATTATGGCCTCTACGGTGCAATTGTAGGTTCTGGTCCCGTTGGAATCCTTTATTGCAAATCTCACACACGAACCGGTTGGTTGCCATTAGTGTTGTTGGTGATAGAGCAATAACTTCAGCATTCGGATCTAAATTATGGAAATCAAATAAGTTCAATATTAGCATAATCTATTTCAGTGGAAGAAGATTCACTTAAAAACGGAGAAAAAGCAGTCAAAAACAAAGTCCAAGTAAGGGATTAGCTTAATTCCATGTGAGAAATTAAAATTCATGATCCCATTGCTCAAATCAACTAAAAACAAAAGGAGATATCAAAAAGTGAAATCAAGCAAACAGTTCTCAGCAATAATTGTGATCTCATAGCAATAATTGAACTTTTTATATAACCATCATTTTTTTTTTCGGGGAAATGAAGATCAATCAATTTTTGAACAAAGATCACAACTCAAAGCGCTTCTATCATTGATTTGTTCAATTGACTTGGATCAAATCAGCTTGATCATCTGAACCTGTAAATTTTCATGGTTCATCAAAAATTTTGATATGCTCCATGTCACGAATGGATATCTTCCTCTCTTCTAAGAGCAAGCTTAGACATATATAGTTAATAAAAGAAAACCTAATTAAGATTGATGGGGTGGTTGAATTTGCCTGGAGTTCCCGGGAGATTTCTTTTCTTCTTAGGTGGCGGCTGCTGCTGCTGCTGCTGTTGCTGTTGTTGGGAGGTAGAGCCATTGCTATTAGTTGCACCAGAAGGTCCTGAAGTAGAGCCGAAGTGATTCTGTAGGTTTTGCTGCCTTTCTTGAAGCTGTTGGACTTCTTCCCGTGTATTTCCTGAAGAGAAACTACCTTCATCACCTGTAATATTTGACATTTTGAGATAATATACAAAGTTTGTCTGTGTCTTCTTTCTCTTTTCCAAAACTCTATTGTTTTTTTCCTCTCAGTAGGTGATTTTCACCTTGTTTTTTGGTGAACAGAAATTAAGGAATCTGCCCTCAGTGGAGGAAGACAAAAACCAGAGAATTCTCCTCCATTTCTGGGTGAAGCAGAGAACTGTGTGCTACAATAGAACTAACATTGAAATTTGGTCTTATTTGGCTTTATATAAATATATAGTGTGCACAAGAGACAAACTGCCCCTACAAATTGATTGGTATTGAAATCCAATTGCCATTCTATTCTATGCCAATAATTTTAAAAGGAGTTTTTAATCCGGTGACCTTATAATATACAATATATGATTCTTGTTATTGGAGTTCATCTCATAATTGAATTAGTCCAGTAAGGTGGCTTGAGTTTTCTAGTAGGATAAAGAGAGACGTAGAAAAATCTCGCTACCTCATTATATTTATAGAATTATCTAATTAGCGAGATGATAAAAGATTATAAATTTGTAATAAATAAAAAATAAAAAATTCATTTTATTTATTTATTTTATATTTTGAACTTTTCTATTTATTCATCATAAATTAAATTTTTTTTCGCACTTTACTAATTGAATAATCTTACTATAACAATAATATAATAAATTTATCTTATCTAAAATTTTATATACCATAAATGAGTTGAGCTCTCAAATTTATAAACAAATTTTAAGTCCATATATGTAGTAAAAGGATGTTGAAATAATGGAATTATTGTGTGATAGCAATCAATGTATTAATAGGGTTCCAGCTCACGACGAAAGGGGGAATAATTTTTAATATAATTCAGGAGGAAAACAGTAAATATCAATTCCCTTTAGAATAATAGTCAAACATTTGTTTTAAAGACTTTTTGTATACCCTATTTTCAACGATAGCAATTCATTGTATTCATACTTCAAATCAAATAGACCCTTTACTATTTTTCTATCAGAAACTGAAAAGAAATTGACATAACGCGATGGTTTTGAAGAATGCTATACGTTGTCCTCATTCATTGATGTAAATAACACAGCACACACTACACAGTACTACACTTCTCGTTAGTCATTATAATTACTTTGAAATTGCAAGATAATTACCACTTAATTTGTCTCACTCACATGCATGCATTGTAACAGGCTAGCTTTTTGTGGACATTAGGACATATAGATACTCTTTTAATTTTACCGTGCATGCATGCATGCTAGCTACTGGCTTCCTCAAAATCTCTTAATGACTAGAAACCCTAGCTCTCTATCCATCGTTTCGTTTCATTAGTAATTAATTAAGCTGAACGGTGCCGAATCCTCTTTTGTCTCATTTGATCCGAACGATCGAAGGGAACCAAACTAGTCATTGACTTGATTTCTTTAAAAATGAACTCATCAGATCAATTAATTACATAACTCAAAGATGTTGCTTGGTTCGTTCTCCTTCGAGGTGTACAGTTTAATTAGCTAAGTTTGTTTATAGACATAACGTACGTAAGTAAACTGTGAGCAGTAAATATTATGTCTCATCAGCAATTTGGTGTAAGTCTTGATATGTTTTGGTTAGTGAAAGCCATAGGACAAATGAAATCACATACAGTGAAAGTTTCATCTGATAATCTCTAAGCTTTCTGTATATAAATATATAAAAAATAAAAAATAAAAAATTGGTTTCTTGTTATTGTCTAGGAAATAGAAATCGTTTAAGCAATAATAATTAGCATATAAATATATCTGTTTTTGTAATTGCCTATAATACTCACTATGCATTTGATCTTGTATTCGTATAGACGTGCCAATGTTATTGAATAGCTTCACTCACAAGAGAATATAAGTGATGTGTCTTCATATGGCAGATTCAAGAGACAATTAACCTATTACTCAGTAATCATACAACAAGTTAAAACTTTGGCAACCTGCATGCAGCAGCAGCAAGTTTAATCAAGAAATTATTAAAAATTTGCATAAATCAAAGGGTTAAAAAGTTCACTCTTCATCCTCATAATTAATATACTTCCATGAAGCATATATCATGCAAATATCACACTCTCCCCATCAATTTACACTATGCAGCTGCTTAAGCATTACATCTGTGAATGTACGTAGAGATTCAAGTATATGTTTAACAATTTTAAGTGATGAATAAAAGAAATAGATGGCCATGGGTGTGGATTATTTAGGTTAGCAATTCCGCAAGCTGAGCGAGAAACAAGAAGAAGAAGAAGCAGCAGCAGCAGCCCAGCAATAAAACGAGAAAACTAGAAGCAGACAGAAGGTAGAATATCAAACAGAGGCTAAATTCTGAAATTCAAGTCAAATAAATTCTCAAGACCGTTGGCAAGAAGATGCTCCTTCTCCATCACAAATTAAGGAACATGACAAAAATATTGCTTAGTTACTATCGTTAAAGATCGATGTAATTTATGAAGCAAGTTAACAACATATATCATCACAACAATGTAAAGACAGAATAATTCCATCTTTTTCTTCATTAAATATTAATGATAAAACCTAATATAAGACGACCTAAGCAGCAGTTGGATCGATGCTATTGCTAATTGACATGAGCAAAGGAACCGCATGAATAAAACCAACAGGAAAGGACGGCCGAACCCTAATCATATTCCACTCTTATTTTATTGCCAATTAAGTCTTGTGGAAAATGATGTTTGATTAAAGACAGAACCACATTTGGATACTCTATTTTGGACATCCATATTCGTTTTAATTAGCATTTTGGTCCAACATTGAGCGTGAATTAACTTTATAGATTTGGTGTCAAAAGGGGTTGTTAATTTGCTATTATCCCATCTTAAATTAGACAGAATTTTGATTAAGAGAAGATGTTAATTCTCCCTCGATCAATTTTAATTAGGTAAAAGAATAAAAATAAAATTTTTAAAGAATCCAACTTGACTAATTAAAGGAGACAGGGTAAAAGAAAAAAACTTGTGTACAAAAAATAATAGCAATTAGTAACAGTGAATTAACTTTCTAAGATCAATTATTAAGATTTAAGATTAGTTTACTTTAAGTTCACCACTGGCGGCACCGGCCTCAATAAGGTGGGGTCAATATGTGGAAGGAATATTTACAGCAACGGTATCAGGAGCGTCTAGGCCCGCAATGGACGGGCCCAATGTCTGCCCTAGGCTAGGCTTTTGACTACTCGAGTCTTGTGGAATTCAATCCGTTTTACACGTTGAGGTGCTGCCAACAACCAAACACTGGGTCTTTGTACCACGAAAAATGAATCAGTTAAGCTTTCTAAACACATTTTGCTACTACTTTCATGGTGTAAAAAATTGACAGGCTTGATAGCAATAGGCAAAATATTTCCGTTTTGTTATCCGAAAATGCTGATAATTATATGTGAGGCCGACAAAACAGGTTATGCTTATGACCTCCCTTGACTTATTAAGAAAGGAGAGGAAGCAACAATTGGTCCAGTTAATGACCTAGGATTGGACCATGGCATGATCTTCTGATGATTGCATTGCATGATATCAATACATTTCCAATAAACAAAATCTGTGGGCTAGTTAGATGTATAATGTAAAACCCATGGGGAATGAAAAGAAATTATAATCCTTTTTTCCTAACAAAGACAGCCACACATTCTTATTGCTTTGACTTGTCAAGATAGCAGAAAGTGTTGTATTTCTATCCAATGACATAACTTATAAGAGTATACATCTATTCATTATTGTCTACTATTTTCAGAAACCACAAAAGAGAAGCTATGCTTGTTATTCTTCTCACCTTTGTATGAGAAGGCTACAAACTTTTAGAAACTTGATCAAAACTTGACCAGCTGGGCAGCTGAACAAGATTTTCTGCTTGTCAAGGACTGAGATTGGTGCTCATATCTGTTTGTAGTCTAACCTTGATCTGGACCAGTGCGAGTTAGGTATTGGCTCTTACCATAAAACATCCTCTGCCCAAGTCATCTGAATTCTGCATTACCAACTTTTGTTGTATCACAAGTCTCCAGTAACAGAAGGTTTGTGTTCTTTCCTTGTACAGTAAGTATTTAATGCCAACAAAGAACTCCCTTGATGAGAACGGAAATTGTACAAAAGCCCCTTAGTGACTGCCACCACTTTCTTGAATGTCAGACATCAGACTCGTCAACTATGTTGGTATTGCTACATAATGCATCCAACCTCCCCTCTATCCTGGAGTCTGCTATATTGTCTCCAACACAATTGTTGTCAGCACTGCAAACAACAGTTTTGCCACGTACACGCTGGGAAGCTTTTGACATTGCAGTATTCTGTGAAGCCTCTGTATCCTTTCTCTTCCTCTTTGGGCTTAAGAACCCAAATGCAAACGCTTCCAAAGCTTTGGTAGTTAATGGTCGGCTCCTTGTACTCTGTCTTCGGTTGTTCATGATGGGTTGTTGGTCTATACTAGACTTACCATCAGCATGCTTTGATTCTTCCACCTGCTGGCTTGGTTCAAATATAACTGAGAGTTTGTTTTCAGCAGAACTGTCATTACTCTGTACCACATCTTTGGACGGTTCATCGCGTCCAAAATCTGATGACACTTGGGGAACATTCAAGTCTATTAATGTATGGCATTCAAGTTTTCCTGAAGATACTTCTCTATCCAGGCAATTCTCAGATACATTGCCTTCATTGCTCCTATCTGAACTGCCTTTAGCTAAAGAACAGGTGGGTGGTAAATTTTGAGGTGGACCAAGTTGGGAAATCATGTCCTCACATGCATCATGTGAGCTTGATATGCAATGGGACTCACTTTCATCTAGAATCAGGTCCACAGAGACATTTTCAATGCCGCAGCTAGACTCTCCATGGATACCCGCTGAAAAGTCCTGCTTCTGCTGCTTGTCATCAATTGGACTTGTGCTATGATTTGTATGATTTTCAAATTCTACATTTATGGAAGTGGTTGTGTTAGACATGCTATTATTCACAATGCTATGGACACAATCTGATGAGTCTGCACATGTTTCCTTATTAGTTATGTCATTCGCATTTGTGGTGTTTGTTTCTTCTTCCTCAGATTCACAGGAAAGGTTAGACGGAGTAGATATATTAGTAGTTTCAACAGGTAAACTTCTCATCTCTCTCACTTTATATCTTTCTGCTCCTTGAAACAAACTAGTATCCACAATAGTGAACTGCATTAGATGCCAGTTGTGATTAGACCTGCGTGGCTGGAGATAACTATGATGTTGCTTATTTGACAAGCCATCCAACTCTTGCTTCATTGGTTGGTCCAGTCTATCTATTTCCTTGTGTTCACTACCTTTACCTGCTTCAGTTTCAAGCTCAAGAAGACCTGGTTCTGATGCAACTTTGTTCAAGACATCACTGACAAAATCAAAATAGTGGTCACCTTTCACTAGTCTCCTTCTTGAAAACTTCTTCACACCAGGAATGAGAAACACCAACGTATTCTTTGAATTAGAAAAAGTATGATCCTTAGGCTGCTCAGAGTGCCATCCTCTTGCTAAAAGACGGGGCCAAACAGCTTCCCAGAATAGATCACTCGATCGGGCTTTACTTAGTCTAAAATCTCCTGTTAAAAACCTGATAATGTCTGCAGATGTGAGAGAGGAGCATGCTTTGCCAACTGGTATTTCAGGTTGGAAAGAACATGTATGATTGGTCTTTATTGGCTCCATGGCAGTGCCTGTCAGATCTTTCTTCCCTTTGCCAACACCTACTGATTCTATAAGCATATTGATGCTCACTGCATTCTTTAAAGTGAAAACGTATTCTTGAAATGAAAATTTTCCCTCACCAAATTTCTTAGAAACCTGAAATGATTACATCATAACTCATGAATAAACAGGACACAGCATATTTGTTGGTAATAATTAAGGAATTGACCAAGTGGCACAATCACAGTCACACATTATCAAAGAGAGGTTGAAATGATAGGCAGCATTAGGGCTTGATCAACAACACCAACATAGAAGCAGTGTGAGTCAGGTTGGTGTCAAGGTGTGGTTGAACAAAAACATCAGCACATAATACTAAGGGGTTTATGAATGTAAAAATTCAAAGAAAATCAGGGTGTGGATGTGCATTTACCTTATACAAAAGTTGAAAAGAAAAAAAGAAAATACCTCAAGCAACATATTTTTGCATTCCTCTGACACATGAGAAAATAATCTTGATAGCAATTCCTGTTGCCTCCATCCTGTGAATATCTTTTGTCCATGCACAAAACGTCTGCTCCTTAATTTCCGGCACTCAGACCATCTGCGATATCCATCAGATCTGTAAAACTTCCCGTAATAGAAAGCCAATGTATCCCCCATCCCTTTACTCTCAACAAATCTCTTCACAAGGTTAAGATTTTTCCCAAAGATATATAGACCAAGGAGGAAACTATCACATTCAATCTGCTTCCATGATTCACCCAAATAACCAGGAAGAGGACAGAGGCCTCTTTCTACCTGATCCAACTTAGTTTTCAATTCCTGCGTCAAGGCCAGATCAACATCCATCTGATCACTTTCAGGTGTGGATTGAAAGTTCGAATATCCGACCGCGTCTTTCCCATTGCCCAACATAGAATCTGGAGCTTCAACTTTTGGTTCTGCATATTCATCAGTCAAAGTAATCTGGCTCTCTTCACTATTCTCAAACTCTACTGTTCCATTGACATTCTCAAATTCAATATTTGCCCACATAAGTGGAATTGGTAACCCAAGAGAAACACGATTTGGCAGATTAACCAAGATTTTTGTATCTGTTGGTTTATTTATAAGCTGCAACCACTCATATTTCGATACAAGAGGTGGAATTTCTGCCTGGTATTGATGTCCAACATGAGGAAGCACCTGTGGGTCTCCGGCGATACCCATATAAGCAGAACAAGGAGAAATTAACTGCCCTTCAGATTTATCCTTGATGCATTCTGTGTTGCTATCCAAATGCATAGAATCCATCTTCAAAATGCAGTAGAAATTGAACTCAAAAAAACATGTACACAATCTTATAGTTTAACTATGACGATCACAAATCACTAGCCCTTGAGGCCAGATGCTTTGAGTGGAGATGACACTTCCCCTATCAGATATATTAAGGGTATGACTACTGAAAAAGAAAGGAAGAACATATGTAAAATGTTAATGTAAAAATTAAATTGAGTGGCTCTTAGATTCGAATCCTTCACTCTGAATTTACAATGTCTGACACCCAATTCCTGCTGTCTTATGATACTGATTAATTATAAAAGTCAAAGTTGATGACTTAAGAACAAGAAACAATTAATACCTTAGGTAAAAGCTAAAGTTGATGGCTTAAGAATAGGAAACAGTTATATACCAACTAGGATGGAGAGCTGGTTTGTATATCCCAGTTAACTTCATATCAAAGCTATAACAGGTAAAACTTCTGTTCTAGGCAACAAAAGCATCAGTTATGCAGAACAACTTGGCCATTCCACAGAACTTATTTATAAGCAAGGGCCTGCTTTAAAAAGTTGGAAAAAGCCAATCCAGAATAAATAAATCCACGGTCAAAATTGAAGAAGAGGGGAGGGGGGTTAAGCAGAAACTATGCTCTTTTGGCATGGATTATATAGATAGTACCCCAGATCAAACAGGGCCAAAGACCAAGTTTCCTTTCATCACCCAAACGCTTACTGATTAAAAGAAAAAGATAAGCTATGAATATTAAATGTAATTTCTAACATGATTTGTCAAAGGTTTAACTTGAAAAAAAAAATCGTGTACTCTGCCCCTAACAAGCCCCCAAACAAGCAAATAAAACTTACAGAAAAAAGTCTAACCAACATGTTCGCATAACAATTAAACTAACAAACAATTGTTAAAACGTAAAATCAGATAATCCCAACTATGACATAAATCTTGATGCGTGAAATATTGTAGAATCTCATCCTAACAAACAGCATTCAAAAAGAATATACCAAGCAGAAGTATGCAGACAATGTTTAGTGAAAAATTATAATATATCCCTATTTGATTCAATTGAAAGAAGACTAACCAACAATAAAAACTGTGAGAGAAGAACAGTAAGTCGCACACAACTAAAGAACAGATAAAAGCATGCACAGAACGATTCAAAAGAGCATTGGCTAACCTCCATAGAAGAACTTGAACGTCAAAACCCACGTCAAAAAAGAAACCTGCCAAATGGGTCTTTATAGTCATTCATCTATGAACCTCGTTTGTCAACTTATTTATTTTGTCGCAAGAAAATAAATACAACAGAAAACACAAACAGAGAAAATAAAACTTCTTTTACCTCGTATAAGAGGGTAGAGCCGTCATGGGCAAGGAAGTTGAATTGTCGAGGACTTGGCGAAGAGAGAGAAGGTTAATAAAGGAGAAAAACAAAACGAAGCGAAGCAAAAGCAAAGCAAAGCAAAGAAATTCGGTTCGCTGTTTCAAAGAGAGAGAAAAGAGTAGGATCAATGCTTGTATTCGGTTTGTTCGATTTAACAGAGTAAGACCACGACGCAAACGTTCGTAGGTGGGTTTCCATGATTTGAACAAAATTACCAAAAAGTCCATGTTGTCTTGCTTCTTGCAATGGATTTCGGTTGCTTTGTCGGAATTGAAAGCATTATTTGTTGTGTTTAAATTTTGTCATTGATACTACAAGGACAGAAATTGCTGGCATTTCAGCTTCTTGTTGGATTAATTGAAACTCACATAATCATGTTGATTTATTAAGTAAAAATGATTTTCATTTGGGAAAATAGCATTTTGGTCTCTTAAGTTTTTATATTTTCTGATGCTATTTATTCATTTATATAAAATAAGTCCCTAAGTCCAATGAAATGACTCAATAAGCCTTAATATATGATGAGTGTATAACTTATACTAAGGGGTATTTCCGACATTTCAATTAGGAACCTAATTTACCACAAATCAACAAACTATGTCCTTACTTGAGAAATCATAAAACGTTAGGGATTCCGATGTTATTATCACCTTTCTAGTTTAGATTTTGTTTGGTCCAACGGCGATATGGCGCTCAGTTGGCAGAATATTTTAGTTCGCAGGACCCACTTGGCCCATGATCCATCCGAACTGTCGAAATAGTGTGTGGGCCCCTACACAGAAGCTAGCTTCACAAACCGACAGTTGAAGATACTCAAAAAAAGTGATAATGTTAACGGGGATGGAAATCAAGCCGTCCAGTTTCTGATCAAAATAAAATCGGATGTGGGGCCCGATTAATGGATGGTATTGATCGAGTCCAATTTATAAGATTAGCCGCAATTTGGTAATAGCCCATAGATCCTCCAGGACCTCCAATGTTCCGGCTATTTTCTTGAAATAAGATTTTATCTTACTCATATTTATTTAAAATGGAATTTTATTTATTTATTTATTGGGGTTGTGAATTATTATAAGTAGTTGAGGAAAATGAATGTTGGAAAATTCATTAATAATTGTATCTAGAATTAATACATCATTTATTTACTTAGCCAACTTTACTTATTACATTCATTGTGAATGATAGGACAGACTATTATGTGTTGTAGTTTGATTGCTTTGGAAATTTACCTTAGAATAGAGACTAGAGAGAGAGCCTTCACAACTACATCTGAAACAAGGTTTCAAGTCTCAATGCTTGGCTTGTCCCTCATGCCATTTGTTGCAAGCCTTTCGTTTCATGTAATAACTGGGTCCTTTTTTTCTGCTCGTACCAAGTATTGACATCAACATGACAATTTTTTATTGGTGTTTGACAATATTTTTTTACTACAAAATATGAACAAGTGAAATTTTCGCTCTTGACTCTTGGGTAATTTATTATTTGTAAAACAAAATAAATATTAAAGGTATCGGTATAACTCATTGATATTTAATTTAATAATATTTTATTAAATTAATGATCACAAATAAAAAAATATATTTAAAAAATGAAAATTAAATTTAGAGATTGATATAATAATAATTATTTTTTATATTATTTTTCATAAATAATCTTTCTTTTTTATAAATTTCGATCATTTAATTATGAGCAATAACTTTTTGTTTGGAGACATTTATTTAAGTAGGGAATGGATAATTAGGCTCCTCTCTCTATATCTCTCTCTTGTGCATAGCGAATATGTGATTTTTGAACTTTCAGTCACCCCGTGTTAAGTACTTGTGTAGCAGATGACAGGAAGATGATGTATGCGTTAATGCGAGTGATGATCAACTTTGGATGTTGACAGATTGCAGAGCTAACAATTAAAAAATTTTGTTATTGTCATAATCAACCCGATGGGCCAACATCTCGCAACCCAACTTCTCTGAAGACAAGGGTTTTTATGCAGCCCCACTTTTATTTTCATCTGAGACCCCTATTATTATTGGCCAACTTCTCTGAAGATCGCTTGCTGTATATAAGTCGAGAATATCTGTAAAGAAGCTTGAGATTAAACAAATACCCGAGTGCTCGAGCATCCACTGAGAATTGTTCAAGCGGCTGTACGTATCAAAAAAAGGATTATTAATAAACATACCATTAATGAAAAAGATGTATTCCGGGAGCAGGAAATTTTAGTTACAGGCATACTAGTTTGGGTTATGAAAATCCCTGGACAAAGCAGAAACAGGATATAGTTCTATTCCTTAAAACTTAGATATTTTAGAATTTAATTTGTCCAAAACCTACTGTGCAAAGCTGACAGCTCAAGATTCAAAGTCTTGTTAAGATCAGCTAAGATGCCCACTACTGCTGATGGAGTGAAGAATCTTAACAAAGCAAGAAGGTGGACTCTAAAAGCAGAAGAACAAAATGTAACTTTCCTAAGTACGATCCTCAAATAACTTAAAAAAATTTAGAGTTTGTTCAAGTCTCTTTCGGTGGTTTCCTGCACAGACTTTTGTTTATTACCCTAGTTGAGGCAGAGAATCCCTTTTCCAAGTCCAACCCTTAGATGGGTAATTTAATATAATTAAAATTAAAATGATTATAAATTAATTAATGAAATACCTTTTGAAGAATGCCACATCTAGGGTTCCAGAGGAAGGGTTGTGGGAAAAGAAATTCATTATAGTACTTATTCAAGTCTCCGGAGGATTGGTTTTGGGTCTCTTTACAAGTTTATAGCACAATCGTACGAACTGTGAAATGAGAAATATTGTGGGTAATTAATAATATATAAACTAAGAAAAAGTTTTTATAAGTGAGGTTATGAGAAGCATAAGTAGAATGTCTTTTCTATTGTTTCTTCCTCTACTTTTGTTAATCTGCCTAACGACCACAACAAAGTATTTGCATTTATTTACTAATCATGGACCACAAACATGTTTAATAAACAGTAATTTCACGGGAAACTAGAGTCAGAAGCATAAGATTGGCTAGTTAAGCAATAACCTTTCACGACTAGTGATAACCTTAGAACATATCTCAAGAGACATGTTAATATTAAATTCGGGATGGGATATATTCCATAACGATGTAAATTTAGTTTAATCCCGGAAGAATTTGAGAATATGCACAAATTAAGCTCTATATATACATCAATTTCTTGTAATATATGATTAATTTTCTCACTTCAGCGGTACTCTATTTGCTTTCTATTAATGGCTGTCCATTTCATTCCATGTATGATTGATGAGATATGAAAATAATTCACCAGAAAAATTCAAAGGCAGAACAAGAACAAGAAAATAAAAAAGCAACACAAAATATTTGCTTAGTTTGTTCTTACAATATTAATTAGAAAATACACTAATTGAACAATTTACCATAGGTTAATGGTAGTTTTAGTCCTTAACCCTTGACAAATTCTTCTGAGTTTTATGTCTTTGATGCTTGCCTGGGAAAGTATATATGTTAGTCCTTCATCTATTGCTGATAATCGCTCACTTATGCAAATTAAAGAACAAATTTAAAAGAATAGTGAAAGTGAGAATCATGATCTGGATTTCAAACTTGAAACCATCAGAATTTCAATGAATTTCTTGTCATTTACTATACATGTCTTCTCATTCATAGGCTACTAATAAAATTATGAGTAAAATGATGCTCAACATTAAACTATTATTCTGCTTTACATATTTCTTGGTTAGAAATCATTTTTAGTAATTAAAAGAAACCTAATACAGATTATAAAACAAGAATTAAGTAACAAAGAATAAATTTCTAACTAAAAGAAACATTACATTACAAAACAACTATTGATCTACGAATTCTCATATCTTTTTTAAAAGATAGTTCAAAAATAGAAAAGAACGAATTAAATTTTACGATAAATATGACATCTATTTATTCTGTAACATCTTTTACTTTTTATATTTTTCTCTCGCAAATCTTCAATTTGTGAGATAATGATGTTTAATTTAAAATGTATAAGCATCTAACTACAATTAGTTTACATCATTTAAATATATTTTAATTAACAAATTGAAACTTAGAGTAGAAGTTTTAGTACCAAACTGGCTAATTAAATCATAAAATAATTCATTTGTAAATGTTCAGCATGAAAATAATTTAACAATCATATTATTTAATTAATATCACGATTTGTAAACATATGGCATCTATTAAAAAGTTTACTCAATTCACACAGAATAAATTTATTACCACCCGCCACATGTCTTATTCTACTTAATTTACTTATTCGCATACCTAAATCTATAGATCTCTATGACTCATATTATATATACTATTCCGGAGTTGCAATATCTGGCCTTACTAATTTAGATGAGAAAGTATAATGATTTTTCATTATGTAGAGTGACATAATCTCGTGTAAGAACCTAAATAGTAGGTAATCCAACATTAGGGTTTTTAATTTATAACTAATAGCTTCTTTTTAGGTCATAGTTTGGTTGTATCTACAATGAAAGCAGCACACGTACATATATGTAGTCCACAAATTCAAATTAAAAACATTTTTTAAAACATAATTTAGTTCAAAGTAATTGACAGCATTATGGCTTGGAGGACCAAATGGGGGGACCATTATTCCTATAATTGATAAGTTTTGAGTCTTTTTCGCGAAGCTTTTTAGGGTTTAGTTGCTGCCCACAGGCCACAACTCGCATAAACAGCCAGTTATATGGATAAAAAAGAACCTAACTCATACTAACAAGGGAAATTACCTGCCAGTGTGTCTTCCAATGACGCTGACCAGAGTCTCTGTCGTTACATACCACGTCATCGTTGTGAATTAAACCTTTACCATCTTCATCACATTCACATAGGCATACACATCAACATGAGCGTACATACATATACATACATATATGTATACTTCTATAAATCAGCGAGTTAGAAGGCTGAAGAAGCAACGTGTCTGTGTTTGACAGGATCAATTTTCTCTTTATAGAGAGATATGGTTGATAATATAGGCAATAACTTAGACAGAGAAGGCTACCATAAGTATGACTTTGCAGGTGCGAGTAGTGCCTCAGGCTCAGCTGGTGAAGATGGCATCTTTAAGGAGCAAGATCGGTTGCTTCCCATAGCTAATGTAGGAAGAATTATGAAGCAGATTCTGCCTCCTAATGCCAAAATCTCAAAAGAAGCAAAAGAAACTATGCAAGAATGCGTATCTGAATTCATTAGCTTTGTTACAGGTGAAGCATCGGACAAGTGTCACACGGAGAAGCGCAAGACGGTGAACGGGGATGACATTTGTTGGGCTCTTGCAACTCTAGGGTTTGATAACTACGCCGATCAATTGAAAAGGTATTTGTATAGGTACAGGGAGTTGGAAGGAGAGAGAGCTAACCAAAATAAGGCTGGAAACAGTGAAGCAAAGGTGGAAACATCAAACGTCTATAGAGCTGAACCACACAGAAAACCTACGGTTTCGGCCTCTACTCCATTGAAATTCAATCTGACTGACACAAACAATGGCTCCAGCAGGCGGTTCTGAAAGATATGGAGCTTGGTAATGTTTTTCTCGTCCTAATTAAATCAAGATATTGCGTATGGTTGTGATGCTAGCTAGCTATTACATGTGGGTGGTGCTTTGCTGCTGTGGAGATGTTTTCTGATGTTATTGCTTGTCCGTTGTTAGCATAAGAATTTCGGGATTATTAAAGCTGATCTTTGTATTTTCCTTGTAAAATTATGAATTTCGTAGCAGGTAGGTTTATAAGGAAGCTGAATGAAAGTTACTTGGTTTGTAATTGGGAATTTATGTATGAATATCTAGGGTTTGGTTTCACCTAGATTATTAGATGTTTCTATTCTTCATTCTCTTGATTTTACCTTAATCCGAGTTCAACTAGAAATTTTCCAATAAATGGGTTAATTGGCTGGAAGTGTTGTGCAACCGCGGCTACAAACCAATAGAAATTCTCTTTTTCACACCAAGAGAACAATTGGACCATTGAATTAGGCTATTCTTGTAACGATGTCGTGCAGTAGTGTGATGAATACAGGAAGGTTAGGTTTCTTGAACTCTTCACCTTGACTGCCATTCTTCTATTATACTCTTTCCAATTATGAACTTTATATATGCATATTCTAGTAACATCTTTCCAGGTAACCCAGATCAGATGTGATCATACAAGAAGTGAGATGCTTAGGGTTTCGTAAGTCATTTGTGTTGAAGAACAGATATGTATACAAACCATTTTCCTTGTTTCTGGTTGATCCTGCTGTCTAATTCCGAATACTTCATATGAAATGAAACATTTTTGTAAATCTATAATTTCCTACTATATGAAATAATTGGCTGCATATACTGCAATTAATTTGATCTATTTCTCTTTGACTCGGGAAACACTCAATAAATATACTAAATTCTAAAGCTATATCCTGCCGTAGTTTATGTTTATTAAACAAAGCCTTCTGCGGTATTTTTCATCTATACAAGTATGCTGATGTATGCATACATGCCATCAACTTGCTAAAATACACTCGTCATTGATAACTATGGTATTGATTAATCCGAAAATTAGGGCATCTTACTGAGACCTAGCCTAAATTTGAACTTTGATCCGGGGACCACAATTTAGTGATACTACATTTCAAGATATGTCGTGAGAAAACCCGTCAAGTCTCGATCATGCTGCCATTAATTTACTTTAATTAATGTTTAATTGGACTTGGATCATCTCCCAGCAAGTGAGGATCACTAAAATGTCTAGGTCTTTGGAAGTTTTGTGCATAGATTCTCAGCAAAAGCGACAAGGGAAGAGAAAAATATGATCAAATGAGAAAAAATATTGACAACTTCTGTAACGTTTCTCTATTTTAAAGTTATTGTTTAACCATATGAAAGATACTGTCAGATGTTTTCTTGATAGTCTTAAAAGAAGAGAGGATGAATACAGGATTTGAGACACACGTCAAAGGGTGAAAACCTAGATACCTTTAGTTAAATTCTCCCATAAATATTG
>JAXCLQ010000001.1:20768484-20819836 GCA_035584115.1 Cedrela odorata | reverse complement strand
ATATATATATATATATGTGTGTGTGTGTGTAATACATATATGTATGCTTATGTGTTGTACAAATTATTTTACGATGAAAGCGCAAAATTTGAAATGAAATTATCTTATATAAATTATATGATATTGTGATATTTTACTCATTTGGTCTGCTGATAAAAACTTATTATATATACATGATGAGATAGCTAGGAAGGCCGGATTCATTTTATATGATTTGAAGTCATTGTTTGAAAATAATTTATATTATGTATGTGTATTGGTAATGAGGCCAGTAAGGTCAGATATTGTTGTATGGCCAATGAGCCTATTCATTTACTGTATATACAGAGAGGTAGCTTATGAATGGACTTGTTGAGAGACCACATAGGTAAATGGAACCGCAATAGAGTTGGTATAAGGGGGAGAGGCCATGGTAAGTTCACTGTATGCCAAACGCATGTATGTGCGGTTATAGATACCCTATAAAAAGTTCTAGGGGCTTGATAGAGTTATCTTAGATTTGACAAATTACGAAAATAGTTACTCGTATCACCAAGTGGCTACTTGAGGCCAATATTAATGAGGCGGGCTTGTGTTTTTAAATACGCATATTTTTACAATAAATGAATGATTTTGTAAAACGTAAGGAAATGAATTTATATTTAATAAAACTTTATTGCATATGGTTTATACATGAAATACTAACTGAAGGTTACAGTTTTATTCTCAATTAAGGCAGCGTGTCGAGAATGGATGCTAGCCCGGTTGATTATTTAAAACTGTTTGCAAACCAATGAAATGTTTTCTGATTATTAATTTAAATGAACATGTATATATATATATAATTTGAGAATATAGTTTAAGCATATCACAATATTAGGATTTTTGTAAATGCATGTGCATGTATATATATATATATATATATGTATGTACTTTATTTACTAACTGAGTATATTCGTATACTTACCCCTCACCTTTACAGCTTTCAGATTAGGCGTCTTAGTGCTTGCCGAATTAAAAGTAGCCGTTGAGAGCTTACGACGCTCTAGTTAGGTCCTTTTTATGACTCACTTATGCTTTTGGTACAACTAGATAGATTGGTTTAATATTTGTAAAAGTATTTGAAAACTAAACAGTTTAGGTAAATATTTATGTTTGTTCAACCGAATGAAAATAATTTTCCTAATTATATTTTATTTGATTAATATTGTCTGCATTATGGATAAATTGATCATGGATGACCAATTCTTTGATAATGATTCCAATGATGGAAGTAAATAATTTGCAAATGTGATATATGGTTTATGATAAAGAAAAGTATTATAAGCTTTCTTGATGCATTCTAGGTGTAAATGGTGCATCATGAGGGTTTGTAGCGGTTGTTATGAGTAGATCCTAAATTTGGGGCATGCAAGTTATATGTAGTTGTTATGGTTAAATGGTGATTGAAAATAGGGTAGTGAGGTTGGCATAAAAAGGGTGACAAAAATGTTTTAAGTGTAAAGATTTTAGGTTGTATTTTGAGCGGGGTTGCGAAAATTAGTACATAACTAAGCGAAAAATGGGCGGTTATTATACGTTTTCAAATAGGTGTTTTAAGGTTGAAAAAATGAAAGAATTAGGTGTGATAGGTCATGAGTTTAGTGGCCGGAAGGTATTAAAAATGTAGGGTAAAAAATGTAGGGTTGAAATTATATGTAGGCAATTGTTAGAAATACCGAGCAGTGCTCGAAAAAATAGAAACGAAGCAAGTTCCAGATTTCTAATTGACAAGCCTTAAAATGCTACAGAAACTAGACATATAGGAGCATAATATATCTGAAAATTAGCTCATTTCGTCATACCCTATTTTAGTGCGTCACATGTCGAAAACTTGTCGTAACTTGAGTAATCGAATTCGAAATTCGAATTCGTAAAGTGCGGTAGAAACTAGACTCATAATAAAGTGTATCACCAAAAATTTAGGTCGAGATACATTATAAGTTTTAAGTGGCACACATTTGTCTCAAGCGTAGGGTTATACTGTGGAATAAAATGTCTCCTAGAACAAAATTAGTTAGTAATTCAGGGGAAAAATTTAGATTTGATACAATAGATAATTAAAGCATATTGATGTTTTATTAGGTGACAAGTTCAAGTATAATACACACACACACACACACACACACACATATATATATATTAGATAAATATATTGTATTAAATTCTAATAAGGAATCGTTTATTGTAGATCGATAACCTGAGTTTCTGACACCAACAACTTAAACCGGGTATATTAGATCTAATCGGTGAGTGAATATTTTATTTTTCAAAATGTTATTTATACAAAATATTTAATTTACGAATGTTTTAGAAAACTTTATTGAAATAAATATTTTATCATATATTTGAAAAATATGGTTTATAAGAAATATATTTGAGTTATACATGTGTTGAAATTTAATTGAATTGTTAAGTTATTTGTATAAATTCAATGTTTATAATTGTGTTATATTGAAATGAAAAAAATTTTGATTTGGAGTAAAAGTAATATTTAGAAAATGTATTGGATATTTATGAACTGCTTCTGTGGATGGATGATTTGTGGTAAATGAATTCTTGTTTTGAAAATGGATAAACATACTGAAAATGTGATATGAATTTTCATGATTTAAATCTTGATGTATAGTGTTCAATTGGAGCACATTCCATCTAGACAGATATTATGCTCTTATTAGAGAAAGACGTAAGGGAGAGGATATAGTCTTTTAGACATGGGTAAAATTTTCCCAAAGGTTTGATTTATGTGGGCTAAGGGTCTATTAGGTAGTAATGGTAGGGCCAGTGAGTGGTAAACGGGGTCGTTACAAGATAATTGGATAAGTTAGTAACTTACACCACACCTATTATCCAGGCTAATACTAACGAAAGGGCTTAATAAATTTATTTTATATACTGGTACAGAAAAACTAGTTAGTGGATTCTGAGATGACAACCAGATATACACTAGGGAATGTCTCGGGGGATAGTTTCCTAGTAAGTACAAAGATTTATAAATAAGCATCCACAGATTTTATTCATGGAACTGTTTTATTTTGTTTCCTTGATTTCAATGAATGGTTTTAAATAAATGCAGAGTGTTATATGTTAAATTTTATACTCTTACTCCATATTTATTATTTTATTACTTTATTTCAATCTACTCACTGGGTCCTTAAGACTTACCCTCTCACCCTCCAGTTTTGTAGAATTTACAGGTATATTAAAAATAAAGAAGAATATTTCAATATAGTAGAGACGCAGACAGAGGACAAGGAGTACAAACTGCAGTTAGTAGGGTCTTTAGGCCTGTCGTGCATAAAGAGTCATGTGTGATTTTGGCAGTCGTATGTATTAAAGTTATATAAAAATTACATTATGTAATTTATAGTCTAAGATATTGTATTACATTGATAATTTTATGTATTTAATGATTTGGCTTATCGCCCTTATGTGATTTCGACTGTATGTTTGGTAATTTGAAAAACAGCAAACGTATTTATACATACATAGAGGGAGGAAGGTTTAGGATGACGGTGGAATTTGTCACCTGCCGATAACATTTCCGGATATAGGGTGTTACACATCCCTTAACTTATTTATAATTAACTTATTTTTCAAATTATCAATTTTTTACATTTGAAAAATTTTATTCCAATTACTGTAACTTTGGTATACCCATTACGTAAAATTTCAATCATTACATGGATCCTTTCAACTAGACTTATTATTATAAAATATCAAATATCAAATTTATAACATATTTAATTAAACTAATAAAATTTTAATATTAATTTAAAATAAAATGCATCACTCACATAAAATATTAAGTCCATCAATATAAAATAAAATTAATCATAATAATTTCATAAAAAAATATTTAATTATTTTACAAATTCATTCATAAAATATCACAAATTAAAATTAAAATTATATAAAGTAATAAGTACATATTTAACCATACTATCTACCAATCTATTACAAAATTACAATATAATAAGTCACGGTAAATTAATGCTTGCACTAACATCACAAGACTTAAAACCAAATATTTTAAAGAAGCATTAAATTGGTTGATTTAATAAGTTGGTAAAATAGCAAACACGTGAGGCCTAGCATAAGTCCAAATCATCTTGAAGGAATTTAGTCACTATAATTAAGGCTTTAGAAGAACTTTACTTTTCTGGGTCAAATTTTTGATTTAATAATTTCCTTTTATGAGTTAAAATTTTGATTTAGTAGTTTCATTTTCTTAGTCAAATTTTTGATTTAGTTGTTTTCCTTTTCTGATTCAAAGGAGAATGTCATATGTCAAAACAGTATTGACTCATTATATTCTAGGTTAAATTTTAGAACTCTATATAAAGGAACAAACATTGTACATTTTTATTAGTTAAAAATAATATTAAAGAACTGTTTTGTATTTTTTTCATTCTTGAAATGATTTTTGAATTTATCAAGTTTATTCTTGTAGTGTTCAAAAACAACTAAACTTATCACTCAACAAATTTACGTTTTAAAGATCTTAAGATTCAATACTATGTTGGGTGTTGGGTTTTGCTACGTTGTTGATGAAATTCATATTATTACCAACTTCATATCTCCATCTTACTTAGTAGTAGCACCCACCCAACATGATTTTTACATAATAAATAATAATATAAAGTAATAAGTTAATAAAAATCATATCTTTATAAATAACAAAAATAATTAATTTACTTCATCGATAACATTCAAATACTTTTAAGTACGTGAAACTTTCAATATTTTTTAAGAATTTGAAGCTAATTATTAAAAATAAATAAATAATTAAAATAATAATGTTATAAAGAAATATATTTTTATAGAAAAACAAATATATATTTGTGTTGTACCTTGTGCATGAAAAGTTTAGAGAATGACATAGTTTTAATGTTATATTAATATTAAACTAATATAGTTTTAGTATTTTTATTAAATATATATATTTAAAAAATTAAATATCCGCTTATACCTGTAATGAATATTTGCTTATATTTATTCGCACTCGTACTTGATACAAATCAAGGTGTGAATAAAAAGTCAACTTTGATATCAATAAGGAGTTAATTTGAGTGGCCTAATGGACCTATAATCAGGAGTCATGTTAAAAAGTTTAAAACGATCTTATTTACACATGTTCAGAAGTTGTTGTGTGAAAGTGTAATGTACGACAATATTAAAGGAGTTATACAGCTTGCAATTATTATTTATGTATATTTAGAATAGTTATTAGGAACATTAATATTTAATTATATCCTTAATAAGTTTATTTAATAAAGTTGTCATTATTTAATTGAGTTATCTAATAATTTACTAATTTTATTTTGTAAAATTTGTCCAAAGATGTTTCCTTAGTTAGGAGATTGAGTTAAAATGTAGAAATCTCTAGAATCATTGATACGTACGGATGGATTTGTCCAAATTCCAAAGAAAGTTTTCTTAACTATGAGTGTATTAATTAAAGAAATCTCCATAATTATAGATACATAAGGAACATTTCAAACAAAAGAGTGCAAGTCAAATAATAACTAAATTTGAATTTAGATTTTCAATTATTAACTATTAGATTCTCAATTATATGTAAACTTTTTATAATTTATTTTAATTAGGTTTTGATATTTAAGAAAGTTTTTATTCTAATTCAATTAGATTTAGACTTAAAACTATTATAAATAGTCTTCATATGTAAGGGAACAATTAGGTTTTTGCTTGAATAATAATATTAGAGGAGTTTTCTCTTTATTATTCTTCTTAGAGCTTAGAATGCCAACTTGCTTGTGGCATTCTACTTAGACTTATAAAGAATTTGTTATTATTCTATCAAGAAAAAAAAATTTTATGGCGTTGAAATCTTCCTAGACACTTAATTTATAAACTTTTATTGAAATTCCGCTTCCTTAACGATTCGTTCCTTACCATATTTGTATCAATATCTATATTAAATTCGCTATAATCTTTTTTTTAAATATGTCAAAAGATATCAAATCAGTCCCATTAAATTCGAGTATTAGTAGATTGACTGTTTTGCCTAATCATACTTAAATTAAGATATATATATATATATATAAATTTATATATGAAACAAAAAAAATTAAAATAATTACCATAAAATTTAAAACATTTGATATAAAAAATTTGAAATACTAGCATAAAAGTTAAATTTTTTAACACAGTTTGAAAAATTGAATTTATTTTCCGTCCAATATATTAACAAGGAAGAACAAGTGGCAGCCAGGGAAACGGAAAATAGTGTATAAGGTACGGAGTTTTCAACTCTCTTTCAAAGTAACAGGGAAATTATGTATACTTGCACAACAGTAAATTGGATGTTTATTATATTTATTTTTTAATATATATATATATATAAATATATATAAAATCATGATTCATTTATCTGATTTATTTTTTAAAAAATTTATAATATTTTTATTTTGAATATAAGAATATAATATATAATGTCCAGCTGCTATTAAAATAGGTTGTTAAATAACGGGTAACTTCTTGATTAATAGAATGGACGGGGCTACGCTTGGGTCCGAGCGAAACCGCTAAAACGGCGTCAAACAAACGAACCGGAACCAGAACGTACACGCGCGAATTGTATGAAGTGGGCTCTACTTTCCTGCACCGTTCGTTCGTACTCCGTTGATCGCACCGTCTCTCTCCGTCTCCGCTGTCTATTTCCCGTAACAAAATCCCTAACCCTAACCCTGATTGTATCTCAAACGGGAATTCAAATTTTCTTAATTGATTAATTTGTACTCTAATGAGTGGGCTCTGTCGATCTAGAACATCGAGTTTTGAGTTAGATAATGGAGGCGCTGAAGGAGAATTCTTTGGAGATAGAGTTTGGGAGTTCAGTGGAATCGTTTCACAAATTTATGGACTCGCAGAGAGAGCTTTTCCGCAGCCAGATCGACCAGCTTCAAAACGTTGTTGTCACACAATGCAGACTAACTGGAGTCAATCCTCTCTCGCAAGAAATGGTGCGTTCTTCAAAAGCTCAGCTTAATCCTCAAGGAAGAGAAAAAATTGGTTGATTAAATATTGATTCGGTTCAATAACAAAAACCTTCACGGAAGTTCATATGGCTAATACTCGATAATCGTATTTTTCTTATATTTTAGATATTTGTTTTTTGGTTCATAGGGTGAAATATCATATTTTTAGGAGTTTCAGTTCCATTATAACTTTCTTATCACGACGCTGGGGATACACTTAAATCTATTAGACAATAGCATGTTTAGTGCTAAATCTATTAGACAAATAGCATGTTAAGTGCTGCTGAGCTTGGTAGATACCGAATGGAATTCAACTATTTGCACATATCAAATAAGCCAATACATTCTTATCTCATATTTTATGTTAAAAGTTTGTAGGTTACCTGAAATTTTATGTTGCTAAGTTTGGTCTTTGCCTATATGAAATATCAGGATGCTTAAAATTGCATTACTGACTTCATGATGTAACTCGGTACTGCATAGTATTAGTTAAATCTAATGCTATATGAATGATATCTGACTAGTATTGGGCTTTCCATTAACATTTTTGATGGCTTTTTTTTTTTTTTTTCAATAAAAATATAATTTTTTTGAATGATAATTGTATTTCCATTTATCATGTTAACTAATGAGAGTTTTCTTGGCACATGCAGGCAGCCGGTGCCCTGTCGATAAAAATTGGTGAGTTTTTGTGGTGGTACAATTGTTCCTGTTATTCATGATGGTTGTTATTCATTGATATGTACCTCTAGTAATCTCGAGGGGAATTTTTTGTTCTTGCCATTTTGTGTATTAGCTATGATTTTGACTGGATTCAGGGGGCTATTCACATTCAGTATCATGTCTTCAAAATAACAATGAATGGGAGTTGAGTTTCTAAATCTTGCTGGAAAAACTGATTGGCTTATCAGCTTCCGCCAATTGTTTTGTATGCTTCTTTTTGTTTGATCTGATGATTGGTTAAAACTGCCTTAGAATTGTGCCAAATTTGTTATCGGGGTATTTGCCTGTCTACTTGTGCTGCCAGTTATTGTATTAATTAGTTTTCAGAAAAATATAAAAGTGACACAGAACAGAAACCTTTGTGCCTTCATTTATTTTCCTCTGGCAATTGGTTTTTCTTTTTGTATGCTGCTGTGTCTCAACATACATGACATTTTTTTTAAAATTCCCATCAGATTGCAAGTATTCTAATTCTACCGCTTACTTGGTTGCTGTTTTGCTAATATCACAGGCAAGAGACCTAGAGATTTGCTAAACCCTAAGGCTTTAAAGTACATGCAAGAAGTTTTCTCTGTGAAAGATGCAATAAGTAAGAGGGAATCCCATGAGATCAGTTCTCAATTTGGTGTTACAGTAACACAGGTCCCTTTTCTTCTCTGGTCACACTTTTTATTCTTATTTTCTTCATTTCTCTATTTCTTCCTACTGCTCCCAAAATAAAATTCCTACTTTCCTTTTCTGAATCCTGTTCAGAATTTACTGAAATTAAAAGACGTTCTCCTGATGGCCTTTTGTCCTGGTTCAGTTTTGTCCTTTTTTTTTTTTCTCGTTTTGATACCATCTATACTGAACCATCTTGTTTTAGCAGATGAAATGTATGCTAGTTATTGTTAACACCTTTCTGCTGTACCTGTGTAGGTCAAGGATTTTTTTGCTAGCCAACGTTCTAGAGTGAGGAAAGTAGTTCGGCTGTCAAGGGAGAAGGCAATTAAAACTAATGCACATAAAGAGCCACAGGATGATGGGGTCCCAATTAGCTCTGATTCAATGATTCCTATTGTTCCTGTCCCCTTAAGTTCTGCTGGCCCTACCTGTGTGATGCCCATTGATCATTTTCCCTTAAACTCTATTGGTCCTCTCAATGTTGAAGAAGCACCATCTTGTTCTGGGCGGGATGATTTTCTAGTTGGCATAGATTACTTAGATAAACATTTTCTTGAGAATATTTTCAGTTTGATGCGGAAAGAGGAAACATTTTCAGGGCAGGTGAAGCTGATGGAGCAGATCTTGCTGATAGAAAATTCTTCTGTCCTATTTTGGTACTTGTGGAAATGCTATACGAACTTTGAAGTACATTATATTGTTTGCTATGCTTACCTGGTGCTATTGTTATGGTTGCAGGTTTTTAACCGAAGGTGGAGTGATGATTTTAGCAACATGGTTGAGTCAAGCAGTTGATGAGGAACAAACAAGTGTTCTTTCTGTCATCCTTGATGTATGTGACTGTATATGAATTATGGATACATAATTTAGTTTATCTTTGCCTTGTAAATTAGCTTGGAATTACATTGATTGACTGGCATTCAGGTTTTTTCTCACTTACCACTACATAAAGCTTTCTCAGAACAAATGTCAGCTATACTACAAAGTGTGAACAGATTACGGTTCTACAGGGCATCAGGTGTGCTTCTGTTATAGAGACATCTATAACTTATATATATGTGCATTTGTCGAAAAAGGTGTTATGATAATTCATGTTGGACTTTTAACTTTTTTTTCTTTTTTGTTAATAAGTTTTTCCTGATTACAGTATAACTTCATTTTGCATGAAAAATAATTTGTTGTTTAGCTAATATTTTTTTTTGCCTCCTTTGGGATATTTTTGAATCTCATTTATCTGATTTGGAGATCAGACTTATCAAACAGGGCAAGGATTTTGTTATCAAAATGGACCAAGATGTTTGCAAGAAGCCAAGCTTTGAATAAACCTAATGGCACAAATTCTTGTACCAATGCACAGAATGAGTTAATTCTGAAACAGAGGCAAGTTTTTATCCTTGCTGAGTGTACCTGCAAGGTTTTTTCAAGTAGTTTCTTATCATTGCACTCTAAACTTGGTGCAGTATTGGTGAAATTATGGCTGATGAATCATGGCAGTCAAACAATAATGTTTCAGTAAGTGCTACGCAAAATCAATTGAGAATCTGCTGAAAGCTGGATGGTTATTGTGATTGCTAATTAGTTGTTTTTGTTGGCTGTTCAGGAGGCCATTCCTGCCTCTTCATATGACAGTTTGGAAAATTTCAGGTTTGGAATTAATATATAATCTGATATTTCTTTGGCCTCTTTGGCACTGTTTTGGTACTTGTGGAGGTGTTAAGCATAGGTTTCTTGTTCAGGAAGCTAGAATCGCCACAACCACTTAAATTATTGACAGCATCTTCAGATGACTCTTCAAGGAAGAACATTCTTGGTGCATCTTCATCCTGTATCCTTTTGAATATTTTTCTTGTTTACTAGCAATATTATGGCTTATAAAATTTCTATGAGGAATTGATGTAAAATGAAATTCTATTAGTCCGGATATTAAGTCTAATGAATACTAACTTTTATAAACTGTCCTTTATGAGGGGTATAACTATTTTGTAGTATTTATTCTTTTTCTATGGAAATGTTAATAGATCACCAAATGTGTTCAACATATATATGGATGAGCAGAATGTTATTGCCTTAACCAGTAACAGATAACAGAGAACGCCGAAAAGTCCAGTTTGTGGAACAGCCAGGTCAAAAAATGGCTGACAGAAGCCCACAGGCCACAAGAGCTGTTCTTGTGAGTCAAGCTCGTCCAATGTCTGCTGATGATATTCAAAAAGCAAAATTGCGAGCCATGCATATGCAGAATAAATATGGGAAATCTGGTTCTTCATCTAATGGAAGTAATGAAGTAAAGACTGAAGGTCTGAACAAATCCACAACCACTCAAGCCAGCATTTTGCCACCAGTATCGAAAGTTCTAGTTTGGCCTCAAACTGAGGAGTACAAAAAACCAGTAATGGTTCAACCAAAAATGTCTGGTAGGCTGGAAGCCCCTCTTGACTCTCTGCAGGAAATGGACATTAAGGAGCCTCCAGGGGAGAAGTGCAAGAGGGTCCAGATCCCATGGCAGACACCGCCAGGTACACTTGCTTTCAGTGTTTTTTTGTTGGTTCCATACGTGTTTGCCAATAATATTAGTGTTGAAAGAATTACTCTCTATGGAAAAGGGAAGAGACCATTTTAAGGGGTTCCCTGAACCTTGAGCGATTGATAGCATATCAGAGATAGTTCTCATGTTTTCAGGGGTGGAGATTCAATTGCTTCTGCAACCACAGATGCTAGCTTTTCTCTTGAATACCTCTCCCACCAACCAAAATGTTTTGTTTGTCTCGTTTGAATATAACTACCAAAGCTCCATTTTGTGTAAAACTTTATATACTTTCTTTTTACCTTTTCCTGTCGAATAATTATAACTAAAAAGCAAAAGTTTGGTACAATGGTAGATTAAAAATGTGTTTTTCTGTTTGTGATGAACTTGGAACATATGATTGGCCTTTCTCATATGGCAATTTAATGAGCACCATTTATTTTTCTGATAAATTTTGCCTTCCATAGGACTTGAAATGACCCTCTTTATCAATTAAATGTCAATACCATCGTGCAATAATGGTTTGGCATTTGTATTAGATCCTTATTAAGTTAGTCGATCACCCGTCTAATACAAAATGTTCTAGTCAATGAAAGAGGCTACATGGGCTGTTTGTCTAAATGCTACGTTTGTGGGGGTTGTGGAGCCCTGGGTTCAAATCTTTCATTTTGCTGACTCACTAATAGCCATTCTTTTACCTAATAAATATAAAAATTTGCTGGTGGCCATCAGATTTGTGTATCTATAACGATTGATACTTGCAAAACTGAAGCTTCAGATGATTATGGTAGATCAAATTTTGTTTAATAATCGGAAATTTTTATTTTTATTTTTATTGGGATAGTGCAGTTGCTTTGATAGGATCCTCACTGGACAGTTTGAAATATTGATGCCTTTATCAGACCAAATCACTGAGAGGTCATTCTTATGCCAGAATGAGAATGGATTTCATTCTACTTGGCTTTTCGTAGCTTATTAATGGGTCTGATTCCTCTAATAAAATGGTAGCTTTGCTATGAAGCTCAAATACTTTACCAGGACTCTGTTTAATGAGCTTGAAAATGCAAATGCTATGGAATTTAGAAATGAATTCGTTCTAATCCCATTTGTTATTTGTGTGGCATCTTCATTTTGCTGATTAATTACAAGCGATTTTTCAAATTTTTTATCGAGCACTTAATAATTGAAAAGGTTTATAAGTTCATGGTGCTTCTGTCTAATTGGCGCTAATTTTATGTTGTTGAATGTAAGGCCGACGTTGCATTTTTGCAGTTTACAAGGGACAAAATTTACTGAGCAAGCTTAATGCATGCCAGATGTATGTAAATTCATGATAAAAACGATGAAAAAGTAGTTAGTATTGGATAACTACCTCAATTTAGTCCATCTGCCCGCATGCCACTAAAATTTATCACTTTAAGAATTCAGTTTAATTTCCCTTGATTTACTTGTATTCAGCAGTTGAGATTTCTCTTAGAACGTGAAGACCATGCTAGGAGGCCGGCTTTCCTCATTTTTTTTTTCAGTCTGGGTATTGATTTTACCGGACTACTTGATAACCATCAATCAGCTTCAATCAGTAACATCGGGCCAATTTCATCAATTAATAAATTTCCGGAAAGCTGAGCCAGGCGGTCACGATTGTTGATGTTACTTTTACAGGTTGTAGTTGCGGACTGATTGTGAATTAAGTTGAGGAACCTGTACACTTCCTTGATAAGAGCAATGTTGGTCCTGGTTAGCAAAAGAGTGTCTTTGTTTTGCACGTTTCATTCTGGACCTAGATTTCCTAGCTAAGAGTTGCTCACAGTCTGACTCTTCTTCTTTTGCTTTTGTTTGTTTCTCTTATCGATGGAGTGTCATTGATGTTCAGTGAGATTCACTACAAATTTCAACCTTTTATACCCTTTTTCCTTTCTGCAGAAGTGAAACTCGATACGGTTTGGAGAGTTGGTGCTGGAGGGAATAGCAAAGAGGTTGAAGTTCAGAAAAATAGAACCCATCGTGAGAAGGAAACCATCTATCATACAATCCAGGAGATACCTTCTAATCCCAAGGAGCCATGGGACATTGAAATGGACTATGATGATACATTGACCCTGGAAATCCCTACTGAACAGCCTCCCGATGCTGCTGATAGTGGAGAAACACAGGTTACCACTGATAATGTTACTGTAACTAGTGCATCGACTACAACGATCTCATCTCAGATTGCTAGTGCAAGTAATGCTGAACCAGATCTCGAGTTGCTTGCTGTACTGCTTAAAAATCCGGATTTGGTTTTTGCCCTGACTTCTGGCCAAACTGGTAACTTATCTAATGAAGATACTGTGAAGCTGCTTGATATGATTAAGGCCGGTGGGGATAATATAAATGGGATTGGGGGAAAAGTGGAGGGGAAGATTGAAGTTTCGCTCCCATCCCCAACTCCGTCTAGCAATCCTGGAACGGTGGGTAACTTAGGCTTATGCACAACCATTTTTGCCATAAAATATATATATATATATATATATAGCCAATTTTTCATGGGCTACGCCACTTACTGCTGTCAGATATATATATAAAAAATGAAATTAACTAAGATACAAATTAATAAAGTTCATGCAGTTAACACTTAAGAGGGGGTAATTTAATCTCTCTGACGTTTGGAACGGAATCCCCATCGGGTGAATGATTTTTATG
The DNA here is from genome assembly GCA_035584115.1 of Cedrela odorata. NCBI lineage: Eukaryota > Viridiplantae > Streptophyta > Magnoliopsida > Sapindales > Meliaceae > Cedrela > Cedrela odorata. Next base: position 20,806,225 of record JAXCLQ010000001.1, on the reverse strand, counting down.
CTATGGTGGGTATGGGTGAGGGACAGGGTGAGTTGATAGGCAATTTTGTCTCTATCCAGAAAATTGGTCCGGGAGAATAAATGAGAAGGCCCTAACTTGTCTGCCATTATTCCTTGTGTGTTTCCAGTGGAATTAAGGAATAAATAATTCTTTTTTCTGGAAAAATTTATGTCGCTTGGAAAAATATTGTTGATATAAAATTTTCTATTAACCATTATTATTACGTTATGTTAATGTTGGATCTAAATTTGACGATGCCACTGTTTTTTCTATTTGCAGAGTGGATGGAGACAAGAAATCAGGAATCCATTTTCTCAACGAAGTCCAATGGAGAGCAATGTTGTCTACACTCCCCCTGAAGTTGCTTCTACAGTCTCTTCCATTGAAAAGCATACTTCGACCAATTTAGTCAGGACTAGGATTTCAGCCACGAATATTACAATACCGCAACAGCCAACACGCGTGTCTTACCAAGTTCCAGCATTAATGCGCCCTTCATTACACCAAGCAAATACCATAATACAAGAAAGGCAACAACCTTCTGCTGTTCCTTCTTTGCATCATTCCCGCCCCTTCAGCTCTCCAATTATACAAAAACAGGCCTCAGAAATTCACTTACCCATGAAAGATCTACCCATTGCTAGCACCTCCTTATCAAACTTTCATCCTTCAGCTGGGCATTCAATTCGAATTGAAAGAATAAACAATGCGAAAGCAGAACCTATGCATATGAATGCACCAGAGAGACAATTTTCCTTGCCCACATCAATGCCAACAGCAATAAGGTCACAGCCACAGCCTCCACAACAACACTTCATGTCTGATCCTGCGCGTGTTGCATCATCGTATCCCTCTAGGCAGCCAATTGGAAATTCAGGTCCCGTATCTGATTCTGCTCAAGCAAGTCATCGATTCGCTTCAAATCCTACTCGATATCAAGTTAATCAAAATAATTACAATCCATCATATGGAGGCCCTGTGCAGCAGCCTCAGTTGCTGTCAGGCGCCCGTAGGGAGAGAAATGGATATGAAAGTAATGATGGATTTGAATCATGGAGTCCGGAGAATAGTCCAACTAGGCAACAGGAGAATATGTCGAGAAGGAACTTCCCAGAACCCAGAACGAATTCCAGGTGGAGCACTGCACCTGACCGGTCAAGACAATTTAATTCTTCTGGGTACGGGGAGGTAGGGGACCATAAGAAGCACGGAAATCTGCGGCGTGATGGAAGACGTTAAGCTTGTATTTGTGACTGGTTCTCCTGATGACTTCGGGGGTTGAGATGCAAGTTGGAAGTTTCAATTCTTGGATTGAATTTGGAGGAACAAGACTTTGGACTGCAAATTGCAGCTTTCTGAATGTTGTGAACTAACTCTTGATATTGAATTTGACAAAAGCACATACAAGTTGCCGGAGCTCTAACTTCTCCTTCTCTCTCTAATGTTAATGAACCCAAGACGAGGCATATTTTCAATTTTACCTGAAACTAAAAACTGGATGATTGGTTAGGTCCTTGCTTATAATTGGGTTGGGGTTTCTTAAAGTGTTGGTTAAATGAATAAGACAATTGAAAGTGGACGTATTTTTACAGCATCCAGTAAATTATCAATTAACGGTGGTATAGTGGTCTTCGATGTTCTGCTGTCGCGGTCTTTCGATTCAAGGCCCATACTTGTTTAGTTAATAGTAATTCTTCTGGAACAAAATATGTTGGGCCGATAATAAAATTTGATACATCTTAATTTTTTTTAAAAAAAAATTGTAGTAATTTTTAACGTAAATATATATATATATATATAAAATTATCAAATGATATTTTTTAACTGTTAACTTTAATTATTAATTAACTAATAAAAATAATTAAAATAACATTTTTTTTAAAAAAAAATTTACATTATCATATATTCATTGTAATGCAACGTTAAAAAACAAACAACATTCATCAAACATATTTTTGCCTCAAAAAAAAAAAAAAAAAAAAGCAGAAAATCCCCAGGTTCTTCTTCTTCTGTAGAAAACCCCATATTATAATGCATGGGAGGGAAGGCGCCACGGAAGCAAGAAAGTCCACCTGAATATTGTACCGTCGATTATCGTACCGGCAAGAAAGTCCACCGGAGGAAAGGCGCCACGGAAGCAGCTGGCGACAAAAGCGGCTCAAAAATCGGCTCCAGCGACGGGAGGCGTGAGAAATCACACTGTTTCAGACCGGGACCAATGGCTTATGAGAGATCAGAAAGTATCAGAAGAGCACAAAGCTTTTAATTAGGAAGCTTTCATTTCAGAGACTGGTAAGAGAAATCACTCAGGAATTCGGACACCGATTTGAGGTTTCAAAGTAGCACTGTCGCAGCTCTTTAAGAGGCTGCCGAGGCTTATCTTGTTGGTCTCTTTGAAGATATCAATCTTTGTGCCATTCACGCCATGAGGGTCACCATCATGCCCAAAGATATTCTGCTTGCTTGGAGAATCAGAAAATTGGGGGTTTTCTCCTATTTTTTGGCACTCTCCGTGTTTGATGAATCCTCTTTATTTCTTTGATCTTGCATTAGAATATACCGTAAATGTAAATTTATTTATTTTTTTTGAAAAGAAATGTCATTTTAGTTATTTTACTATTTTTATTAGTAAATAATTTTGTCAAACTTGAAGGGAGTACGTAAATAATTTAGTTATCTTTGATTTTTGTCGAAGTATTTATCTTTCTCCGAGCATTGTATGCTTGTGTGGAGTGTAGGAAGAGTTTTAGGTATATTGGAATTAAGAAAGAGTTTAGAGTAGAATAGCTTCATTAGATTATCACAATAATACGATGAGATCCCACGAAAAAAAAAATTGGTCAAAAATAAATAAAATTAATTTAACATTCTAAACACTTCACAAATTTATTGTGGTAATTTGACATTTTAACTAACATAGTGAACCTTATTATATATATTTAGTTGAAAAATTGCATTTTAACTAACTTTTGAACCTCATTTACATATTTAGTTGGAATACACTTTTTTTTTTTTTTTTTTTTTTTTTTTTTTTTTTTTTTTTTTCATATTCTCTTGTCTTATCATTGAAAATAAGAGTTTTGATTTTCAAAAATTGATAGTTGAGCGCATTATGTTGGTGGTTGTGGAAACCACCCATAAGTGACCCATAATTTTTTCAACTACCATGTAAACTTTTCACACGTTTCATGTAATTGCTAGTAATGATTATTGAGAGTGGTAATTTTCAAGAATTGTAAAAAACTTTACAAAACGGTTTTTTAATGAAAATGCCTATGAATTGGAAGTCATTCTTAGTAAAAGGTCTCTATATTAGTTGTTCTTTATAAACTCCATCAAATGAAGATTAAAAGAGTTTGAAAGGTTTTCTACTAATGTCAAAACAACAAGAAAACATCAATGATAAGAGGTAAGTTCCTTGAACTTCTGCATTTAAGTTTTAAATATTTAAACAATAATTTATGTTTTTATGCTTACATTTGGTATCAGAGCATGTTTATGCCTGTCTTGATGTGTTTTATGTGTATTTTGAATAAAAATTCTTAAATGAAATACATGGGTTCATTCGGTCATTTTGAATCTTTCATGCAATTAACTTTTCGTTGTTTTTAATACAAATAAATATTACTAATGTATTTATAAATGAATTTAAAACATTTTAGACGTAAAAATCATCGGAAAACAAGTAGAAATCGATTGTAAATTAGGCCGGAATGGTGTCAAGTTCTCGAGTCTGAAATTAGGTCATTATCGGTTCTGGTCAACCTAGCCAGAGATAGAAGATGAACCATAGAGTATTGACCGACATGTCGATTTTTAGTGGAATATATGAAAGACATGTCGGTTACCATAAGTGGGTTACTTTTAATTTTGTACGTCATGTCGGTTCCTTTAGGAACATGGAAATGACTTGTCGATTTTGTAGAATTTGAAGCTAAAAATATTTTACTTCTGGCGCAATTCAAACCCTTACCTTATTTTTTATTTTAGCATTTTGACCATTGGACCACGGGTTAGTTTGCGATACGGAATGCTGTTGAGTTCTTGAGTCTAAAATTGGGTCATTACCGGTTCTGGTCAACCCAATTAGAGATAGAAGATGAACTATAGAGTATTGACCAACATGTCGAGTTTTAGTGGAACATATGGAAGACATGTCGGTTTGGCTACTTTTAATTTTGTATGTCATGTCGATTCCTTTAGGAACATGGAAATGACTTGTCGGTTTTGTAGAATTTGAAGCCAAAAATATTTTACTTTTGATCCAATTCGAACTCTTACCTTATTTTTTATTTTAGCATTTTGACCATTGGGCCACGAGTCAGTTTGCTATATCATTTTTTATTCAAAGCTTTCTTAAAGGTTTTGAAATAATTACATGAAAACATTGTGGTCGGTGTTGAACCTTGGCCTCAATAATTTGTAGCTCATTACTAACCATTAGGATGGGTTTTATGTTTGTGGTTATTAATTAATTATTAGTTAATTTTAATTGTTAATTAAATACATGCTATTTATGTAGTTGTTTATAAATTCAGAATATAATGCAATTTGGTCCAAAATCATATTTTTATTATTCATGATTTTGGCCTTAAATTTAGTTTTGTTTGCCATAAAATATGTAAATTATAATTATTTACAAATTTTTGATAATCTTTTAATTTTGACATGAAATATGCATAATTTATTATACTCTATGATATGTATATTTTATGATTGATGAATGCTTAAATTTTATGTATTTATTTTTATACATTTATGAATGCATATATTTAGATAAGAGCATGCAAATTTAGAATATCAAAATTAAGAATTATTGTCGAGTATATTTGTAGTTTATTTTGTTATTAATTATATGTTTAGGAAAATTCTGTCAAAATGGTTATAAACTGCCTAGTAAGATTGAGTTTTAATTAGGATCGTTTGTGATCCCTCTAATTTTTTTTGAGAATTTTTTCAGGTGTAATTTTTAACTTAAATAAATTATTATATATTGTTTGTATAATAGATTTAAGGAAACATAAATATTAGGTAAAAATTTTAAATTTTATGTCTAAGTGATTAATATAATTTTTAATTCCAGATGTAGCCATAGCACCTCTAAATTAAGTGAGAATTCTATTAAGATTACATATAGTTTAAAGACATAAATTGTGATTAATCATATTTAATGTAATGTTGATGTAACAAAAATCCTTTCTGTGAATTCTGTGCATCAATTACAATCTTCTTATTTTTCTTCTTATTTTTCTTCTCAACCTACAACTACAATCAACAACTATGGGGGTAAAAATCTGGTTGTCTAGCGAAAATCTTCCGATACTTAAGTCAAGGTTTTACTTGTCAATATTTTCTTTGGAGAAAGAGAAAACTAAAAGGGAATTGTAGTATTTTTCACCAAAGTTTCAGTAGTCTTACTTGGTTATAGCTGATCTCGGAATAACATTCGTCCCTTCCTTTAGGATCATTCCGGGCTTTTATTCTTTTGGGCCTTGTGCATACCGAATTATACCCAACATCAAGCCCCTTAGTTTTAGTCAAGAAAATTATTCCTTGATTAAAACTAAAGATGACGGTTCTGAAGAGACACGCTTGTCTGTCACAATTAAGTATTCAGCTAGGAGTCTACTCGTTTTTGTAATGTGGCAAATGATAACTAGCTTTAAAGATCCTAACATTTCGAACCCCAAGGGACCTAATTGTCCTTAATGATGACCACCTCCATTTTCATTAATAAGACATACCTTTTTCAGTTTTTACCTTGATGTGACAACATCCCATCCCTTGATTTATAACTGGTATCGGCGGTTAAGGTTCTTTTTTCCCCTTAAATACCCCACCTTTTACCTTTTTACTCTTTTTTCTATTTTACCTTTCACGCCATCCCTTTTCCTTCACAAACGAGTTTAACAGCAAATTAGATTTTGAAGTAAAAGGTGTCTTTAAACGACTTTGAGTTCTTCAGTTTTCAATATTAAGTTTCATCTCTTCTTTTTTCATTCTTTTGTCGCTGATTTTGTGGTATAATTGATTCAACCGAGAAACTTGGTAGATGTTGTATTAGGCTTGAAATACCTTTAGGTTCACCTCCTGATTTGTTGATGATTCTAGAATGGCCTTTAACCTTTCTTTTTATCTTTGTGAAAAGCAGAAAAATGGCTTTTGGGTGAAATAACTCTGGTGAGGGATAAGCCGTTATCCCAATCACTTCTCTTACTTCGGTGAGGCGAGACCTCTCACAATATGAAGCGGATAGATTTCCTTTTTCTATAATCGAAATAGACCTAGAAGTGTACACTAGATTGTACAAAATTCCTTAGGGAGTGTATCTTAGGGTTCCAAATGCAAACAAACTCCCGAGCTATCTTTTTGAGGGCAAGATAGCGTTCAAAGAGAAGTTCTTCCATGTAGGTGTCAAGCTTTCCCTCCAAGATTACTTCGCTCAAATCCTCACCTCTTTCGAGATTCCCCTATATCAATTGAATTTAAATAGTTAGAGGATCTTATCCGGTTTATTCATTTTATGGCCCCAGATCTCTGACTCCATCCCTTCCCTGGAAGAAATTGAATACATGTATATTCTGAAGAGAAATCCAATAAGAAGCCTAGGGTGGTTTTACCTACAATGCCGTTTTGGTAAGATAAACCCAGTTACTAGCAATCCTATTTCCAACAAGAACTGAAAGAAGAAATGGTTCTTTGTTGAAGGTAATTGGAATTCTACCCACCATTTCCATGTATCGAGAACTTTTGGGGAGGCAATCACTTGGGGTAGTCCACCTGAGTTAGATCTTCATAAGAAAGGAAGGGTTGAGTTGGCCAGGGAACATACTTTAGACCAGACCATACTACTTTTTAACGAGAACTTAGTCTTGTCGGGTTTAGTGAGTTTTTGTGTTTCTAGAAACACATTGGTCTCAGAATTGGCCCTCCTGCGTGGTAAATATCTTAATTACTTATTCGTTACTGTTCTCAAATTATGGCGGCTAACAGTGTGATATTGATGGTACAGGTGAAATGGCTTCCAAGGGTGATGCTCCGAATCTATTCTCAATTTTGCAGCGCTTGTCCAAAGCCAAGAAAGCTGAGAAGACACCTCAGCCTCCTAAAGCAGCTACTAAAGCCCTAGCAAAGGCCCTAGGGTCTTTCAAGGTTATAGCTGCCTCTAGGTCAGCTCACCCCTATCTCTAACAAAGGGATTGTGATCTGAACCCAATACCTCCTCTTCCTGCTCCTCCAGTAGAGAAAGAGTCAGTGAAGCGAAAAGTCGTAGCTGAGACGTTCAAGAAAGGTCTTAGAAGAAAAAATAAATATTTGGCAAAACCGACTCGGAGCCAGCCAAAGCATCCGTCTTCAGAGAACTTCTCCCCAAGGATATTCCTGTGGGGAAGAGGAAGTTTTTTTAGCATTTCCTCCCTTGCATAAATCGATAAGCGAAGAGTAGTGGTGAGAAACTTGCTGACATTCTTGCAGAATTTTCTAGCGAGACACTAACTTGCTACCAAGTAAAACTGCTAAGTAGGGTGACTTGATTTCTTTTTTAATTTTTACGTAAAGTAACCACTTTCCACAAATTGAACCTAATAGTCTGTGTGAGTGATTTGTAGTTCCTATATTCGACTGTCTTGCAGAAGGGTGCCCATGTGGAGGACTTTTCAAGGGCATCAAAGGCCGAATCGAGGGCCGAGAAAGTGGAACAAAACTTAGTCTTAGAGCGGACCAAGTTTGAGTTCGAGTTAAGCAAGAGGGACAAAGAGCAAGAAGAGCTCCAAGTTAAGGCGACTATGGTAGAGTCGTCCCTTGCTGAGACGAACAGGAAACTAGGGTTCTGGAATTGGAGCTTAATAATCTGAGGGAGGAGGGTGTGAGGCGTCGCCAAGACTTCGACAGGTCTTATGAAGAGTTGCGCCAATGCTTAGGCTCCGAGAGGCAGAGAAACCTTTTTCTCACTCGGGAGCTAGTGGTAAAGGATGAGGAGATGTAGATTCGCCTACGAGAGAGGGTCAATGAAAGCATTGACTTAACCTGTGAGACATTGCAAGGTGAATATCCCTATCTTGATCTCCGCTAGCTGTACGAGGCCTTAGGGAGAGTGCCTCTACAGCAAGAAGAGGAGGTCTTATGTGGTGTTCTCCCGGAAGGGGAAAAACACCCTAAACTAAAGATTGTGGGCATTTCTCCAATGGAGTCCCCTTTCGGTTCTCGCACCTCTTCACCTATCAAAGGAGCAACCAAGCAAGTGGAGATGCCACCAGTTGAGGTGACGGTGATCCCTTCCTCCCCTGAGGCTTCTCTTGCTGCCGTCGTCCCTGATGCTTCTAAGGATACTCTTGGTCCTGACCCAGTGATTCTCCCAGTTGGCCTATAGAACGTTGGGATCGACTCCTTAGCCGACCAGCTTGACAAAGTTGCTTAGTCTTCTCTCTTTTTTAATTTTTTTATTGTAAATGAAATTTCAATTAGCTTGTATTTCTAAACTTGAATTTCTTTAATATTGACATCATTTTTTGGATTTGGCTAATTGACATCTCAAATTGATTGCCCCTGATGTGTTAATCTTACTTAGTTGAATAGCGAACTCTTACGTTCTGATGCGTTTCAACTGCTCAGCCTTTTAGTACTTGTCATATGCTTGTTTGAGCATCATATCACCTTTGATGGCTCGAGATCCTCCTTCGTGTTTTAGCTAGCCAAGATTGCTCTTTAGACTTGCTTAAACTGGGACAAGTAATAAGCTGTTGTTCGGACATCGCATGGCCCATATTTGCATTTCGGGATGAAATCATACCAAGATATTTCAAAGTGGTCATCCGAGAACCTGCTTGAGGCATTTGATGCAACCATCCAAGAACCTCTTCTGCTCAAGCTCTTCGAGATTGTGCTCAGGGTTTGTTTGAGCTGAGGATAATATTACCTCAGAAAAAGTAGTAAGTTGAACGTATGGGAATCGTGTTACCCATGTTTGGGCTTTAGGAGGAGATTAACCCGAGACGTTTGATGAGTCCATTCAAGAACCTCTTCTACTCATGCTCTCTGAGATCATGTTCAGGACTCTTTAAGCTGAGAATAATATTACCTCGAGATATATAGAAAGCTGAACGTTCAGGAATCGTGTTACCCATGTTTAGGCTTCGAGAGGAGATTATCCTGAGACATTTGATAAGACCATTCGAGAACCTCTTCTACTCATGCTCTCTGAGATCTTGTTGAGGGCCCTTTGAGCTGAGGATAATATTACCTCCGGAAACCATGTCACCTATGTATAGACTTTGGGAGGAGATTACCTCGAGATGTTTGATGAGACCATGAGCTTTCGCTTTATCTGTTGGTTGACTTCAGAAGTGAGAAATTAGAAAATAATTTTATTGACTTCTCAAGGAATTTAATACAAAAATTTCTGATGTTTCTAAGGGTAATACAATTTCAAGCGCTCGGCATTCTAAGGCTTTCAGACTCGGTTTCTGTTGGGGGATTCCAGCTTATAAACTCCAAGTCTGAGGACTTGAGTGACTTTGTAAAGCCCTTCCCAGTTTACACCTAAGACTCCTTCTCCTAGAACTTTAGTATTCAGGGTCACTTGTTTCAGGACCCAATCTCCTATCTAAAAAGAACGGTGTTCAACCTTTTAGTTGTAATATCTCACTACCGTTTATTGGTAAGCTGCGACCTTTATTATGGCCATCTCCCTCTTTTCTTCCAACACATCTAATTCCAAATGTAAGCCCCGTTATTGAACTTGTCATCATAATTGTTAACTTGGAACGTTGGTATACTGACTTCTTTTGGGATCATCGCCTCACATCCGAAGGCCAAGCTATAGGGAGTTTCTCTTGTGGCGACCATGGGCGCGACGTGGTACGCCCAAAGAACCTTTGGAAGTTTATCAATCCACGCACCTTTGTGCTCCTTGAGCATTTTTTGTAGGGCTTTTTTGATGACCTTAATGGCCTCCTCCACTTGCCCATTGGCTTTAGAATGAGCCGGAGTTGCGAATCTGAGGTCAATTGCGAAATCTTAGCAGAACTCCCTGAAATTTGCATTATCAAACTGCTTCCCATTATTCGTGATTAGCACTTGAGGTATTCTAAACTTGTAGATGATGTTGTGTTTAACGAACATCATAACCCTTTTCTCTGTGATAGCCACCAAGAGTTCGGCTTCTACCCACTTTGTGATATAGTCAATGGCAACCACAGTGTACTTAGTGCTTGCATGAGCTTATGGTAAAGGTTCAATGAGATTGAGGCCCCATTGGAAAAATGGCTAATGGCTTATTATGAAAGTCAACTTCTCCGGAGGTTGTCTCAGAATGCAATCGTACACTTGACACTCATGACAAGTTTTAGCTATCTGTGCTATATCTTAAGAAAGCGTTGGCCAATAATACCCCTGCCTCAGTATTCTGTAGGTCATAGCTCGAGCTTTTCCATGTCCGCCACATATTCCTCGATGGATTTCATCTAGAATCCGAGTTGCTTCCTCAGGTCTCAGGCATTTTAAGTAGGGAATACTGTATCCCTGCTTGTACAACTCTCCATCAATAATGGTATATCTTGCCGACCTATTCTTAACCTTTTTCGCCTGTTATTTATCATTTGGGAGTTTGTTGTCTTGAATGTAAGCCTTTATCTCATTGATCCAGCAATATTGTAGATCCAATTGAGATACATACTGTGGGTTGTCTTCGTCTTTTGTACTTCTTTGTTCCAGTACTTCTATCAGAACCGAGGCGGGAATATTTCTTTTAAAAGTAGAGGCCAGTTTTACTATAATATCTGCCTTTGAGTTCTCAGCTCTCAAAATCTATTTGATTTTAATAGTTTTTAATGCGCTTAGCATTTGCTTGGCTTTCTTTAAGTATGCATGCTTATTACCTTCGCGTGCTTGGAACTGACCGTCTAATTGGTTGGCCACTAACTGAGAATCACAGTGGACGTTAAGACTCATAATTCCCATAGCTAGAGCTAATTTGACCCCTGCAATCAATGCTTTGTACTCCACCTCGTTATTTGTAACCTTAAAATCAAACTTCAAGAACTACATTATTTTAATTTTTTTTGGACTTACGAGGACCATACCAGCTCTTCTTTCTTGAGCGTTTAAAGCTCCATCAATGAAGAGACTCTAGATCATCATTTCTTTCTTTGGGGTGACTAGGTCCCACTGGTCCGAAGGCTGTTTTGTGATCTGACAGACGAGTAGGTGTTCAGACACCAATCTTTCAGCAACAAAATCTACCAAAGCTTGACCTTTTATCGTCTTTTTAGGCTTGTAGGTGATATTGTATTCACTGAGTTCAACAAACCACTTGATCAGTAGGCCTGAGAGGTCTGGATTATACAAAATCTATCTTAACGGTTAATTTGTTAACACCACAACCTGATACGCTTGAAAATAGGGTTTGAGTTTTCGGGCTGCCATTACCAATGCTAGCGCTAGCTTATCTGGAGGTGAGTATCTCGTCTTGGTGTCTAGCAATGCCTTGTTAGTGTAATAGACGGGGCGGTAAATCTTCTCAGCATCTTTCTTCACCAAGACTGAGCTCACCGAGTGATCCTTAAGGTATAAGTATAATATGTTCTTGTTTCTGGTCTCGTTAGATGAGGTAGAGACGCAAGATACTGCTTCAGCTCTCGAAAGCTACGCTCACATTCCTCTGTCCATTCAATCTTCTTCTCTTTCTTCATGATTTTAAAAAAAGGAAAACACTTGTCAATAGCTTTGAATAGAAACCTACTCAGCGCTGTTAATCATCCCATCAAACTCTGTAGCTCTTTGAGGCTAGATAAGGATTTTAAATCTAATATGGCCTTGATCTTCTGTGGATTAGCTTCAATACCATGTTCACTGACTATATATCCAAGGAATTTCCCAGCTTGAACTCCGAATATGCATTTCTCAGGATTCAACTTCATTTTGTACTTGCTTAAGTAAGAGAAAGTTTCAACTCGAAGGGCATCACTATGTAGCAGTATAATCTTTGGTCAGTAACAAATGTTGTCTTCTCCTAGTCTGACTTGTACATCCTGATCTGATTATATCCCAATAACGCATTCATGAAGCTTAACAATTCATGGCCAGCTGTTGAATCTACCAACTAATCTATCTGAGGGAGGGAAAAACTATCTTTAAGACAATCTTTATTCAAATCTGTGAAGTCTACGTACATTCTCTACTTCCTATTAGCCTTCTTAACTATTACTACGTTTGATACCCACTTCGGGTTGTGCACTTCCTTAATTAGTTTTGCTTTCAATAGCTTATCGACTTCAACATGTATTGTTTCTTTTCTTTCTTTATTAAATGGTCTCATTTAATGCTTTACTGGTCTATGCTGGGGATCGACAGCGAGTCGGTGAGAGATTACTTGTGGGTCGATACCCGACATGTCTTCATGAGACCGTACAAACACATCTAGGTGTTTCTTCATGATGTCCTTAAGTTCAGATTTCAGTCTTTCTGGGAGTTGGGCACCAATCTTAACCGTTCTTTGAGGCAACTCCTGATTCAAAATGACAAATTTGAGCTCTCCAATCAATTTTAAGTTCGACGGTTTATTGTCACATTCAAGTCTACTTTTAATTAACTTATCCTACGAATTGTCTTCATCCACTTCTATGACTTCTCTCCAAGGGCATTTCGACAAACAATACGAGCTTTTGGAAGAAACCGCAAAACATTATCGGGCTTCTCTTTGGTTTCCCTTGACAATTCTAATTCTCTCTCCTGCTCAAAATTTCAACTTTAAATAATGTATGCTCTCTATTGCTTTTGTAATTTTGAGGAAAGGCCTTCCAAGAATCATGGTATAGGACATTTTGAGGCCGAGAACTTGAAATTTTACCATTGTAGTCTTCTGATAGGGCCTCTCCCCTATGATGATGGGTAGCTGAACTATTCCCAAGGGATAAACGCATGATTCCCCGATCCATGGAAAGCGGTTTTGACAGGTCAGAACCTCAAGTCTTCGATTCCTAAAGAATCCAATGTTTCATTGAAGATAATATCAACTGAACTCCTCGTGTCTACCAAAATTCGGTTGACCCGAGAAGTTTCCACCATTAGGGTTACTACTAGGGTATCGTTATGTGGGTAATTTACTCTCACTTCGTCTTCATTTGTGAACATAATAAGTACCAAGGTGAGTTTTGGTTTCTTTTCGGCCCAGACATTCATGATATGAAAGTCTGACGAAAGGTCGGATAGAAAGTATCTAGAGTAATTCTTCTTAGATCTGTTCGAATTTCCAGCTAATATTGCTCCTCCCGAGATCACCATAGTCTAACCTTCTTGTCTCGGCCTGTGCTCAATTTCCTAATCCAAGACTTTAGCTCTATCCCCTTCTCCTGCTACCAAATCTTGTAAATAATTGTTCTGAATCAATATTTCCACCTGACTTTAAAGGTCAAAGCACTCGTTCATCAGGTGTCCAGCGCTTCAGTGGAACTCGCAAAACTTATTCTTAGCTTCCCCTACTGGTTTGGCTTTCAGCGAATGAGGTTCCACTAGTATGGTTCCTCACCTTGTAATCTCTTTCCAAACCTGTGAGAGCGAGGCTTTCAGAGGAGTGAAAGCTTGATCCCCTTGAACATGAGCTACTCTCCTTGTGTCGTCTCTTGCAGGTGAGTGGTGCCTTTTGGGATGAAGGTCGTCTCTTCTTTCTGTCGTCTTATTCTGACCTTGACCTTTTCTACTCTTCCCGTCAAGATATTGGAAGCTTTTTATATCATCGCGTCTTCCTCTCGGATCAATTTTTGAATTCCGAGCCTCTTCGAGAGGTCGTAGATTGAAGATTTTTTCTTTCCTCATCTTGAGAGCGACTTGATCTTCAATCTCGATCTCATTCAACATTTTCCTTCTAGCTATTTTATAGGTGGTAACAGAGGGTTTCTTTACATCGTACCATCTTTGGTCCACTCGCAGACCCTTCCTAAGACCTTCCAAGGCTAAGGAGTGATGATAAGCCTCTAATTCCATCACTTCATTATGATATCTCTTGACGAAACTCTCGAGGCTTTTATTATCTCCTTGCTTTATGAGCAACAGCGAACTTGGTGTCCTGAGGTTGATGGTGGTGCCTCTGAATTCATCGACAAAGACTCTATACAACTGTTCAAAACTGTTAATGCTACTAAGTGTTAGACTAATAAACCATTTTCTCGCTTGCCTTTCCAGACTTAATGGGAATAGATGGCACATCTGAGACTCATTTAACCCCTGGATCAATATCATCTCTCAGAACAGGTCCATGTGCAGCGATGGATTGCTTTTGCTTGTGAAAGGGTTGATTTATGGCATCTTAAATTTTCGGAGAAAAATGAGGTTTAGTATTTTTCAGGAAAAAAGGAGATTTTGACTATAAACCCATGTTCAGTGGGGAATCACCCTTTCTTTGCCCCTCTTTTTTCATCTGGTTCTTTAATTCCTTTACCAACTTTCAAATATAGACCTACAAGTTCTTAACTCGATCACTATCTCCCCCAGATCTTCTCTTTCAAAACGGGCTTCACACAGAGTCTTCCCTTTGCCGTTTCTTGTCTAAAAATACTCTCATATCCTCCTAGCTGTCCATGACCCGATTCCCTTTTACGAATCACCGCTAAATAGTCAATTGAATTTTCAAACATCTGCGGCGGCTCGACGTGAAGCCTATCAGCATCATGATTGCCTTGAGACTCTTTGAAGGGATAACTAGAAATCTTCCCTTTTCCTTTCTCTGTGATGATGTATTTTCTCTTAGTAGTGTCTCAACGATGCTCTGCTAGGTGATTTGTGTTCGTTGTGTCAGATACACTGCTCTCAACAGCCTGGACCGGTTTTGGGTGTTTTTAATACTGGGGAACCAGCCCGAAACATCTTCTTCATCCGTGTTATTTCTTCTGCCAAGGCTTAAATCTTCCTATCCTTTTCCGCGTGTTATTTTTCATTATTCACCAACCTTTTGATCAACCAAGTTGTTTTTGCCGTCTTCAGACCGGGTGGGAGTTGGTGCAGTGATGAAGCTTTTGAATCACGGTTTACGTATTTTAATGGTGGCGGCTGGTCACCAACATCTTGATTAACTACCATACGATCATCCATGACATTGTCATTAGGATTTTCCCTTATCGTTGCTCTATTCCTTGTCACATATGTCCGCGAGGTTACCATGTTTTCCTTCTCGTAGTTATTTCTGACTTTTTTATTTAGAGTTCCCACAGACGGCACCAAATGTTGATGCAACAAAATTCTTTTCGTGAATTCGGTGCATTGACAATAATCTTCTTCTTATTCTTCTTAACCTGCAACCATAATCAACAGCTATGAGGGTAAAAAGCTGGTTATTCGAGGAAAACTCTCTGATGCTTAAGTCAGGGTTTTACTTGTTAATTTTTCTTTGGAGAAAGAGAAAGCTAAAAGGGAATTGTAGTATTTTTCGCCAAACTTTCAGTAGTCTTACCTAGTTATAGCTGATCTCTTTTTATAGATGTTATTACCTTCTTATTATGGCAGGATACTATGAAATTTGGTAATTAGAATCACATTGTACGAGAATCAAAAAGATTCCATAGATTAAGCATTGGCTTTTGGATTTAATGGCATCGTATCCTTAAGATTCTTATTATGTAAGAAGCTTAATTTGGCTAGAATCCTTATTACAGAATAATCCCAGAATGTATGGGTAAGAAAATTTCTTCACTAATACGTAACTGTAGAGAGGTCTTGGCAATCTTTATTTAAGGATTGTTATTATCCTAAAATAGGTTCTATCATGGCCCACCTGAGATGTTCATAAGTTGTAGCTGAGACCTTTATAAGCAATGGCCGAAACCTCTATAATCTGTGGCTAAGACCTCTAAAAGCTGTTGCCGAGACCTTTGTAATATGTGGCCGAGACCCTTATGTTACATCCATGAGATAAGACTTGTTCTATGCTTCTTGATGACTCTAAAAGGTCTAGGCTCCCATCTTTCTCAAAGTCTCTGCCATACCTTTTATTATCATGCCAACCTGAGACCTCTTCCTTCTTTTGCCATATAAGATTCGACCTTATTATTTGAAATAGCTCTCTTTAGGTAGCAGTTGGTCTCAAAATAACATTCGCCTCTTCCTGTAGGATCATCTCGGGCCTTTATTCTTTTAGGCCTTATATATACCGAATTATACCCAACAGTAATAAATTTTATCCCACATGAATTTTTATTACGTTTATATAATTAATTATGATAAATTATCAAATTGTTTTTCTTAACTTACCCACATGAATTAAGAATATAGATATAATTTGATAGTTTTATCATAAAGATATGTGAATCTATTAGAGTAAAATATTTAGTCCATAGACAGTATTTTATGTTTATTGATTTATATTTTAAGACTTGTTTTATATTGATAAAACATAATAAAAAAAATATTAATATCAAATTTATGACATGAGCATGTATTGTGTACAATTTTAGTACCTATAAACATGTCTGATATTAATGCTCCTGAACTAAAAGGAGACAATTATAAAATATAGAAAGAAAAAGTTTTTCTTTATTTAAGGTGGATGGACATTGATTATGCTATCTTGAAAGACGAACCACCTA
This sequence comes from Cedrela odorata, assembly GCA_035584115.1. Lineage (NCBI taxonomy): Eukaryota > Viridiplantae > Streptophyta > Magnoliopsida > Sapindales > Meliaceae > Cedrela > Cedrela odorata. The sequence goes on along the minus strand of JAXCLQ010000001.1, from coordinate 20,789,654 downwards.
TAGTATCTGATACCAGTATTTCAGCTGAAATTACTCTTTTTAAACGTTGGGAGCGATCCAATCATCTCAATGTCATGTTCATTAATATAAAGATTTCTACTGGCATCTGTAGTTCTGTTGCTTAGCATAATAATGTCTGAGTTTTATCGAAGGTTATTGATGAAAATTTTGAATCATCTGATAAGGCCTTAACTAGCACCTTAATAATGAAATTTTCTTCTATGAGCCTCACCCATATCAATGGTGTACGTGAACACATCATGAAAATTAGAGTATTGCGGCTTAACTCAGACACTTGAGGTTGAAATGTTTGAATCTTTCTTAGTGTACTATATTTTAAACACTTTCCCTCAACCATACGGACTCTTCAAAATCTCGTATAACAGAAATAATGATAAATGGTTCATTAATGAACTAATGACCATGTGTGTACAAGAGAAAGGGAGGTTGATGATGTAATCGGGAGAAAGTTCACAGAGTGTACATCTGGCTATACAAGGAAGAAAGAAAAGGTAAGCCAAACAAAAAGAGAAGGATATAACACCAAAGATATCTCCCCAAGTTGAAATTCAGAAAGAATCTAAATGCTTCTTTTGTAAGAAAAATGGACATATGAAGAAGGATTGCGTGAAATTTCAATAGTGACTTTCTAAGAAAGGTATTTCAATATCTTTTGTTTGTTATAAATCTAATATGGCTGAGGTTTGTCATAACACATGGTGGATTGATTCAGGTTCTACAATCCACATTATCAATGTTTTACAGGGCTTGCAAAACTTAAGGAAGCTAGTGGGAACTGAGCAATATATCTTTTAGGAAACAAGAGACGCTTATCCATGGAAGTTATTGGGACATACAGTTTAGTTCTCAATAGTAATTTTGTAATAACATTGGAAAATATTTTTTATATTCTTAGTTTTTCTAGGAGTTTAATTTCAGTTTCAAGATTTGTACTTTATGGATATTCTTTTACATTTTTAGATTTATTTATAAATATTTTTTTTATAAATCTAATCTTGTTGGAGATGGTACATTGTCTTATAGCCTTTTTCATGTTAACTTACAAAATGATGCTTGTTATAATATAATGCATACATGTACTAACAATAAAAGATGTGTTATGAATAAGAATTCCTCTATGTTATGGCATCAGAAATTGGGATATATCTCTATTTAGAGAATTTAAAGATTAATAAATGATGGAGTACTTAGTACTCTGGATTTTATTGATTTTGATACTTGTGTGGATTGCATTAAAGGTGAGTAAACCAATAAGTCTACGAAAGGTGCCAAAAAGAGTTCTGACATATTAAAAATCATACATACGGATATATGTAATCCTAACTTGGACTTGTATGGTCAGAAGTATTTTATCACCTTTATAGATGATTACTCACGATATATATATCTCTATTTATTGAATACTAAGGATTAAGCATTGGATGCTTTTAAAATATTCAAAGATAAAGTAGAGAAATAATGCGATAAGCAAATAAAGATCATGAGATTTGATAGAGGTGGTGAATATTATGGTAGATACACTGAGAATGGACAAGCACCTGGTTCATTTGCAAGGTTTCTTCAAAAACATGAAATTGTTGCCCAATATATTATGCCTGGTTCTCTAGATCAAAATGGTATAGCTAAAAGAAAAAATAAAACATTATTAGACATGGTACGGAACATACTAAGTAGCTCTAAACTTCTTAAGTCATTGTGGACTGAAGCTCTTATAACTAGAAACCCTCTTGAACACAAAGTTAAGGAAACCCCACGAAAGAGAATTAAGCCCAAGAATCTTGAACCATGATTTTTGTAAGAACAAAATCTTTCCAAGATCTACACAAACCCCCAAAAAACCTGCCCTTGAAAACCCTTGTAGAATCCTGATAGTCTTTTGCTAGCAAGAATGCCACAAAGGTCGCCACTTCTTTAATAAGTTATTTGTTCAATCACTGAATAAGAAGAATCACTCTTTTCACAACAAATGAATTAACTTGAAAACATGGTTTTTCTTTTATTAATGACATATAATGTGTCTAAATAGTTTTTTCACAAGAAACCTAATAAGATGCAAATACTAAAATAATTCTTAAGCTAAAAAAACCTAATTTCGTGCATGAGCTTTAAAAAATAATATTAAAGTTCAACCCATGATACCAAAACTTGAAATAACTTAAAACATAAAATATAGATCTAGCTTTTCCTTACAATTGGGCTTGGTCTTCTAATATTTTGGTCAAATGAATTAGTCTAGAACCCTCATTTAAGAAGTTCATATGTTGCATGTCTGCTTCTCCCGTTTGATTAGTACATTAAGTCATTATGTGCTAGGCTAGGCCTGTCATTGCCTCCTTAATCTTCTTTGCTTTTTGTCTTGTAATAGGCCCAACTGGAACATGTAATGGATCACTTCTTTTAAACATATCTCCTTCCTTCTTAGGTTTTCCTTATGCTGTTTGGATCACATCATTCCCTCCCTCTTCGAAAGAATTCGTCCTTGAATCAGCACCTACATCAAAAGGAGATAAGTCAGAAATGTTAAATGTAGCAGACACATTATACTCACTTAGAAGATCTAGCTTGTATGCATTATCATTAATCCTCTCCAAAACTTGAAAAGGATTATCTCCTCTATATTGTATCTTGGATCTCCTCTGTGATAGAAATATCTTCTTTCATATGTGTAGCCAAACCCAATCACCAGGCGCAAACACCACACGTTTTCTTCCTTTATTAGCATGAGTAGCGTAATGTTCATTCTTTCTTTGTATGTACTCTCGTGCTTTCTCATGAATCTGCTTAACCAACTCAGCCTTTCGTTTACCATCTAAGCCAACACACCCATCAACAGGCAAAAGAAATAAATCCAATGGGGTTAGTGGCTGAAACCAGTAAACAATTTCAAATGGTGAATAAGATGTAGAAGAATGAATGTAATAATTATATGCAAACTCAATAAAAGCAAACACTCTTTCCAAGTCTTCAAATTCTTGGTGATAATAGTACGTAATAACTGAATAAAAGTCCTATTAACCACCTCTGTCTGTCCATTAGTCTGGGGATGACATGTAGTAGAATATAAAAGTTTGGTTCCTAATTTACCCCATAAGACTTGCTAAAAGTGACTAAGGAACTTGACATCTCTATCTAACACTATACTCCTAGGAATCTTATGGAGTCGTACTATCTCTCTAAAGAATAGGTCAATAATGATAGTGGCATCATCAGTCTTATGGCATGAAATAAAATGTATTATCTTACTAAATGTATCGACCACTACAAAAATGAAATCTCTACCCTACTTAGTCCTAGGTAGTCCTAACACAAAATCTATAGATATATCTACCTAAGGCTCACTAGGTACTGAAAAGGGCGTATACAATCCATGAGGCATTACCCTAGATTTGGCCTTCCTACAAGTCAGACATCTGTCACAAATACGCTCGACATCACACTTTATTTTAAGCCAATAAAATGCTCAATCAAAGTTCCTAAAATCTTACTAATACCAAAATGCCCCATTAAGCCTCCTCCATGAGCTTCCCTAATTAGTAATTCACGCATACTACAAATAAGAATGCATAACTTATTTTCTCGAAACAAGAATCCTTCATGCTTATATAACTTATTAAATGTAGACTTTTCATATGCAGCATAAATTTCAGCAAAATCAGTATCACATGCGTAAAGTTCCTTAATAAATTTAAACCCAAGCATTCTTGCACTTAGTGAAATAAGTAAAACGTATCTGCGTGATATTAGTGAAATAAGTAAAACATATCTGCGTGATAAGGCATCCGCAACTATATTTTATTTACCTTGCTTATAGCGGATCACATATGAAAATGTTTCTATGAACTCCATCCACCTCGCATGGCACTTGTTCAGCTTTCTTTGCCCCTTAAGGTGTTTCAAGGATTCATGATCTGTGTGTATGACAAACTCCTTAGGCCATGAGTAATGCTTCCAAGTCTCCAATGCTCTCACGAGCGTATATAATTCTTTGTTATATGTAGGGTATTTCAATGCTGCCCTATTCAATTTCTCGCCGAAATAAGCAATAGGCCTTTTCTCTTGCATCAGCACTGCTTTAATGCTTATGTCTGAAGCGTTGCACTCAATCTCAAATGTCACATCAAAATTTGGCAACGCCAATACTGGTGCACTGTACAATATTTCCTTTAAAATTTGAAAGACGCTCTCTTGCTCTTCACCCTACTGAAAACTCGCTGTCTTTTTCACAACCTCGATCAATGGTGCTACAATGCTACTGAAATCTCGAACAAATTATTGATAGAAGCTAGCCAACCCGTGGAAGCTCCTAACCTTGCCTACAAACTTAGGTGTAGGCCAATCTTGAATAGCCTTAACCTTCTTCCTGTCCACTTCAACACCATCTACAGATACAACAAAACCAAGAAAAACAATTCTGTCTATGTAGAATGTGCATTTCTTAAGGTTAGCATACAATTTTTCTTTCCTCAAAACTTCAAAAACATGCCTCAAATGTTCTACATGCTCATCTAATGACTTACTATACACTAGAATGTCATTAAAATAGACCACAACAAACTTCCCTATAAATACACGCAAGAGATGGTTCATTAATCTCATAAAGGTGTTAGGGGCGTTTGTTAAACCAAAGGGCATTACTAACCACTTATATAAGCCATATTTGGTTTTAAATGTTGTTTTTCACTCATCACCCTCTCTCATGCGAATTTGATGGTACCTACTCTTAAGATCTATCTTAGAAAACAACTTAGAACCATGTAATTTGTCTAACATATCATCTAATTTAGGGATAGGGTGGCGATACTTTACCGTTATATTGTTGATAACTCTGCAATCCACGCACATATGCCATGACCCATCTTTCTTAGGTACTAATAAGATTAGAACTGCACAAGAACTCATACTTTCACGTATATAACCCTTTGCCATCAATTCCTCTACTTGCTTCTAAAGTTCCTTCGTCTTCTCAGGATTGCTTTTGTAGATTGGCCTGTTAGGAATGACTAGTTCAAATACAAAATTAAGCTGTAGTTTAATTTCCCCCCTAAGGACACAGCCTCTCTTTCCTTTTCCTTATCCTTCTCTAGTTGCAGTTTAACTTGATCTTCGTGTACTTGCTAGGTGTCAAAGGTATAAAGTAATAGGCTTTCCTTTGTGCTGAAATGAATACTTATTTTTAAACCTATCATGTATAACCTTCATGTCAAACTACCAAGGCCTCATCAAAAGAATGTGGCCCGCATGCATGGGCACCACATCATATAAAACCTCATCTATATAAGGCCCAATAGTGAAGTTCAATAACACCTGTTTAGTCACTTTGACTTTCCCGCACTTGTTCAACCACTACAACCTATATGGCCTGGGATGTTTCAAATAAGCCAATCCCAATCTCTCTACCAAAGTTGTACTAGTTACATTGGTGCAACTACCCCCATCAATAATCATATTACAAGACCTCACATTCACATGACACCTGGTGTGGAATATGTTTTCTTTCTACTGCTCAGTCTCATTTTTTCTAGCTTGAGTACTTAATGCTTGTCTAACAACTAATGAGAAGTTATCTAATGGGAAAGCTGCTCTCTCATAATCACTAGCATCCTCTAAAACAAGTATCACATCCTCTACCTCACCATCTAAGGAATCTACATCACCATCAGTTTTCATTACTAGCGTTCTCTTGTTAGGGCATTGTGATGCATAATGTCTCATACCCAAATACTTAAAACATTTTATCTCTTTAGATCTTAGTGTTACAATCTCAGACTTAACTTTAACTTTGCTTGATTCCACTTCTTTCCCCTTACCACTCTCGATTTTGGGCTTATCATAACCTCCATCCCTCTTTTTCATACTAGGCCACTTCTCCTTCTAAGCAACAGTGCTCTATGATTCATATCTAAATGAAGACTTCTTTTTCAATTATCTTTCTATCTTGATTTCCATATGTAGCATATCCTCCAACTCCACATAATGATGCAGCTCAATTACACTCGCAATCTCTTTATTCGGCCCACTTAATAACCAAGCCATAGTGGCTTCTCTGTCTTCTACCACATTCGCCCCAATCATTGCTACTTCCATCTCAGTATGGTAGTCCTCAACACTCTTCGAGCCTTAGTATAGATGTTATAGCTTCTGATATAGCTTTTAGTAGTAATGGCTAGGAATAAATCTCTTATGCATAAGAGCCTTCAATTTTGCCCAAGTTTTAATAAGCCGCTCATAGTTTCTCCTCCTATTGGAAACCAACTGATCCCACCATATCATAGCATAATTTGTGAACTCAATAACTACCAATTTCACCTTCTTTTCTTTTGAATAATGGTGGCAGTCGAAGATCAGCTCTATCCTCTTTTCCTACTCTAAGTAAGCTTCCGGATCATTGTTGCCTTGGAAATATGGAATCTTCATTTTTATATTGCCCAAATCATCATCCAACTCATCTCTCATACTATAATTCCTCCTTCCATGCTCTCTCCTACCATTATAAGCTCTCTTATCATGGTCATATCTATCCTCATGTCTCCAGTTTTTCCCTTCTGTGATCTCTTATTTCTGCCCTCCTATAGTCTCACCTATCGTCAAATCTTTTGTCCCTCCTATCAAATCTTCTCTCATTTCTCCTATCCCTCGACCTATACCCATCATTGTCATCATCCTCACCGAGATCTTCAAGCTCATCTAAGTTATTCTCCGCCTCAAACCCATCAACTGGTGCCCTCGGCTGTTGTTACCCTATTGGTATTTGTCTAGAATACTGTGGCTCCACAAACCCCCTCTGAGCAATAGTCAACTGAACACTAACTACCTCTCTAAAAAGCTTCTTCAAGGCAGTATTCATTTTCTCCATCATGTTCATAAACTTCCTGTCTAAGGCATAAAATCTGTCAGAAAAACCCAATTCTTTCTCAGTTATCTCAACAGACAAGTTAGTAATAACAAGAAAAATAAAAAATTAATAAAAAATTAACCTCACAAATCCTCATGTGTTTACAATCAAGATGTCACTCTGCTCGTGTTTACACTCGATTGGCTTTTCTCCATGTTGTGCTCATACCCTCTACCTTTTACTGCTCAAGAGAATTACCTCAAGTTCAATGTCGAACTACTAACTATTCAAAAAGAATTAACAACCAATGTTTAATCCTAGCTAGCAAAATACCACAAAAATTCTTAGGTGCTAGAATATCAAGCAGAAGTATAATGACTTAAGAGGCAAATACGCAACTCAATAAAAAAACCTATACTTAAATAATTTAATTTTTTTTAATCGGTATGCAATTTTGGGAGAATTTTTTTAGGCATCAATAGAAATTTTGATGAAATATGGTTCACAAACACCCCTTCCACTAAATACAACCAATCAGATTAAAAAAAAAAAAAATTTTTTTACTCTTTTTTTTTGTAACACGTCATAAATAAACAACCTACTACTTAACTCCCACGATTTCGTTCTCTTCAATTTAATAAGTAAGAAGACCAAATCTCCTTGTTTTTTTTTTCTTTTTAGGGAAACCAAATTTGAAACTAAATTTGGTAGTGAAATCGAACTTGAAGGAATTAACAAAAAATAAAATAAAAAAACTGACTCTATTATGGAAGCTAAATTCGACACAACTATAGAAAATAAATTTGACTCTTTTATGGAAAATAAAAATCCATAAAGAAAGCAAAAGAACATGTAGTGACCAAGACAAGGATTTCACAAGTAACAACTCATGATGACTCAAATAAAAGAAACAAAAAACGAAAAGAAAAAAAAAACAAAAGAAACAATGATAGAAATCAGACCTTAGAACCTTAAGCTCTGATACCAACTGACGAGAAACCCCATTGAACACGAAGTCAAGGAAACCCCACGACAGAGAACTAAGCCCAAGAACCTCAAATCGTGATTTTTATAATAACAAAATCCTTCCAAAATTTACGCAAACCCCTAAGGAACCTGCCCTTGAAAACCCTTGTAAAATTTCAATAGTCTTTTACTAGCAAAAATGCCACAAAGATCACCACTTCTTTGATAAGTTATTTATTCAATCACTGAACAAGAAAAAATACTCTTCTCACAATAAATGAATTAACTTGAAAACATAAGTTTTCTTTCATTAATGACATATAATGTGTTTAAATAGTTTTTTCACAAGAAACCTAATAGGATGCAAAGACTAAAATAATTCCTTAGCCAAAAAAACCTAATTTCGTGCATAGACTTTAAAAAATAATATTAAAGTTCAGCTCATGACACCAAAATATAAAATAACTTAAAACATAAAACATAGATTTTGAGTTATAAAAAGGTTGGAAACCGAGTTTACAACATGTACGCATTTGAGATTGTTCTTCTAAAGTAAGAGTTTATAATCCACAAGAAAATAAGTTAAATCTAAGGACTATTAGTAGATATTTTATTGGATATTCGAAAAGGATTAAAGGATATAAGTTTTATTGTCCATCTCATCACACTAGATTTGTGGAACCAAGAAATGCGAAATTTCTTGAGAATGACTTGATCAGTGGGAGAGATCAATTTTAGAATATAGTTTCTGAAGAAGATTATTCAAGAACTTCCACTTTAGATAGTCAATTAATTGTCATTAATAACACCCCTCTAGTACAAACGGGTGTTGATTATCCAATGGTTGATATTTAACCAATAAAAAATGAGAATCAAACTCTACAAATAGATGATATTCTAGTAGATCTAGTTGTTCAGGAATTACCTGAAAATATTGAATAACTAGTTAATCAACAACCTCGTCAAAAGAATGTTAATACACTATTAAGAAGATTTACTAGAATTAAAAGATCATCTATACCTAGTGATTACATTGTGTATCTACAAGAGTTTGACTATAATGTTAGAGCTGAAAATGATCCTGATATGTTTTCACAAGCCATAAGTTGTCAATAATCTAACCTATGGTATAATACCATGAAAGAAGATATGAATTCCAAGTCAACGAACGAAGTTTCAGATCTTGTTGAGTTACTTAAGAGGTTTAAACCCATCGGCTGTAAATGGATCTTTAAAACTAAGAAAGATTCATTGGGCAACATTGAAAGATATAAGACCAGACTTGTTGATAAAGGATTCACTCAAAAGGAAGGAATCAATTATACAAAGACTTTTTCTTTTGTATCTAAAAAAGATTCTCTCCGAGTAATTATGGCATTAGTAACTTATTTTGATCTAGAACTACATCAAATGGATGTGAAAATGACATTTCTCAATGAAAATTTGGAAGAAGAGGTTTATAGTAAACAACTTGAAGGATTCTCTTCCAAAGATGGTGAGCATTTAGTTTGTAAACTTAAGAAATCTATATATGGATTGAAACAAGCCTCTCGTCAATAATATCTTAAATTTTATGATATTATCTCTTCATTTGGTTTCAAAGAGAATGTTATGGGTTAATGTATATACCAAAAGGTTAATTGAAATAAAATTTATTTTCTTATTTTGTATGTGGATGATATTTTACTTGCAACCAATAATAAAGGGTTGCTACATTAGGTAAAACAATTCCTTTCCAAAAATTTTGATATGAAAGATATGGGTTAGGCTTCTTATGTCATTGGCATACAGATCCATAGATATAGATATCAAGGAATATTAGATCTATCTCAGGAAACCTATATCAATAAAATTTTAGAGAGATTTAGAATGAAAGATTGTTCACCAAGTGTTACACCGATTGTTAAGGGTGATAAGTTCAATTTGAAACAATGCCCTGGAAATGATTTTGAAAAAGAACAAATGAACAACATTCCATATGCTTCAACTATTAGAAGTATGATGTATGCTCAAGCTGTATCAGACCTGACATTGCTTTCGTAGTTGGAATGTTAAGACCATATCAGAGTAATCCAAGTATGGACCAGTAGAAAGCTGTAAAGAAAGTCTTGGGATATCCTCAAGGGACTAAGAATTACATACTTTACATGCTTATATACAAACGAACTGACAATTTAAAAGTAGTTGGCTACTCAAATTCTGACTTCGCTGGCTGTAATGATTTAAAAAAGTCAACTTTTGAATACATCTTTATGCTAGCTGGCAGAGCCGTATCTTGGAGAAGCGCTAAGCAGACATTGATTGCTACTTTTACTATGAAGGCCGAGTTCATTTCAGGTTTTGAGGCTACCTCACATGGAGTATGGTTAAAGAGTTTCATATCTGGGCTTAGAATTGTGGATTCTATTTCTAGGCTATAAAGGATATATTGTGATAATTCAGCTGTTGTATTTTTGGTTAAAAATAATAAAAGTGGTAGTCGAAGTAAACACATTAACATCAAATACTTAGCCATCATAGAATATGTTAAGAAAAATAAAGTAGTTATTGAACACATTAGCACTGGTTTAATGATAGCTAATCTTTTGACAAAAGACATGTCACCTAAGGATTTTGAGGATTATGTGAATCGACTAGGACTTGGTTCCATTATGTAAATTATTGTATATGTACATACAATTTATTAATGAAACTTTATTTATATGATATTTTTTCATTATATGCGCACATTTATTTAAGAGAAAAACTATTATGATTAGATCTAAAATAAACAAGAGGTTTATTCATTAAGTTAAGGTCATTAAGTAGGACCAAGAATAAACATAGAGTTTATTCATTAAGTTACCACATAGATAGACAAATAAGAAACATAATATATTGTAATACATGGAAGAAAAGTTTTCAATTTTGATAATCTATCGTCATGATTCATATGTTTATTTCTTAAATATTAGAATTTAGAGAATTTATGAACCAAGTGGGAGAATATTGGTGATTATGGAAACCACCCATAAGTGCCCCATAATTTTTCCAATTGCCATGTAAACTTTCTACACGTTTCAAGCAATTGCTAGTAATGGACATTGAGGATGGTAACTTTCAAGAACTACAGAGAACTTCCCAAAATGGCTTTTGATGGAAAAACATATAAATTGAAAGTCATTCTTAGTAAAATGCCCTTAAACTCATTATTCTCTGTAAACTCCATCAAGTGAGAACTAAGAGAGCTTGGAAGGTTTTCTACCAACGTTAAAATAGTAAGAAAACATCAATGACAAGAGGTAAGTTCCTTGAACTTCTGCATTTAAGTTTTAAACATTTAAAACATGATATATGTTTTCATGCTTAGACATTACACGCCACTTGCTACATGACAACAAGATTTTACTCTAAATTCAAGTTTCAATGCCTCCTAACATCCTAATTCAGTATGTATGATTTGTTTACCATCGTTTCTTCATTGCTGCAGTTATGAAAATTGTATCCATTTAACCCATTACCTTACAGGGTCGCAAAGAAGCTGAAAAGGAGATTTTAAAGGCAACTTGTAATATTTTCTAAGCTAGCCTACAGCTAAGAGAAGGGCGTCCAATCCCAGAATATCACTGTGAATAGTAAAAATGTTGGTTATCTGATTTATTCTCTATTATTGTTTTTTAAAAGAAAAAAGTAATTTAAAAGGAAAGAAACAAGATTTTCCAAAGCTGAATCACAGAGGAATCACACTATACTTGTCCATCCCAAGTGTAACGAACACTTGTTAAAAGGGGTTGAAGAACACTTGTTTATAACTCTAATATAATGTTATATATTTCTAATTTTATGGTTTACAATGGTTTTCTAACTCTAAGTGAGTGCAAGATATCAGGAAAAAATGGCAAGTCACAGGAAAAAGATTAATCCCTCAATATAGAGGTATTATAGCCAGTGATCAGATAATTGTAGTCTGAATATTTAGTCGACATCATAATTTCGAAATGATTATCTTCACATCAATGGCTCTTACCCCAACCCATAATAACATCATACAACACCCAAGTAACAATAATAAAACCTATTTTGAAACAAGAGTGAAGGAAGGCTTAGAAGGATCCATTGGTGTTTTATAGTCATAAGGTATAAATTCTTATCCTTCATAAAATAGGCAGTTCTCAACATCTGTAACATCTCCAGTAAGTGGATATTATATCGTAGAAAATATACATGTTAGAAAAGTTAAGTTCTACTATAAATAAAAGAAAATCATGCTCATGATAGACTTTAATAAGGTAACTTAAATCTATAGTAGTGAAAAACTGAATTCTATGCCATGTTTGAAAAACTGCTCTAATCTATAAAACGGTAGCTCTGCTGCGATAAAACAATTTTGAAAAAATATTTACAAAACTGAAAATTCTATGACTCTAGTATCCTAGCCTGCGATGTGTCACAGTTAACTAGGATACGACCTCTAGCCTCGTGGGCAACCTCTAGCCACGTAGCCCGAAGGCAAACCTCTAAACCCGTAGGGCAATCTCTGACCCCATAGGGCAAAAATCATTTTAGAAATCGACACGTTTCAAAATCATGTTTTCCAAAAAAATTTTAATAACAGCTTTGTAATCATAATGCAAATCAGTTCTTCAAAATCAATGTAAAAGTACCCAAAACAATTTTCGTATCAATGTTTTGAATTATAAAATTAGAATATGCTCAATTGAATTTCCACAACTTTTCAGCATAAACCGATCATGCTCAAAAGGATCATAAATTCATAAATTCAAGAAACTATCATTCATTAATAGATCAACGATTTAAATCATTCTAACATTTTTTTATTTCAAACATTTATTTAAAATAATATTTCAAAAAAATAAAATATCCATTCACACATGTCTTAATTCAATAATAATAAAACTATTTCCTGCTTCATAAAATAATAAGTTTTATAAAATAGGTAGAGATCCACATACTAGTTAGGGCCCAATCAATTCGAATCACGACGTGATCGATGGGTGCTCTGATCGACAATCTACATTAAATGACCTTCATTAAGAATCTCAATATGGCATATTTATCTCATAGCTAAATAATTATATCATGCATGAACACTACACCCCCATAAGAAATCAAGGCATTTTAGATTACTATAGAGCTTAGACTAAAGTTACCTAAGTAGAATGATTGCAATTTATTTTTCGATTATTTTTAATAATTCTTCACTGCACAGGGGCAAGTTCGTAATTTTGTTGAGATTAATTGACAATGAGTTTTAAGCTAAATTTTAAATATATTTATCCTTTATAAGTCTAATTTATGTGACTTTTTACAGTGCTTTATTTGGACTTCTATAGCTCAACTTATACTTAAATGAATAGATATTGTTCTAACCCAATTTTGCTACAGGGTAACGGGATTTTTGAATTTTTTGGGAATTCATTTCTTGATGGAAAATCTAATTTTTAGTCATGTCATTCCTTATTATGTCTAGTTTTGATAGCCCTTTACAGATTCTGATTTTGATTCTTAATATTTGAGTTATAACCAATTTAATATGTACCGCACAGACACGAAATAGTATACAGTGCCAAACAGGACAACTGACTTCCTACCTTTATTGAGAATTCCTCCCTGCATAAAATGATCTCATTTTTGATATATTATTCCCTTATGTATCTAGCTTTTATAGAATTTTATGGTATTAAAAACCGATGTCGAGAACCCTATTTCGTTTTAGATTTTCTGTACGCTACTCAGCATTTTTGGCAAACCAAAATGCAACACAACGCAGCCAATTCTAAAATTTACTGAGGACTCGTCGTTTTAGGAAAAATTCTAATTTTTGACTATATTGGTCGTAATTGTGTATAGTTTTCTTAGGATCTTACAGCCCATTAATCAAAAGTCTATAATTTATTTTATTTTTGATTTATCGAGACCTCTCCAAAAATTTCAGCAACCGAAACATGCGATTCTAACCCAAAACTTCACTGTCCTACCATTTCATCAAGTTAATCCACTAGCCTATTGTTTTTTTCTTATCTCTAAACCTTTACACCATCATCTCATGACTCAATTTAGTCCCCTTGTTAACCATTCTTAATACAAGCCACTCTAATGTTTAGGACCACAAAAGAAAAACTCTAAGTTTTATTATTCATAGATTAAAGTTTGGCTTCTAAAATAGAAGTAAATGCTCAGCCTTTTCTGGACTAATTCCAATTAAAACCCAATATATCATCCTTTGTTTAACCATTATTCCAGCCACATAACATCAATTGAGCTCTCAACTTCAAAATACATGTAAAAAAGAATTCACGCAATAAAGGAAGTTCATTTGTAGGTTTACTAGATGTACCATTACGCACATTTCAAACTTCACAACCAAGCATTTGTGAATAACAAAACATTTCGTATAACCACTAAAATTGACACACATATTGGCCAATCGCTACCCAAATAGCCTAAGCAAATGGATATAGAACCAGTCTTTTCAATCTAAACCATAAAACAATTCAAGAGGAAGGAATAAACAAATATCATACAATTGTTAAGCAACACACAAATCAACAATCCCATGATACGAAATTTTCACATTTCATCACAATTGAAAAAAAAACATGACATACCTTTCATGGCTTGTAAATTTTCTAATAATCTTTTGCCTATCTCTCTTTATCTTCACAAAATGGTATCTAATTAGTTCAAAAATGTGAAACCCGTTGAAACCCAAATACAATTTTGGTTACATAACTCATCTCTCTCTCTCTCTCTCTCTCTCTCTCCTTTTCTTTCTTCCTCTTTCTCTTCTTTCTCAACAAATTTCTTCTTCCTTATCATCTCTTCCCCTTTCGGCCAATTCCCCTCTCTCCTCTCCCTTACATTTACTTCATTCCTCCCCCTCTTTCTTTTCATTCTTTTCTCTTTTTTTTTTTTTTTTTTTTTGCCTTTCATTTTTCCAAAAACAAAAACTTAGAAAGATATAGAATTTTCTAGATTTTGGTTTTTGCACTACGATCTCACATTTATAATAAATTACATATATTCCCACATTTCCGTAAATTAACTCATTGGCCCCTCATGTTTGAGAACTTTTCATCCTAATCCGCCCTTACTTTATAGTAAATTAGCATATAAAAATTTTTGGGCTATTACAACATCATAGCCTTTACTCTACTCAGATTCATTTTTGGGCACTGTGTAATGACGGCAACAATTTTATGTTTCAAAAATGCCTCTTTAATTAATTACTCACAATTACAGGGTTGTTTAATATGGATTTTTGGGCATTATAGGCCAGCCAGCCCGCCCTTCCATGCCTTAATAAGCAATTTAGCTAGCTCATTTGGCCCATGTAGCCCAGTTTTAGGCTTCGTTTAGTAAACTCGTAGAAAAAAAGTTAAAAGGAAAGTGGACAAATCACTAGAAACATCTCAACAAACATAGAACCACTATTGATAATCTAATTAACAACATGCTCAAACAAAGGGGAAGCTAATTCTAAATATAATGAAATTGTTAGAACCTTAACATGGAGGAGTGCAACAATGCGCGAGAATGTGCAACAGTCAAGAGGATTTTAGCCTCAACTCTTAGATGGTAGGTTGTGGAAAAAAGGTAAGAGGCAATACTCTCAAGGAATTGAGATGAGAGCATGGAGCGAAAATGTGATGGAATATGCATAGGCTTCGACAATACATTGGTGTCATTAAATTATAATGTCGATAGACGGACTTGCTGATATACACCCAATGAACCAGTAACATTGCATGTAGTGAGAAAGATGACAGATAATTAAAAAGTTGAAATTGAGCTATATAATAGATGGCTAAAGAAGAAGATGAGAGTGAGAACAATCGCTAGCTGGATGATTCTTATCTTAATGATGTGTCAAGATAAAATCAATCTTTATAATGAGATATAAATAATCCTAAATTCAAGATAAGTGGTTAAAATGGGAGTCTTTGAATATTTATTTATCTAGTAGTTGGATATGGTCAAATTACAATATGATGACAAGTGAGTAGAACAAATTATCCTAACAACTAGGGCTATGTCTCGTAACTATAAATATAGTTATGTCTTCTAACTATAAATAAAGTAATGACAGTCTTATAAGATACATAATTGAATTTAAATGAATTCAGTAAGGTAAACCATTGAGAGTACTAGAGTTGTAATCATTTTTTAAGAGAAATAAAAAAATATTGAAGGGTTTTATCTTCATAGATTATGGTGTGTGATTTTATTATTACTTATGTGCTTTGCTTTTTGCAAAAAAGAAAAAAAGTAATTCTTCACTTTACGAAAAGTTTAGAGTTGTTGGTTAAGTGGAATTTAACCCATTATAAAATTACTGAGTATAAAAAGTCCCCGTGATAGCGCCAATATGAATGAAAAAAAACAATAAATAAAATATGATAATTGAATTATATCCGACTTCTAATTTGTGAGGAAAAGGAATTAAATATTGATGAATCCCAAAATTAATTCAAATATAATCCCATTCTAAAATGGCTTATTAAAAAGAGATATCTCATTAAATTATGCACGAGGGCCACAAAGCTAATGTTCTATAGAAATTTTGGTACCTTTCTTACAATACGTGATGGACGCTCTCAGACTCGTTGCGTAGCAAGAGACAGATACATAATTCTTCCTTGGACAGAACTCTAAAGCTAAATAAAAAAGCAAAAACTTTCATAGTTTTCTCAATTGATCAAACATCCCATATGGATTTTTCAATTGCTGAATCCCCATGTGAGAGCTGTTGCTGGAAAGGATTCATTATTGGCATTCGTTGATGCTGGTTTATTGCCTCAAGTTCTAATCTCTGTTGCTGTAACTGATTATGCTGTTGTTCGTGCAAATTGGCTGGTCTTATTCCTCCAATTCCCATAAAATCAAGAGTCATCATATCGCTACCTGCAATGTTCCCTCCAACAAATCTTGATGGCCCTGTCGTGTTACGTTCCATTGCATTTCTTCCTGCTTGTATCAAGCTAGAACTGCCGCTACTGTCCTCATTTTCCATGTTCTTCATGAACCCTGGGTTTTGGTGATCACCATTGATGTACATACCCGTAAACATTCCGATGTCATTCATAGGTGTACTGCCAGTCCCGGTATCGAAAAGTTGTGATATTTCTTGTGAGGTCTTTTGCATGATCTGGTTTGTGAATCCTCCGGCGCCGTTGATTCCAGCCATGTTTGATTGTTCAGTCTGTGACGGGAAGTGATCATACGTAGTATTATGCTGCTGCTGAATGGCTCCATAGGATGTTGGCTTAATTGAAGATAGTTGCTGGTCAGGACCTGCCATGCTACTAGTAAAACTCTTTTGCATCATGGGAGAGTTTATACTATTGCTCGCTGTTGCACCCATCTGTGCTGCTTTCTGCAGCAAAGCTGTCGCTGACATGTGAGCCGCCCCTGCAATTTGGCACCCATTTTTACTATCTAGGAGATAGTTGAATCCGGATGAGCTATTGGAGCTAAGCTGGAGGCTTGAAGAAGATGAGGAAATGCTTCTCGGACAGCCGAATAGAGTACCCGAGCTGCTTGAGAACATACCTACTCCCATGTTCATGGACTTAAAAGGCATTGGGACAAGATCTTGAGGAAGAGATTTAAGAGGATTTTTGGGGTCAAAATTATTGAACTCAGACATCCCAATGGAAGCGTTGGCGGCGGTGTTTAAGGGCATTGATGACATGAGTTCTGGCATTTGGTTTTGCATATTTGATCCCAAATTGTTCATTAGTCCTTGGCTTACTTTGTTGTTTTCTTCAGCCAATGCATCACAGAAGGCTCTGTGGGTGATGAAGCTGTCTCTTCTGCACAATGAGTAAGCAGTGGGGCCATATTAGGTTGTTACAAGAGAAAAAATAAAAAGAAAATTAACGATAATAGATATTGCATGTCTTTTCTAATCTAGAGGGAGATTCATAGAAAGACATATTTCAAACTTGATAGTATAAAAGGCGTCAAAAAGAAAGTGCAGAAGTGCCTTTCAGTATGTCGGCCATTGTCTCCAATATTTATTTTATCTTAGTGCTCAAAATCAAATGACAATCATGCATATATAATTTTAACCATGATGAAAAATGCCTATTCACGGTAAAAGGGGTTCCGTTGCCAACAGCTAGGCCTCCGAAGTTCAGAAATTAATTACCATGAGAAGCAAATTTTATAATATATGTCAGCTAGCTAGCTTGGCTTAATTTTGATATGAACCTGGAAAAGATGGTTCCACAGTCACATTTGTATTCTCTAGTACCACAGGTCTTCTGATGAGCTTTCCAATCAGATTGCACTGCATATTTCTTTGAGCACTTATCGCATTTCCATTTCTTCTCGCCATGTTTACGGCTAAAGTGTTTTTTTATACCTGTAAGATCTCCCAATGCACGAGTCGGATTGTGGTGAACGCAGGTTGGCTCGGGGCATATGTAGACCCGTTTTCTGACTTCGCTGGTAGTCCTTTGCCTTAGCTTCCAAGGAAGATTATGGCCTCTGCGGTGCAATTGTAGATTCTGGTCCCGTTGGAATCCTTTGTTGCAAATCTCACACACGAACCTGTTGGTTGCCATTAGTGTTGTTGGCGATAGAGCAATAACTTCAGCATTCGGATCTAAATTATGGAATCAAGTAAGTTTAGTAATATTAGCATAATCTATGTCAATTGTAGAAGATTCACTTAAAAATGGAGAAAAAAAAAACAGTCAAAAATATTGTCCAAGTAAGGGATTAGTGTAATTTCATGTGGGAAACTAAAATTCATGACCCCAAAGCTCAAATCTGTTAAAAACAAAAAGAGATATCAAAAAGTGCAATCAAGCAAACAGTTCTCAGCAATAATTGTGATCTCATAGCAATAATTGAACTTTTTTTTATTTATTTATATAAACATCATATTTTTAAAGGCAAATGAAGATAAATCTGCTTTTGAATAAAGATCACAACTCAAAGAACTACTATCATTGATTTGTTCAATTGAATTAGATCAAATCACCTTGATGACCTGAAACTGTAAATTTTCATGGTTCATAAAAACTTTTTGATATTCTCCATGTCATGAATGAATATTTTCCTCTCTTCCAAGAACAAGCTTAGACATATATAGGAATTAACAAAAGAAAATATAATTAAAGTTGATGAGGTGGTTGAATTTGCCTGGAGTTCCCGGGAGATTTCTTTTCTTCTTAGCTGGCGGCTGCTGCTGCTGTTGTTGTTGGGAGGTAGAGCCGCTGCTATTAGTTGCCCCAGAAGGTCCTGAAGTGGAGCCATGTAAGTGATTCTGTAGGTTTTGCTGCTGCTGCTTTTCTTGAAGCTGTTGGACTTCTTCCCCAGTGTTTCCTGAAGAGAAACTGCCTTCATCACCTGTAATATTTGACATTTTGAGATAACATACAAAGTTTGTCTGTGTCTTTTTTTTTTTTTTCTCTTTCTCTCTCTTTTCTAGTAGTTGGTGATTTTTTTCACCTTTTTTTTTTGTTCAACAGAAAATCAGGAATCTGCTCTCAGTGGAGGAAGACAAAAACCAAGGTATTCTCCTTCATTTCTAGGTGAAGAAGAGAAGAGAACTGTGTGCTACATAGAACTAACATTGAAATCTGATCTTGTTTGGCTTTATATAAATATATATAGTGTCCACAAGAGACAACTGCCATTCTAATCTATGCCAATAATTTTAATCAGGGACGTTATTAAATATAACATATGATTCTTGTTATTGGAGTGCACCTCATGATTGACTAAGTCAGTATGGTCTCGCTTGAGTTTTCTGATCATACCATAAATGAGTTGAGCTTTTAAATATAATCTCAATTCTTAAAAGTTATAAACGGACGATACATATCAATCGACTATCAAATTAAAACTATGTTTGAAACAATTGAAGTACTGTGAAAAAAATAATTATAGCACAATGACTTTTTATTTGTTATAAAATAAAAATCATTAACTTAGTTTACTTGACTTAGATGGATGCTTAATTAGTGATTAAGTTTGTACTAATCACTTTAAAATAAAACTGTGATAATTTTAATTAATTAACTTATTAAAAACGGTAGGCAATTATACTGACATGAATTGATAATTTATATTAATTTTATCTCATAATGTTTGGAGTATTGTTAACATTTTGGCATGCAGCAGTCATATTAAGGGCAGGACCTAAGCAAAGCATGAGCCGCTAGCATTTAATTGTATCTATTACTTAGTAGTAAAATAAGTAGAGTATGGCATTAATGCCAAAGTTGTAGTCCATGCACCACCCATTTGAAGAATAGGAAACCAAGAGAGAAAATTATCAAGATCAAATTGTATGACTTAACACTACAAATCAAATAGACCCTTCAGTATTTTCTATCTTGACATAACATAACATGATGTTTTTGAAGAATGCTATATATTGTCCTTATTCATTGATCTTATTCATTGATGTAAATAACAACAGTACACATTTCTTCTCATTATAATTAATTTTCCAATTGTAAGATAATTACAGCCTAATTTGTCTAGCCTTTTGTGAACATGTAGATACTCTTTTAATTTTACTGTGCATGCATGCCACGGCTTCCTCAAAATTGAATCACTTGTTAATTAGTTTTTAAACACATTGATTAGAAACCCTAGCTAGCTACTGTGTCATTTAGTATTAATTAGCTCGATGTCTCTGTTATAAGCTGAACGGTGCCGAATCCTCCTTTGTCTCATTCGATCCAAACGATCAAAGGGAAACAAACCAGTCATTGTCTTTCTTTAATAATTAACTTAATAACCAGATCAATTATCTAATTCAAAGACGTTGCTTGGATCGTTCTCTTTCTACGTTTACAGTTTAATTAATACTATGAGTAAAGTAACGACGAAAGCTAAGTTCGTTTATACACATAACGTACGTACGTAAATGATCATAGAGAATAATATTTACTGTGACCAGTAAAAATTACGCCTCGTCAGCTTTTTCATTTCACCAATAGTATGTGATCTTCATATGTTTTTGGTTAGTGAATGAACATGTTGTAAGAAATCCCATATCATGAAAGTTTGTGGTTTGGACAGGTTTGTGAAAATTAAAATTAAAATTAAAAATACTTCTGGCAATCTCTAAGTTTTCTGTCTAAAATATGGAAAGTGTTTCTTGTTATTGTCTAGGAAATAGGAATCATTTAAGCAAGAGCATAAGAATATATCATAGGACTGGGAATACCACTATGTCTAGCGGCCTAGCTAGTGCCAACATAGTTTTTGGAAATGCATAT
Organism: Cedrela odorata; assembly: GCA_035584115.1. Lineage (NCBI taxonomy): Eukaryota > Viridiplantae > Streptophyta > Magnoliopsida > Sapindales > Meliaceae > Cedrela > Cedrela odorata. Next base: position 20,768,588 of record JAXCLQ010000001.1, on the reverse strand, counting down.
GCTATTGTATTCGTCTAATTGATACTTGTGGACATGCCAAAGTGATTGAAATTGAAAAGCTTCACTCTCAAGAGAATAAGTGATATATATATATATATATATAT
>JAXCLQ010000001.1:20752606-20768384 GCA_035584115.1 Cedrela odorata | reverse complement strand
GTGGACATGCCAAAGTGATTGAAATTGAAAAGCTTCACTCTCAAGAGAATAAGTGATATATATATATATATATATATCTTCATGGAAGATTAAAACTTTGGCAACCTGCACGCATAAAACAAAGGGTTAAAAGATCCACTCTTCATCCTCACAATTAATATAATTTCATGCAAATATCAGACCTCGCAAAGATTTTTTTTTTGTTTTTTCCCTTTTCAAATTGAGCATATGTGTTGCAATATTGTTGACCTAGTCTTCTAAGGGAATTTCATTTTCATTTATGAAATCCATTTAACAATGTTAAGTACTTTCTATTTAGGTTAGGAATTCCACAAGCTGAGTAAGAAACAACACGCAGCAGCAGCAAGGCTATAAAACCAGAAAACAAGAAGCAAACAGAAGGTAGTATATCAAACACAGGCTAAATCCTGAAATTCCAGTCAAATTAATTCTAAGACCGTTGGCAAGAAGATGCTCCTTCTCCATCACAAATTTAAGGAACGTGACAAAAATATTGCTTAATTATTATCGTTAAAGATCGATGTAATTTATGAAACAAATTAACATATCACACAATGTAAAGACATAATCATTCCATCATTTTCTTCATTAAATATTTATGATAATACCTAATATAAGGCGACCTAAGCAGCATTCGGATCGATGCATCTGGTACCTAAATATTAATTAACATTGTTTAATTAATTAAGACTAACCCAGCTGCTAATTGACATAAGCAAAGGAACCACATGGATAAAACCAACACAGAAGGACGGCCAAACCCTAATAATATTCCTCTCATATTTTATAGAAAAACCACCCCACTATTGGATACTCTATTTTCGTTTGATATAGACATCCATGTTATTTTTATTAACTTTGTCTATTTGGTGTCAGATATGGTTTATTAGTTTGGTATTATCTTAATTCTTTCCAGCTCAATTTAAAATATTAATGAAGAACACCAATTGAATTCAATACGTTTTACAGCTTGATTTTTTTTCAATCAACTAGCAGTGTAGTATGAAAGAAAGGAGACAGGATCCAGGAATCCAAGAACCTTTTGACTAATAAAAGGAGACGGGATTAAAAAAAAAAAAAAAAGAAAACTTGCATATAATAATAGCAATCAGTAACAGTAATTAACTTTCTTTGACCAATCATTCAGATTTAAGATTAAGATGGTGGATTGGTGATTAGTTAAGTTTGCCACCGGCCTCAAAGAAAATTTTGGAGCAACGACATCTAGAGAGTCTAGGCCCCCTATGTCTGCCCTAGGTTTTTGACCATTCCAGTCTTACGGATTTCAATTCATATTACATGTTGGGGAGCTGCAACCAAACACAAACACAAACACTTACACTTACACTTACACTTACACTTACACTTAAAACTCACGTTTGCTTAGGCCTTTGTACAACGAAAAATGGACAAGTTTAGCTTTCAAAATAGCAATAGGCAAAATATTTATGTAAATCCGAAAATGCTAACAATTATTTGGAGGTTGACAAAAGGGTTTATGCTTATGACCTCCCTTGACATTCTTATGAAATGAAAGGAAGCAACAATTTGCCCGGTTCATGGCACAGGGTTGGACCATTTTGAATTACCAGTACACTCTTGATATCAATAAATTTTTTAAAAAAAAATATGTGGGTTAATTACATAAATAAAGTAAAATTCATACTATTTGAAGCTAAGAATGCTGGACATGTTTCAGCAAGTTCCTTCACATTCTCATTGCTTTGACTTATCAATATAGCAGAAAAGTGATGTGTATAGCTATCTGTCTAATAACGTTGTCAGTATTAAAGCTCTTTATTTAACTGCATTTTACTTGATTTACCTTTGATTGATTTTAGTACAAAGAGAAGATTTTATATAGACAATAAATTTAAGACACAACTAACAATAACATCATTTAACACCCCGCAAATTCAAGATAGTGTAGTAGAAGTAATCTTGAGTTTAGAATGTTGAGAATTCTAATGTATTCGGTGAGAAGAATCAAAATCAAAGAGGTCCAAAAAGAGTCTAAACCAAGAGAGGCCTATAAGAGACTAGGAAATAATAAAAAGAGTATAATTAAATCTATATGATGAAATTTATGGGGTGGGAGGAGAAAATCTTTAAGAGCTTAAATGAAAGAAGTTTAAAAAATTAAGAAGTATAAGATAATTATATAACAAATTTGAGGCTGACTGAAATTTATTACATGGGGCGTGAATGAAATTAAGCAGAAAAACTCGGAAAACGGCAAAGAGATGCATGGTGCGGGATTTAGTCTCTGTCTTGATCTTGTTCATGTTCCAGACTCCGGAGTCTCATAACAGCCAATAACCAACAAAGAAGGGAACGTGGGATGGAAAATACAAGTGTGGAATTTGTTACCGCTTGAATGCATTCTGCTTTGCAGCCAGAAACAATAGTCCACACATGAACAATTATCAGTTCTTAACAAACTTCAGAGTTCCAAAATTGTAGATTGTGAAAGTAGATGGCAAGCTAACCTAGTTATAATTGCCATTCCAACAGTCATAAGAACAGTGGAAATGATAAGCTGCTTGTCTCAATGTTGGTTCAATATCCTTAACAGCCTTGACTTCAAAGAAAACTGTGGCAAAGAGTTGTGATCAAACAAACAAGGATACCCATAGAACTGATGAGCAGAGGAAAAAACATGGCAGTGAACTCGTAGTTGATCCCGAAAGATGAGATAGATGCAACAAGAAGAGCAGCACAAGATGATTCAGCATACAAGCCAAAAAGATCAGAACCCATTCCAGCAATGTCTCCAACAATGATATCGATAGCTCTTATACCATATTAGAAATTAAAGAGAAATTGAAAAATGGAAGAAACCAAAAATGAAATGAAAGAGAAACTGAAAAATTGAAGAAACCAAAAATGATACTGAAACTCTTTATTTGACTACAGTTTTCTTGATTACTTGATTGTTGTATTACAAACTCAAACTAAAGACATATTTATAGGCTAAGAACTTAGGCTAAGAATTAATCAATTAAGAGCTAACAACAACCTTCTAACATCTAATTAACACCCAACTAACAACTACCAATAATATGATTCTCAACCAACAACAATATAATTAACAAACGTAACTTAAAAGGGTATACATCTGTTCATTATTGTATATTATTTTCAAAAATCACAAACGAGAAGCTATACTTGTTATTCTCACCTTTGTATGAGAAGGCTGTAAACTTTTAGAAAATTGATCAAAACTTGACCAGATGGGCAGCTGACAAGATTTGCTGCTTGTCAAGGTGAGATTGGTGCTAAAATATGTTTATAGTCAAACCTTGATCTGGGCCTATGCGAGTTAAGTATTGGCTCTCCCTGCCTAGGTCATCTGAATTCTGCATAAACAACTTTTGTTGTGCCACAAGTCTGCCAGTAGGAGAATGATTTCTGTTCTTTTCTTGTGCAGTAAGTATTTAATGCCAACAAAGAACTCCAAACCTTGATGAGAACGGAAATTGTACAAAAGCTACTTAGTGACAGCCACCGCCTTCTTGAACGTCAGACATGAGACTCATCAACTATGCTGGTATTGCTACATAATGCATCCAAGCTCCCTTCCATATTGGAATCTGCAATATTGTCTCCAACATCATTGTTTACAGCACCAGCAACAACAGTTTTGCCACGTACACATCGGGGAGCTTTTGACATTGGATTATTCTGTGAAGCCTCTGTATCCTTTCTCTTCCTCTTTGGGCTTACAAACCCAAATGCAAAAGCTTCCAATGCTTTGGTAGTTAATGGCCGATTCCTTGTACTCTGCCTTCGGTTGTTCATGATTGGTTGTTGGTCTATACTAGACTTATCATCAGCATGCTTTGATTCCTCCACCTGCTGGTTTGGTTCAAATACAACTGAGGGTTTGTTTTCAGAAGAAATGTCATTATTCTGCACCACATCTTTGTACGGTTCATCATGTCCAAAATCTGATGAAACTTGAGGAACATTCAAGTCTATTAATGTATGGCGTTCAAGTTTTCCTGAAGATACTTCTCTATCCAGCCAATTCTCAGCTACATTGCCTTCATTGCTCCTACCTGAACTGCCTTTAGCTAAAGACTTGGTGGGTGATAAATTTTGAGGTGGACCAAGTTGGGAAACCATGTCCTCACATCCATCATGTGAGCTTAATATGCAATGGGACTCGCTTTCATCTAGCTTCTGGTCCACAGAGACATTTTCAATGCTGCAGCTAGACTCACCGTGGATACCCGCCTTTAAGTCCTGCTTCTGCTGCTTGTCATAAATTGGACTTGTGCAATGATTTGTATGATTTTCAATCGCTAGATTTGTGGAAGTGGGTGTGTTGGACATGCTATTATTCAGAATGCCATGGGCACAATCTGATGAGTCTGCACATGTTCCCTTGTTAGTTATGTCATCTGTATTTGTGGTATTAGTTTCTTCTTCTTCTTCATCTTCAGATGTATCATCCTCAGATTCACTGGAAAGGTTAGGCGGAGTAGATATATAAGTAGTTTCAACAGGTAAACTTCTCAGCTCTCTCACTTTAGATCTTCCTGCTCCTTGAAACAAACTAGTATCCACAATTGTGAACTGAATTAGATGCCGGTTGTGATTAGATCTGTGTGGCTGGAGATAACTATGATGTTGCTTATTTGACAAGCCATCCAAGTCTTGCTTCATTGGTTGGTCCAGCCTATCTTCTTCCTTGTGTTCACTACCTTTACCTGCTTCGATTTCAAGCTCAAGAAGACCCGGTTCTGATGCAACTTTGTTCAAGACATCACTAACAGAATCAAAATAGTGGTCACCTTTCACTAATCTCCTTGAAAACTTCTTCACACCAGGTATAAGAAACACCAACATATTCTTTGAATTAGAAAAACTATGATCCTTAGGCTGCTCAGAATGCCATCCTCTTGCTAAAAGACGGGGCCAAACAGCTTCCCAGAATAAATCGCTTGATCGGGCCTTACTTAATCTAAAATCTCCTGTTAAAAATCTAATAATGTCTGCAGATGTGAGAGAGGAGCATGCTTTGCCAACTGGTATTTCAGGTTGGAGAGAACACGTATGATTGGTCTTTACTGGCTCCATGGCAGTACCTGTGAGATCTTTCTTCCCTTTGCCAACACCAACTGCTTCTATGAGCATATTGACACCAACTGAATTCTTTAAAGAGAAAATGTATTCTTGAAATGAAATTTTTCCCTCTCCAAATTTCTTAGAATCCTGAAATGATTAAACCATAACTCGTGAATAAACAGGACACAGCATATTTTTAGGTAATAAAGATGGAATTGACCTACTGGCACAACCACATTCACATATTATGAAAGCGAGGCTGAAATGATAGGCAGTGTTAGGGATTGATCGACAACACCATCATAGAAGCAATATGAGTCAGGGTGGTGTCAAGGTGTGGTTGAACAAAAACATCAGCTCATAATACTAAGGGATTTATCAATGTAAAAAATCAGAGAAACTCAGGGTGTGCGTTTACCTTATACAATTGTTGAAAAGAAAAAATGAAAATACCTCAAGCAACATATTTTTGCATTCCTCTGACACATGAGAAAATAATCTTGATAGTAATTCCTGTTGCCTCCATCCTGTGAATATCTTTTGTCCATGCACAAAGCGTCTGCTTCTTAATTTCCGGCACTCAGACCATCTACTATATCCATCAGATCTGTAAAACTTTCCATAATAGAAATACAATACATCCCCCATCCCTTTACTCTCAACAAATCTCTTCACAAGGTTAAGATTTTTCCCAAAGATATATAGACCAAGGAGGAAACTATCACATTCGATCTGCTTCCAAGATTCACCCAAATAACCAGGAAGAGGACAGAGGCCTCTTTCTACCTGATCCAACTTAGTTTTCAATTCCTGTGTTAAGACTAGATCAACATCCATCTGACCACTTTCAGGTGTAGATTGAAAATTCGAATATTCAACTGTGTCTTTCCCATTGCCCAACACAGAATCTAGAGCATCAACTTTTGGTTCTGCATATTCATCAGTTGAAGTAATCTGGTTCTCTTCACCATTCTCAAACTCTACTGTTCCATTGACATTCTCAAATTCAATATTTGCCCACATAAGTGGGATTGGTAACCCAAGAGAAACACGGTTTGGCAGATTAACCAAGATTTTTGTATCAGTTGATTTATTTATAAGCTGCAACCAATCATATCTCGATATAACAGGTGGAATTTCTGCCTGGTACTGATGTCCAACACGAGGAAGCACCTGTGGGTCTCCAGTGATACCCATATCAGCAGAACAAGGAAAAATTAACTGCTCTTCAGATTCATCCTCAATGCATTCTGCATTGTTATCCAAATGACTAGAATCCATCTGCAAAATGCGGTAGAAATTGTACTCAAAATAAACATGTACACAATCTTATAATTTAACTATGACGATCACAAATCATGAGCCCTTGAGGCTAGATGCTTTGAGTGGAGATGACACTTCTCCTATCAGAAGGAAGATTAAGGGGAAACTACGCTCTTTTGGCATGGATTATATAGTAACCCAGATCTCAAACACCAAGTTTCCTTTCATTACACAAACACTAACTGATTAAAAGCAAAAGATAATCAAGAATATCAAATGTAATTCCTAACATAATTAGTCAAAGGTTTAACTTGAAAAAAATTCATGTACTCTGCTCCTAACAAGCCCCCAAAACCAAAAAAAAAAAAAAAGAATAAGAAAAATAAAAAAGAACCTGACATTAATACTACGAGAAAAGAAAATGGCAATTATGGAAAAAAAAAAACAACCAGCATATTCCTTCAACTAGCTAGAATCGACAAAAGTGCTTAATCAAGACATAACAGGTAATACAATAAATTTACATATAAAACTTCACAAAATAACAACCACATTCTGGAAGTCTGATTACGAACAGCAACAAACATAGACAGAAAAAAGTCTAAGAAATATGTTCACGTAACAATTAAACTAACAAACAATCATTAACACGCAAAATCAGATAATCCCAACCATGACATAATTCTTGATGCGAGAAATATTGCAGAATCTCATCCATACAATCAGCATTCAAGAAGAATATATCAAGCAAAAGTGTGCAGACAATGTTTAGTGAAAAATTGTAATATATCCCTATTTGATTCAACAGAAAGAAGAATAACCAGCAATAAAAACTGTGGGGGAAGAACAGTAAGTCGTATACAATTTACAAACAGATAAAAAAACATGCATAGGACGATTCAAAAGAGCATTTGCTAACCTCCATAGAAGAACTTGAACGTCAAAACCCACGTCAAAAAACAAACCTGCCAAATGGGTCTTTAGAGTTAATCATCTATGGACCTCGATTGTCAACTTATTTTTTTGTTGCAAGAAAACAAATACAACAAAAAACACAAACAGAAAATAAAACATGTTATGGTACAGTCAAAAGATTACTTCTTTACCTCGTATAAGAGGGCAGAGCTTTCATGGACAAGGGAGTTGAATAGTTGAGGACTTGGCGAGCAGAGAGAAGGCTAATAATAAAGGAGAAAAACAAAACAAAACCAAGCAAAGCAAAGCAAAGAAATTCTGTTCGCTGTTTGAAAGAGGGAAAGCAGAAGATTAACGCTTGTATTCGGTTTGTTCGATTTTATAAGAGTCAGACCACGCGTTCGTAGGTGGATTTCCATGATTTAAACAAAATTACCAAAACGTCCATGTGTTGGTCTTTCTTTTTGTAATAGATTTCGGTTGCTTTGTTGGAATTTTATGTAATTTTAGGACACGTTATTCATGCTTTAGGGCATGTTTGGTTCTCGCATCCACAAGTTCTTAAGTCAAGTAGTTTTGTTTTTGGGATAGTAAAACTATTTGAAAATGTAATTTTCTTTTTCTGGCGTTCTTGATCTACAAACAAACACCGAATTCAAAGTAGGAGAAAATTGCTTGCATTTCAGCTTCTTGTTGGACTAATTGAAACTCGCATAATCATGTTGATTTAACCTCTAAATCCATTTTTCACGTAAAAATGATTGTCATTTGGGATAATTGCATTTTGGTCTCTAAGATTTTTTATATTTTCTCAAATTTAAACTAAGTCCTTGAGTTCACCAAATGACTCAATTACACAGAATTTTGACCACCATAACATACGAGCACTGAATATATATGACATAATCTAAGGGCTATTTCAGTCATTTCAATATGAACCTATTTAATATAAATCAACCAACTGTGTCCTTATTTGAGAAATTATAAAAACATTAGGGATCCGGATGTTATTTATTACCCCTTTTCAGTTTAGATTTTCTTTGGTCAGCTGGTGACGTATTTTTTAAATTTTGTATATTCATTTTTTTTTTTTTTCATGAATTGGCAACCAAATTTTAGCTCGAAAGACCCACTTGGCCCTTGTGTAGAAATAGTGGGGTGGGCCCCACAGAAGCCAGTTTCAGAAACCGACACTTGAAGATCCAACCAATCACTTGCATGCATCAAAAGTGGTATACGCTTAACGGCGGATGGAAATCAAGCCGTCCAGTTTCTGATGGACGCGGGGCCCGGTTAAATTAATGGTCTTGATCGAGTCAAAAAATCTAAGATTGGCCGCAATTTGGTAATAGCCCAACCCATAGATCCTCCATCGTCCTACAAAAGCCACATACAAACGCACTCCAGTTTATATTCTTGATTTATTTATTCATTTATTTGTTGGGGTCATTAATGATAATTAAAATATTAGAAATATCATATAATATACAGATTGACCATTTCTTAAGTACAATAATACTATTATGTTTATGTGTAGTCATAATGCTAGGCTCGTCGAGGTCGGTCATGCGATTTGTTGCATGTCAAGTAAGCCCAATGGGCCGAAGCTGCCGACATCTCTCAAGCCCTTCTGTAAAATTCATGATAGGCCTTGCATTTACTCAGAAGACCACAATGTGTAGTTGCAGGGTCTTAAACGATAGTAAATGGGGGCTAAGAAGCCTTTTGGGTCTGACTTCTTGGGCTTAGCACCAGTTATGTCTTCCAAAATAAAAGAGAATCTTGACAAGTCATTTCACTTGCGAGTCTCGGTTGTAATTGATCCTGCAATTTTTTATTCAATGTTATGGTGTCATGATATTCGGAAATTTCTACAAAGTCAATAATTAAGATTTAATAACAATAATACCTTGAACCTTAATTAATGACGATGAAATTTCTCTAAGAGGTTAAAATACTATTCTGCTTTGATCATTTAGAATCTTGCATGTAGCACAAAATACTTATGTCCAGTAATGAACGAGGGGTTGTTTGCACTATTATTAGTTATTGAATTTGGAATCAAATATGTTGGGATGATGAGATATAAGACTTTGCTGTATATAAGTGAATATCTGCAAAGCAGCATGAGATTAAACAAATACCCAAGTGCTTGAGCATCCACTGAGAATTGTTCAAGTGGCTGTGCGTATCACAAAAAGAAATAATAAACATACCATTAATGAAAAAGATGTATTCCAATAGCAGGAAATTTAGGTTATGGGCATACTAGGTTGAGTTATGAAAAACCCTAACAAAGCACAAACGAGAAGTATTTCTTTTCCTTAAAATGTAGATATTTTAGCATTTAATTTCTCCAAAATTTACTGTACAAAGCTGAAAGCTCAAGATTCAAAATCTTGTTCAGATCAGCTAAGATGCCCACTACAGCTGATGGAATGAAGAATCTTAACAAAGCAAGAAGGTGGACTCTAAAAGCAGAGTTTGTTCAAGTCTCTTTCGGTGATTTCCTTCACAGACTTTTGTTTATTACCCTAGTTGTGATGGAGAATCCCTTTGCCAAGTCCAAACGTTAGATGGGTAATTCAACTTACGTATAATTAAAATAAATTAATGAATTACATACCTTTTGAAGAATGCCACATCTAGCGGTTCATCGGAATGATTGTGGAAAAAGAAATTGATTGTAGAACTTATACAAGTCTCTGGAGGATTTGTTTGGGGTCTCTTCACAAGTTGTAGCACAATCATACGAACTATGAAAGGAGAAAAATTATGTGCAACAATTTTTAAAGTAACGTTATGAGAAGCATAAGTTGAATGCCTTTTCTGTTGTTTCTTCGTCTACTTTTGTTAATCTGCCTAACGACCACAACAAAGTATATGTATTTATTTACTAAAGATGGACCACAAACATGTTCTATAAACAGTAATTTCACACAGGGAAGTAGAGTTAGAAGCATAAGATTGGCTAGTTAAGCAATGACCTTTCACGACAAGCGATAACCTGGGAACATATATTAAGATACGTTAATATTAAATTCGGGATGGGATATATTCCATAACGATGTATTTTTAGTTTAATCCCGGAAGAATTTGACAATATGCACCAATTAAGCTGTCCATTTCTTTCTATATATGACTGTTGGAATATGAAAAGAGTTGAGAAGAAAAATTTCAGAGGCAGAACAAGAACAAGAAAATAAAAAACCAACCTGCAATGTTTCGTTAGTTTGTTTCTATATCAATTGAACAATTTAGCATAGGTTAATGGTATTGTTTTAGTCTTTAACCCTAACAAATGTTTCAGAATTTTATGTCTTTGATACTAAACTAGGAAAGTATGTATGTTAGTTCATCTGTTGCTGATAATTGTTCACTTATGCATATTAAAGAACAAATTTAAAAGAATAGTGAAAGTGAGTGTCATGACCTGGATTACAAACTTGAAACAATCAGAATTTCAATTGAATGTCTTGTCATTTACTGCACATGTCTTTTCATTCATAGGCTACTAATCAAATCATATGTAAAATGATGCTCTCAACATTAAACTATTATTGTGCTTTACATATTTCTTCGTTAGAAATCACTTTTAGTAATTAAAAGAAACCTAGTACAGATGTATAAAACAATAATTAATTAACACAGAATCAATTTCTAGGTAAAAGTAACTTATAATCATAAAACAACCATTGACGAACTAAATTATAATATCTTTTTTAAGAAATAGTTTAAAATATGAAAAATAACGAATCAAATTTTACGATCAATATGACATTTAATTATTTTATAACATTTTTATATTTTTTTCTCTCGAATCTTTGATTTTTGAGATCATGATGTTTAATTTGAAACGTATAAGCATCTAATAATAATTAATATACATTGTGAAAATATATTTTAATTAATAAATTGTAAACTTAAAATAAAAGCTTTAGTACTAAACCTTCTAATTAAATCATAAACTAATTCATTTGTGTATGTTTCAATGTAGAGATAGTTTAACAAATCGTATTATTTAATTAATGTCACCACTTGTAAGCATATCGCATCTACTAAAATATTTATCCGATTGACACCGAATAAATTTTATTATCATCTGTCACATGTCTGACTCTACTTAATTTACTTATCTCATACTTATACCAATACTTCTCTATGTCTTATATAATGTATACTATTACAGAGTTGCAAGATCGGACCATAGCCTTACTAACTTAGATTAGAAGTTACAGTGATTTTCCATTATGTAGAGTGACATAATCTCATGTAAAAACCTAAGTAGTAGGCAATCCAACATTAGGGCTTTTAATTTATAAGTAATAGCTTCTTTTTGGTCATAGTGTGGTTGTATCTACAGTGCAAGCAGCACACCTGCATACATCTAGTCCACAAATTCAAATTAATAACATATTTTTAAACATAATTTAGTTTAAAGTAATTGACAGCATTATGGCTTGGAGGACCAAATGGGGGGACCAATATTCCTATAATTGATAAGTTTTGAATCTTTTTCTTGAAGCCTTTTAGGGTTTAGTTGCTCCCCACAACCCCCGTAAACAGCCAGTTACATGGATAAAGAAGGACCTAACAGATACTCACAATGGAAATTGCCTGCCACTGTGTCCCCAAATGACGCTGACCAGAGTCTTTGTCGTTACTTGCCACGTCATCGTTGTGAAATCTTTACCATCTTCATCACATAGACATACACATGAACATGAGCGTATAGATATATGTATAGTTCTATAAATCAGCGAGTTAGAAGGCTGAAGAAGAAACGTGTCTGTATTTAACAGTACATCAAGTTTCTCTTTATAGAGTGATATGGTTGATAACACGAACAATAATTTAGACAGAGAAGGCTACCATATGTATAACTTTGCAGGTGGGAGTAATGCCTCAGGTGGTGAAGATGGCATCATTAAGGAGCAAGATCGGTTGCTTCCCATCGCTAATGTGGGAAGAATTATGAAGCAGATTCTGCCTCCTAATGCAAAAATCTCAAAAGAAGCAAAGGAAACCATGCAAGAATGCGTATCTGAGTTCATTAGCTTTGTTACAGGAGAAGCATCGGACAAGTGTCGCAAGGAGAAACGCAAGACGGTGAACGGGGATGACATTTGTTGGGCCCTTGCAACTCTAGGGTTTGATAACTATGCCAATCAATTGAAAAGGTATTTGCATAGGTACAGGGAGTTGGAAGGGGAGAGAGTTAACCAAAATAAGGCTGGAAACAGTGAAGTAAAGGATGAAGCATCAAAAGTCTATAGAGTTGAACCTGCACACAGAAAACCTACTGTTTCGGCCTCTACTCCCTTGAAATTCAATTTGACTGACACAAGCAATGGCTCCTGCAGGCCGTTCTGAAAGATATATGGAGCCTGGTAATGTTTTCTTGTCCTAATTAAATCAAGATATTGCGTATGGTTGTGATGCTAGCTAGCTATTACATGTGGGTGGAGCTTTGCAGCTGTCGACATGTTTTCTGATGTTATTGCTTGTCCGTTATTAGCTTAAGAATTACGGGGATTATTAAAGGTGATCTTTGTATTTTCCTTGTAAAATTATGAATTCCGTAGAAGGTAGCTTAATAAGGAAGCTGAATTACAGTTACTTGTTTTGTAATTGGGAATTTATGTATGAATATCTAGGTTCGGTTTCAGCTTGATTATTATAGGTTTCTAGTCTTCATATCTTTGATTTTATCTTAATCCGAGCATGAGGATATATCCGAGAAAGATGCACGTAGAAGCACGGGTTGACTCGAAGTCAAGTAGAAATTTTCCAATAAATGGTTAATTGGCTGGAAATGTTGTGCAACCGTGGCTACAAACTTATAGATAATGTCTTTTTCACCCCAAGAGAGCAATTGGACCATTGAATTAGGCTATGCTTGTCATGATAATGCCCAGTAGATGTGATGGATGCAGGAAGGTTAGGTTTCTTGAACTCTTTCTGTTTGATTTCCATTCTTCTATATACTCTTTTTCCAATTATGAACTTATGTATGCATATTCTCGTCACATCTTTCCATATAACGCAGATCAGATGTGATCATGCTTAGGATTTCGTGACTCATTTGCGTATAGACAAGATATGAATACAACCCACTTTCCCTGTTTCTGGTTGATCCTGCTGTCTAATTCACATATGTTGTAAATCTATAGTTTCCTACTATAAGAGATAATAGGCTGCATATCTTGCAATTTTGATCCCTTTCTCTCTGAGTCGGGGAAACACTCGAGCATCAAAATAGACTAAATTATAAATTAAGCAATAATAATTTTTGTCTATTGAACAATGCCTTCTGCAGTTTTTTTCATCTATACAAGTATGCCGATGTATGCATTCACGTCATCAACTTACTAAAATACACTCGTCATTGATAAATATGGCATTAGTTAATCCGAAAATTAGGGAATCTTACTAAAATACACTCGTCACTAAACAATTTAGTAATTCTACATTTCAAGATTTGTTGTGAAAACCCCATCAAGTCTCGATCATGCTGTCGTTAATTTCCCAACAAGTGAGGATCACTAAAATGTCTAGGTCTTTGGAAGTTTTGTGCATAGATTATCAGCAAAAGTGACCAGGAAGGGAAAATTATGAGTAATGAGAAAAAAAAAAAAAAAAGTTTACAACTTTTGTAACGTTTCTCTAGTTTAAAGTTCTTGTTTAACCATATGAAAGATACTGTCCGATATTTTCTTGATGATCTCAAAAGAAGAGAGGATGAATACAGGATTTGAGACAGACGACAAAGGATGAAAACCTAGACACCTTCATTTAAACTCTGCTATAAATATTCCTGAAATTTTCAGTGGCAAAATCAATGGTCATCGATCATTTTGTAAGGTAATATATTCCAATATTTCCATTAGAGTAAAGACTCAACCTTGCACATGGGAATTTTCTCTTCATCATAAATGCGACTTCAATAATATTGTAATTCTGTTTGTCAGTCCAGAAAGAGTTAATCACTTGTAATAAATAGATGGCAAGCCAATTAATTGAAAGTTAACAATAGAACAGCACTTTGGAATTGGTTTGGCTCCAGAAACCGTACGTTAACGCGACAAAGAGCATGTAGATCATGAGTTCTCCATGTGACACCTAACAAGTACTCCTGGTGTAGCAACGTGTACAAAAGCCATGGTGACACTTCGGAGTTGATGAAATGCACATATTATAGCTAAGCAAATTACGCATTTTTGCCGGCCAACTTGAAATCGGGCAATACGATATTAGTTAATTATGCTCATCATTTTAGCAACATCCATTCAATGCAATTCCTTTGGTTGATTCAACAGTATCTAGTGAATGCTTTCTAACAGAAGAAGGATACACAAATTTCATCGTCTAGACATTGACGATTTGAATATAATTACACTTCTCCGTGGCGTCATGCTAATTAAATCGATTAGTGCATGCGGGATTGTCGCACAAGTGAGACGCCCCAATGAAAACTGGATTCATAGATTACATCGAAAATCCTCAAAACCATGGCTTGACTTGCAATGATTGATACAGTAATACTGCCACCACAAGGGAGAAATACACATTTCCCCTGGGATCTAAATGGCTTATATAATGCCATAATTTTTTCTAGGGATTAATTATATCAATTATTTGACACGACAACATATTAATTTACTCCGTATCTTACTTGTCAAGTACAATAGGAACAAAATTGTGATCAACTGTTGTGTATAACAGTAATTCTTTTGTCAATCATTTAGCAATATCACAAAGCATTAATAGGCGATTAACTTGAGGGTAAGGTGGGAAAAAATTAAAAAAAAAAATGTTTCCGTTCATTTGTATGGGTATATAACTATAATTTATGGTCATAATGAATTAATTATCTGCATTTATAATAAGAAATAAACAGTTTATGAAATCGCCCAAATATCTCATAAATCAATAATTCTTCTCTTAATTTACATAGTTATTGCTATGCTATGAAATTTAACATATTAAAAATCGATATTTAAAGAATTAAGGAAACTGTTAATTATATACATATAATATCAAGCTCAAGGGAAATTCATGCTTAAATTAACATGTACCATACAATTAGTAATATTACTTTGCATAATAACATAACCCACTTGCCAAACAAATATTATACATAAATGCATTAGCACTGAAGTCTCCAATCTATTGGTTTAAGGAGTGTATGTGCTCCTTTAACAACAAACCTCGAATTTTTCTCAAGTGCTGAATTTCACCTTCATTGTTTGAGAAGAAGACTGGATACTTCTCTGATATGATGCTATTCAACTCTACAATATAACAACCATTTTAACAATTTCCAAGCTTTCAATCTATCCAATCTTTTCACTACTTATTGCTTCCTAATTCCTAAAGCTCGTAAGTCATTGCCACTTTGAGCATGAGCTTGTGAGGAATATCAAACGCTTTATCACTTTGTCTCAAATTCTTCTTCAAGAAATTGTAAGCATAATCTATCAAAATCCTCTTCCCAATATTAGCT
>JAXCLQ010000001.1:20726741-20743681 GCA_035584115.1 Cedrela odorata | reverse complement strand
ATCCTAACAATGAAGTAAACAAATGTGGTGTTTTTTACCATTAATTTTGCAGCATAGTAACAGCCGGCAGCTTACCACATATTCCAATTAGTAACTAACAACTATAATAATGACATTATAAACTGCAAAGAATAGAGCTTGTTATGAAGTTGTTCTGTTCCCGCGAAGTCTTCAATCTGTTTGTTTGGAGCAGTGCAGACACAAGAAAATTACAAAAATCAAGCTATCATTGTACTTTTATGCATTGGCTCTTGGATTATTCAGTAAACCTTGCCCAATTAACATGCTTCTATGCTCCAAATGCAATCTACATTAATCTAGACAACAATAATTGCAGTTTTAAATTCAAATTAATGAACCTAATCCTTCAAGGGTAACTATCTAGCGTCTAATAATTGCTAAGGATAACGTGCCAAAACCGTAGGTGTAGCTGGAAACAATGGATGAATTTGTTGACATTGACACAAAAGCATATATACATGTCAATGGCAGAATATTCCAATTTCAACACCTTTGAATCTGTTTGTATTTTATATGGCATCAAAAACTTTGGAGACATAAAGGACAAGGAAATATATAATATGTCAAAGTGTGAAAGAGTCTTTAGGTTAATTTTAATGCCAAATCATATATAATTAAGCCCCAAACCAAGTAAAATGATCATTAGTGTAGCAATTGCATAAGAGATCAAGTAAAACTCTTCATTGGGGTTGCATATTGCCTTCAGGTTTAGCCTATAGTTCAACTTATCAAGACTGCCTTACTCCAGACTCCAAAGTGGATATATTTCTACAATCTTGACAGGATGTTTCATTGAAGTCATCAGAAACTGAAAACAAAATTATTTATCTATTGCTGTGTTGCAAAGGAAGTGAGTATACTCATTGCAATGTGCCGAAGCCTTTAGCATAGATGTACTGTTCTAAAGCTCGTAAGTCATTCCCACTTTGAGTGCGCGCCTGTGTGGAATATCAAACACTTTGTCACTTTGTCTCAAATTTTTGTTCAAGAAATTGTAAGCATAATCTATAAGAATCTTCATCCCAATACTAGCTCCGTTTCCCGCAACCACCTCGCTCTCGCCAATCAAGTGAACAACACCAACACGCCATGCTAGATCCACTATTTCAATCTCTCTTTCCATTGCCTCTTGATTTTCTTCGTTAGCCAACTTCACATTCTCTCCTTCAGTTAAGACATCTGTGATCTCCCCCTGATTGATTATTAATGTTTGAGAAAACAAGTAATCTTCTATTACAAACTCCTTCAATTTTTCAACTAACATCTCTCAAAGGGTTGTATATCCATGTATCCATATCTCACAACACAATGAAACACATTAAGTTCCTTGGGTTCCTCTCTATAGAAAGAAAAACACTCTGCAATCGGAACCTTACTGCTTTGTAGTGATTGATGAAGACAAAAACAAGGACAGAATGCAATGCAGGTATATTTGCCACATAATGCTTGAATATTGGTGGGATCCCTGAAAAAGCTCTGAGTAGAACATGGCGAGTCCTGGAATTCTACGAACATTGGTGTGGGCCATTATCTCCTTGAGCCTCCCAGGAGAAACCTTGTGGTTAAGGTCATAATAATACATTTTCTGATGCACATTGTTCCAAACACACGTTATAGTCATTTGAATCACAGAGAAGACTAGTGGTAAGTATCCTCCTTGGTTGAATTTGTAGAGGACAGAACTTAAGTAGAGTAACTCCACAGAGCCAATGATAAGAACATAGAAGATTAAGAAAAGTATGTTGGATTTCCATATCATTATCATGATGAGTACGAGCAAGGCTGATGTCAGGATCATTACAAATACAACAGCAATCCCTAGAAGAAACAAATTGAATTGTGCATTACCATATGCATTGCCAATCTTTTCTGTGGTCATGAAACCAAGAGTAACTCCTACACAAGCCAGAATGAGTAGATAATTAACTTCAGGAATGTAAACTTGCCCTTCAAACTTAGATGATTTATGCAAAATTTTCACACGAGGAAAACACCCTAGTGAAAGGCATTGTTGGATTATTGAGAATGTCCCTGAAATTATGGCTTGACTAGCTATGATTGCTGCTAATACAGCCACCACAAACACTGGCCAATAAAAAGGACCTGCGTTGTTTCACCATTCAAATAAGTCAATTGATCAGTACATATACAGATATTATTAAAAAAAAAAAACTGCTAAAACGGTTGTATTGCTCACCTGGTATGGGTTTGAAGAATGTGTCCTTGACGAGAACGGTGTGCTTTCGGAGAAAGGAGGAATGTCCTGTATATGCCAAAATGAGAGCCGGGTAGGTAACTGTGCACATGCTTATTTGTATAGACAGAACAGCGAAGTGACCAACATCTGCAAATAAGGCTTCGGATCCTGATTTTTACAATTCATTATACAAGCTTACACAAAATTAACAATTTCCACTATACTAGCAGAAAGAAAACAATCATTACCTGTTATGGCAAGGACGATGCCTCCGAATGAAATTCAGGCTTCTTTCTTGTTCCTTCTAAAATAGTCTATTATGTAAGATGGATTTATGGCTTTAACCACTGTTGGATCAAATTTAACAAAGTTGTAGACACTAATGCCACCAATGAGTGGGAACCAAACACAAATTATAGGAGCAAAGCTTTAGCCTGTTTTGTTAGTTCCAAATCGTTGAACCATGAAGAACAGACCAAAATGGCTACGGATATCCATACAATCCTCTCTGTATTGAGAAATAAAATCCATAACATGAGCAACTTGCTTGTAGTGATGTAGGTGTATTTTCAGCTAGTGATCAAATTGAACCATATATTATTCACCAGAGCTATGAGCAATTAATTAAATAATAAGTATCATTTGTACACTGATAAGTCATATAATTTTCTGTAATTGAATTCTCAAATTCGCCGATGGTACTTAAAAGAATCTACTTAATTTATTAATTACGCGTCGAGGAGTACCTTCTGTCATTGCAGATGTAGCTTCCTTGATGCCTCTCACAGCTGATAAATCTGTCGTTGATGGGAAAAAGAATTCGGAAATCAAAAGTCAAAGATACAAGAGACTGACGCTCCAATTTTGCACAAGTGAATTCTTATATGCTTGTCCATTGGAAAGAATAAACCTTGTTGTCCACTAATTTCCCATAGATAATTTCTCCAAAAAAAGATTAAACTTGTTTAATTCCAGCAATTTAATGTAAAACGTGAATTAAAAATTTGTTTCGATGCGCAAGGGATTTGGAGAGAAAATTCTTCAAAATTTGAGTAAAGCTATGTTGAATGTACAATAACATGCAAACTAAAGATGGTTAAACAAAAGTGAAGGAACCTGAGACGCAAGGAGTGAGGACACCATCAACGATGACCATAGAAGTACAAAGCATGGCGGTGATCAATAGGAAGAGCTTGGCAAATTGACTGTTCTGTAGCTTATACTCGAGTCTTGATGCCATTGCAGTCCTCGAACGTTTGCCAGGCAACTCATGCTGGAAACCGGAGACATTGCAGTCCTCAGTTTGTTGACATGGGATCAAACCCACCTTGGCATATCGGCATATGAGAGAGTACAGGGCGAATGTCCCTCCTGAAAAATTTGAGTTCGACTCCAGGAAATTTGGTAAAATTTTATTGAGAAGCTTGCATAGATTAAAGGTGATATATAGTTCAACATATTTAAACATTAAGAGTAGCTGAAAGTAAAATGATTTCCATATCTTACCACCACCATTGTCATTGGCATGTAAGACTATGAACACGTACTTGATTAGAGCGATCAAAGTGAGAGTATAAAAGATCAAAGAAAGCACCCCCAGTTTGTCATCCTCGTGATTTATACCATTGGGGAAGGTGCTTGTGTACACGTAGAGAGGAGATGTACCGATATCTCCATAAACTACTCCAATGCTTTGGAATGCTAGTCGAAAGATCACATACCACTTCGCATCCTTTCAATCAATAACAAAGGGAAAAGCCATTAAAATTTTTTTATTATATGTTGAAAGCCAAAAGGGCTAACATACATATATGTATGAATTTCAATATAATAGTTCTCCTTTATTTATATTATACCGTGTCTAATCAATTTCACACCGGGAATGCAGATATTGGATTCATGGCTGTTATGATCCGAAACTGCGGGGGATTCAATGTCGTATTTGGGCAACGTTTCACATGAATTTTTTTTTCGTTTGTGTTCTTTAGAAACTACTAATTCCTGGCTCTCTTTTGCAGGATCTTTTACTGCATCACCAGACATTTCTCAGAACCTAGAAACCAATATACTTAAAAAGTTTATGATCAATTTCCCTCTCTCCTAATATTTTTGCACACTAAGAAATTGATAGTCTGAGAGCTAGGATGACAAGTTTCTGTGAGGAGAAATGGTGTTAATGGCAAAAGCGATGCTGCAAACCGAGATGTAAAGATGAGGACAGCTATTTAACCCCATTTCTAGTTTCAGTTTCTAATGTTATAAATGCATATGCTGCTTCCCATTTCTAGATATCAAGTTCATAACTAGTAACCTCAAATACAAAGAGCTGATTGATAATGAAGGCAGTATGTTAACATTATTAAATCTTCAGTCTGCATTATGTTCCAGGCCAGCTGCTCCATCCTAGTTTTAGAATTTCTTACTATAGGAGATAACTATTTGATTACTGAGCTTCAAATAAGTAACTTTCTGACATTCAAGTTGTTTGTAATTGAGGAAACAATGCATGAACTCACTGAGATAGTAGCAGCGGCCCCTACTGTTTCAACAAATATCCCATCTTGAAATGACATTGGCCATTTCTTCGAATGGGGACTGCATTTACTCGTAGAAATACTATTTTCATCCTCTTTGCTTTACTCGCATTTCTTTTGAGGGCTTGATTTCTCTGCTTTCAAATTTCCCAATGGTAGATTCTCCGAGAACTCTTGTGAAGAAAACAATAAGGAGTAAAGAACACTTTCTTTGGTTATTAAGAACAAAAATGGAACTGAAGGTGACCTCTCTCGTGCAATTTAACCAAATTAACATCACTCAGCATTCTATTCATTTCAATGCTTTAATCCCCCCAATCGTCATTCTAATTCTCTAATTACTGGCATATAAATTAAATCAAGAACCATTTTTGTTTCTAACATGGCAAGAGGACGAGCAAGCTGAAATACTCACTAAATCACTCTCTTTATCCATGTTTCTCTCAAGTTAAAGTTTTAAGAGGTTCAATCCTCACAGAGAACATAATTATTTTTGCCTTTTTCAGTTAAAACTGCAAGCAATCTACAGCATTTGCCGGTTAAAGGTCAAAAAACTCAAGCCAGTAACACCTAAGAGAAATCCATGTGTTCTGCACCAATATTGCATTCTTATGTCCCAGGTTTTAGAAAGTATTATACACGCACAAGCATACATACTCTTATCAGAAAGTCCTTTTAAAGTTTAATCTGGGTTTCATTTTAATATACAAAGTAAAAGAAACAGTAACACATCGGATCAACGAAGCTCGTAGCACTGCATACCTTCTTTCCAGACCACAATACAACACTTCTCAAGACCGCCTTCCTTAACTTTACAAAATTGCACCATCCACAGCGAAAGTTTGGTGCATAAATTAGAAAATTGTGGTGGTAAGATATGGAAATCATTTTACATAAATTGCACCGTCCACACCAGGTTAATATTCTGTGTAGCATTATTTATACAAACCTTACATTTGACACTTCATTATTGTCGTTTATATAACATACAGTGTCACCTAAGCAATAGCATATAGTCGTTATTTGCTTGATTGTACAGAAGATTATTCTGTCATGCAAAGTACATTCATCAGCTTATAAATTTTGAGCAATCGTGTACATATATGTATCTTGCAAGTGAACCTTTTTCATTTAGCTTTAGGTAATTTTTTTAGCTTTTGCATCATCTGGTACTTCTCCTTGTTATGGGTGTAACATCGTTTACAACTTTATTTTCATTGTTTAGCTTTGTTACTCCGCTGTGAATTAAAGCCATGATGCTATTTATAGAAAAAGTTAATTTAATGTAATCTTCCTTTCTACTAACAGATGAGCCTGAACTGATGATTACGTTTTTATAATAGAAGTTACTTAGCACTTGCAAAATCTCTCGGCTTGACAAATTTTTATTTTTCATCACTATGTGCCATTTCTGATATCAGAATTTGTACAGATTGCAAAGGCATTGCAGTTTATTCATGAGAAATGAGTAGCTCACCTAGATGTGAAACCTGATAATATTTTTGTAAAGAATGGTGTTTACAAACTAGCTGATTTTGGATGTGCAACTCTCCTCGACAAGAGCCTGCCAATTAAAGAGGGTGATGCACGATATATGCCACAAGAAATCTTGAATGAGAAATATGATCATCTTGACAAGGTTGATATCTTCTCTTTGGGTGCTGCTATTTACGAGCTAATCAAAGGATCACCTTTGCAAGAATCAGGACCTCAGTTTCTAAATCTTAGGGATGGAAAACTGCCACACCTTCCTGGCCATTTGTTGCAATTTCAGAACTTAATCAAGGTACAAATTGTTACCTGTTCTTTTCCTAGTCAATCTCTTTTGTTGTGTTGGAAAGTAACTTTGGATAATGATTATTATGGTGCATATTGAAAAAAAAACACTGGAGAAAATGTTTTGATTTTGCCTATGCTCTTTTTGTGCTCCTATTGTCTATGTGCTCTGTATCTTGCAATCTTTTTGTCCCAAGACCTATATTTGTGTATAAGAATGTATCGAGAAAGAAACTAAAATGGTATATGTTAAATTGGTCCTGATATATCACTGAAGAATAGAAAAACATTCTCTAATAATATGGGTTCTTTTGTGATTTGTAAAGAAAAAATTCTTGGAAAAGAAAGGAAAAAATAGAAAAAGTAAACCCATGGAGACTTGTGTCTAATCCATTGCAAACTTGATGGACATAAAAAATCATTTTACTTCAAAGCTCCTTTTAGGTCTCTGTTAACTGTGTGCTTAATTGTGTTGAAAGTAATTTTTAGATCAAGTAAGCGTTGCTTTCCCATTAGCAATGCATGTCAGTCTTTTTAATAATACTATTATCTGAATCTCTGTCACATCAACAGGCTCTTGTCTGTTCAACTCTTAATGTGGCAGTCAGAAGTCTCCCAAAGTTGTTCCTCTACAGTTCCCTTGTTACATAATAGAGATGCTGTTGTGGGAAAAACTTTGTTATTCAAGTAATGACGAACTAGCTATAACATGGTTGATTTATTCTGACAATTTAATAATCGTGGTAGGTCATGGTGGATCCAGATCCAGTTCGACGGCCTTCAGCCAAAGAATTAGTAGAAAAACCAATATTTGATAGAATTCGAAAGCATTAAAAAATCTAAGCAAACCTATAATTTTTAACTGGGATTGGAAAAATAAAAATTTGTCAAGCCTAGAGATTTTGAAAGTATAAGGTGCTAAGTAGCTTCTATCATAAAAAAGTCACCATCAGTTCAGGCTCAAAGAAGATTATATTAAATTAACTCTTTCTACAAATAGAACATGGCTTTACTTCACAGTGGAGTAACTCAAGAGTAACAAAGCTAAACAATAAAAATAAAGTTGTAAATGACGATACACCCATAACACGGAGAAGTACCATTTCAGATGATGCAAAAACTAAAAAATTACCAAAAACTGAATGAAAAAGGTTCAAAGATACATATGTACACAACTGCTCAAAATTTACAAGATGATGAATGTACTTTGCATGATAGAATAATCTTCTGTACAGTCAATCAAATAACGACTATATGCTATCGCTTAGGTGACACACTGTATGTTATATAAACGACAATAATGAAGTGTCAAATGTAATGTTTGTAGAAATAATGCTACAGAGAATGTTAACCTGATGCAAGGCTTTCAGTACTTCTTCTGCAAATAATTTTGAAGCTTTACTGATAGACAAGCTGCAATCACAAAGGTCCATCTGAATGTAGAGTTGCACGTTTTCAAACCAAGAGGAGTAATAACCAACAATATTTTTGTGTGACCCTACAGGGGCAATGTGTCAAAATATTTAAGAGAAGTACTCAGTTTCAAATATATGAAGCATAACTACAAAAATAAACTTACAAACCTCCAGCTGCTAAAGCTTGATCCATTCAAGCTTTCCTCCTACAAAGCGCAAACATTATTCCATGACTAGGTTGCTTGGTCAAGGATAGAAATAACTAAAGGCGTGAACTTACCTGTCCATATCTTGATGCATCTGACTTGTGCTATGTTTTACAGCATAAAAACAACCATCAATTCTATTCAAAATTTTGAAAACACAACTAAAGTTTCCAGCACCAATTTGCTTGACAGCGAAAGGGAAAAAAAAAACTACCACATTATTAAAAGCACTAGGGACTCAATTGCCTAATATATGGCGTAAAATTTTCTGTGACTTTAGATAGATACCCCAATCTCATGAAAATCTGTGTGATAGCGTGAAAGGCCATCGCCACCAATAATGGAAGGGAAGAAACCTGCAGATTCCGCATTATGTAATTAAAACTTCATGAAGAATATCTATGACCTTTTTTGCAGGAGCATCTACCTCCAAAAGTAAAAGGGAAAAAAATGAAACAGAAGTTTCTAGAAACATTAATAATAAAATATTCCGCCAAAAACTAACTAGAACCACACCTGCACATTTTGCTTTTCGATTTCCAAAAGGATCTATGTCCATATCCAAAGCATCTTTTTGATAAGGATTTTTAATGCAAGGTGGGGGCATAAACCGGCAGCGTAAAGCAACTGCTGATTGTGGAACATAATTCTGAGTCTTTGTTCCATTTACTACTGTTTTATTTTCCATAACTTCATCCGTGTGAAAAGTATCTTTTGCAAGTTCCGCTAATCCTTGGTAGTCAGATGAAGTAGGACTGAGGGATTTACAAGAAGCCATCTGGAAAAAGAACAAATATTCAGTTGCAGAAGGTAATGAAATGTGCACAAGCATTTACAAAGTTTGAAACAAAAGCAGAAATACATGGGATGCAAATTTTGGATTCAACTGTTGCGGGTTGAGAGATATACAAAATGAAATGACCACCATTTAGAAAACCAAGATGCCCCACCGCAAGGAACCAGACAACAAAGAACATGTAAAAACAACCATGATTACAACCTGTTGATATTGTGCCTCATACACGGTAAAGCAAGTATATATTCTTAAACCAATTTCTCAAGAGAATACATTTAAAATTAACAATTTTGAGTTCTTCAGTTCTTTTATCAAATAAACTGTCACTAATTGTTTTCAGCTATATAAAGAATCAATCAAACAACCTCTGCTAGGAAAAAAAAAGGGAGTAGGAAAATAACTAGGAAACCCTCAGGTCCGCTCAATTACTTTTGGTCAGAATTCGGCCTAGCATTTTCAAAATTTGACATATCAGTCCAAGGAAAGCAATTCACCAATACAGTTGCTAAGGTAATAATTTCCCCTCCTACCATGCTGTATTTATTTGAAAATAGGACAATTCCTCGCAAAGTGCCCTTCACATTACATCATTCAATTATCTGGCATGTTAATTACTTGATATTGTTATGCTCATATTCAATTGTTGTAGCAAACTTATCAAATCAATGTTCTACTCAGAGTTAACTATGTGCACAGCCCAATACACACGAAAATTAGAACTCAAAAACCTAATCACCATAACTGACCTTACCCGGTCGACGCCTTTTGCTTTTGACCGTATTTAGCTTCTCATAAGATTTCGGGCAAGGGACGTTTTCCTGCAAAACAAATGAAGTAAAATTTAATATTGTACTCTCCATAAACTATATTGTTCTACTAATACCCAAGTATTCGTTGCCTTCTTGCAGTCAAAACCGTTCGGCATATTTTGATTATCCGGGTAATATAACCCGGAGTACTGAAACCACAATATAAAAAATTTCACATATTCATTAATTGCACTTAAATTCTATAATAACCAATTAGAAAACCGAAATCTTGATCGAATCAAGCATCAATTTCTCTTAAAATTATGACCCAACAATGTTATATTAAAAGAAACTGCGTTTAACCCATTTACCAAAAGAAATCTTGACTGAGAATGAAATCTTTATCATCCACAAAAGCATCGGCATTGAGAGTGGAGTCCTCGGCGACGGATTCTAGAAGGTTCTGGAAGTGAGAGGAGGGATTGAAAGAAGAGGACGATTGGTGCTGAACAGAAGAAAACCCTAGCTGAACCTGCAAGTGCCTCGCTAGTGTTCCTCTTCTGCTCTGATTATTACTCTTCTTCTTTGGGGTTTCCCTTTGCATGAATGTACCAAATCGAATCCCCCACCCACTCTGTCCTCTTTCTTTCTATTTCTGCTCGTATATAAAATGGTAATTTTAAAATATGAATTGCGCGGGTTCACAAAGATCTTTGAATCCTCGCCGTACAAGTTCAAGTGAATGACAAGATTTGACAACAGTGCCTTTCTTAAAACATTATTTGGTGGTTGCGTAGTAGGTAAGTCTTACCCTTTTAGTGGGAAATAAAATATTGTTTGTGCGCACGTGACCTCAAAAAGTAATTTCGACAAGAGTAATGGGCCGTTTTGTTACGCCCTTAGCGCTGATCAAATGGGCGGTATTTGCATGGATCACAAACTATTGGAGCAGATGCAATCATGCAGTTCAAACTATTAATGAAATGGTCCATCACATTAACATAACAACGACGACTCTCCTACCTAGCAATATGTCTTTAGCAACAGATCATATCAACGCTACAAGTAATTAACATCAGCATTCATATTAAGAGAGAGAGAGAAAAGACCAGTATTAATGCAATTGCTACTGCGTATCTGTACACGCGGCAACATCAAGCTCGATGTATCCTCCTCAGTAGAATCCGGTTGTGCCAGCTTATTATCCGCCGGTGGGATACCAACCACCAGTTCAGGGAAGAGGCGGATACGGTTATTCGGGTCAGGGTTAACTAATTCTTGAAGTTATAGTCAAGTTGATAATATTTTCCTGTTATGATTATTTAACATCTGAATTCTAATATATAGTTTTTAATCAAATTGTGACGGAGAACGTGCCACGAATCAAAAGTCTACCTAATAATCGAGAAAAAAGAGCAAGATCGATCGAGCTCATACATGCATGCCATTGGCTAGATGCACGTGGTAATAAACTCACCAAGATATATACATATACGTAGAAAATGAAATTATGAATCCATTAGTGTTGTGTATCTCGACCCCAACTGTAGACAGTGAACACACCATGGCCATTGCCTAGTATTACTCTTAAATTAAACCCAGAGAATGATAATTACAAGGCAATGGCAATGGCAATGGCGATGGCCAGGTGCGTCCCTAATTACCACCTTTTTTTTTTTTTTTTTGGTTGTTGCTACTTGTAAACACAGTGGGTAAAAATTTCCACCTACGAAAACAAGTGGATTCGTGAATCGGGGCCAGAGTATTCGTAAGATAGGTTTATGGGTCAAGTTGGGGTTTAGCTATATCAGGAGCAAACGAGATCCGTCCACAAATCATAACAACCACCTGTTTGTTGACACTAGACATTGTATTTGTACGTGCATGAGAACTTTCATTCAACTTTTTAATCATCTCCAGCACTACTTGTCCTTGGCTTTGGGCTAAATATGTACACGATCGGCTTTTCTTTCAAGCAATAGTTTTTCCAATAAAATTAGCGTAGCGAATAAGCAATAGTTATCCCTCCATTGTCCGATGCACGATGCGTGTCTCCAAGTTATCGAATAATAGATATTGTACACAAGAGTATCCTTGAATGACACAACTACCCTTCAATTTTCTTTAACAGTCTCATTTAGTTAGGGTACAATATCGTAATTTAGTCGAATTCTCATCGTTTCGTCATCTCTTCTATACCATATCACCTCCTATAGTTTCAGCGTACAATTCCTTATGGTTTCCCCTTCCATGGCGAATCTCTCTGAATATTCGTCTCCTTGGCCGGACCCTAATCCAGATCCGGATATGAATTCAAATCCCAACCCTAATTCTAATTCCAGTTGTGTATCATCAGAGGAACTCGCGGATCAACTCCAATCCATTGATTCATTCTCTGTAGCGGACGAACCCGACCCCTTTTCTCCTTCAATTCCGAAATCGAACCCGAATGATCACACGCCACTCTCTTCTCCATCGGAATCCACGCCATCCACCCCGCAACCAACTCTCCTCCACATGTCCTTCAACCAAGACCATGGCTGCTTCGCGGCGGGCACCGACCATGGCTTCCGGATCTACAACTGCGACCCGTTTCGCGAAATATTCCGCAGAGATTTTGAACGCGGCAGAGGGATCGGAGTCGTTGAAATGCTATTCAGATGCAACATCCTGGCCCTCGTTGGCGGCGGCCCGGAACCTAAGTATCCGCCTAACAAGGTGATGATCTGGGATGACCATCAGAGCAGATGCATCGGCGAGCTGTCATTTAGGTCAGAGGTACGATCAGTCAAACTCCGTCGCGACCGAATCATTGTCGTTTTGGAACAGAAGTTATTCGTGTACAACTTTGCGGACTTAAAACTGTTACATCAGATTGAGACAATTGCGAACCCGAAAGGGTTGTGCTCGGTGTCGCAGGGGGTTGAGTCGCTGGTGCTTGTATGTCCGGGCCTGCAGAAGGGTCAGGTTAGAGTCGAGCATTATGCGTCCAAAAGGACCAAATATATTATGGCTCATGATTCGAGGATTGCGTGTTTCGCGTTGACTCAAGATGGTCAGTTGCTTGCTACGTGTAGTTCCAAAGGAACTCTAGTTCGTATTTTTAATACGCTTGATGGTACCTTGCTCCAAGAGGTATGTGTTTCTTTCAAAGCTTTAGATTTTAGTTTAAATGGAAGATAATTATTGAAATTAGTTCCAGAATTGATGCTGCGATGCTGGTGATAAAAATACGATTATGACTAAAACTTTTTCAAGTGCGATCAAGATATCTTTAATTTCTTTAGCCTTGTTTTCTTACGACGTATGTGCTATGGACAAATTTAGTTGAGTATGACCCATTAATGGAGTCTCGTGTAACATTTATTACACATGAAATTTGTGGTGGTGGTGCAATGTAGTTTTGATTTGTTACTCTGGGGTATTGCTGAAAATTTCTGATGTTTTCTTTAAGTACTTACGTGAATTAGTGCTTTCATGACTAGTAACTTCAATACCAGGGCCCTTTTTATTTCCCTCTCGAAAGATTTCTTGTGCAAAACTACTTACCTAAAATATGGCTCTGGATTGGAGAAATTGGATTAGAGGATTCATGTAGTTGAGTCCAACTAGCTTGGGATTGATGTGTAGTAGAATTAATAAAAATTTAATACTTTTCTCCATAGAATTTTATATATATTGTGCTTTGAACTTATGACAACCATGACATTGATAGCAAATTTTCTTTAGAAAATCGGTTGGAAATAGTTGAGAAAATATGGGCACAGGCAGCAATAATACTGTAATCGCATATCTGATTCAGGATG
Source organism: Cedrela odorata (assembly GCA_035584115.1). NCBI lineage: Eukaryota > Viridiplantae > Streptophyta > Magnoliopsida > Sapindales > Meliaceae > Cedrela > Cedrela odorata. The sequence goes on along the minus strand of JAXCLQ010000001.1, from coordinate 20,730,181 downwards.
TAGATGTTTAGCAAGAATGGTGTGCCTTTGTGGGGATGATGGTGTCTCATTTCTTGCGGTTTGCATTTAAATACTTTTTTGACTTGTACTAGGTACTTTAGGTTTTCAATTGAAATAATGGCAATAATTTTGATGTCTAGATTTTATAACGAGTTATTGATGCATTTGTGTGAAGTTGGAAGTTCTACCATTTGAAGCCATAGCATAAAAGTAAGGCTTTCATTGTCATCATGTTATGAGAAACTGAAACATTTGAACTTATGAAAACATTTGATTCTCCTTTTAATGATGAATGTGCAATTAAGAAGATATTTTACAATCAATGTTACATGTTTTCATCACATGCAATGCACTAATAAAAGCAGGAAAAATTAAAAGTGATGATTGGTCTTCCTTTATATCCATTGAATTGCCTGTGGTATTAACTTTTGCTTTACATATTTGTTAATCTTTTATTTTGTTTCTTTCATGTTTGTTTTTGATTGTCAATGCCAAAACATTTATGTTCATCTTTGGCATGGTCTTCATTTATTCCATCTTTCTTCCTCTCTTATCATGTGTTGGGAGTTGAACTATGTAGCCTTTAACTTCTTTTTTAATGGGTACAAAGTTTTTAGAAAGGTTGATACTAATAGGATATTAAATGCAGGTAAGGAGGGGTGCAGATAGAGCAGAGATTTACAGTCTTGCCTTCTCTTCAAACGCCCAGCAGCTAGCTGTCTCTAGTGATAAGGGCACTGTCCACGTTTTCAACCTTAAGGTTAATTATGGGTCCCCAAGAAATGACAAGTCCCGAAGTTCATCGGATCCTAATTTTGCTTCATCGCCTACATCATCCCTGTCTTTCATCAAAGGTCTTGTGTCTTTCTTCTCTAATTGTTAGAAATTGTTTGCTTTTACTGACATCTAACACTGAGGCTACTTTGAGAAATTTGGTGGTATTTGAATCATTTTTTTACTGTTCCCGAAGCGTTTGAAGTCACTAATTAACTGAATGAGTGGGTTATGAATGTTATAAAGAATATATTTCTAAGATTCCATGGATGGATCATCTCACTGTGCATGCCGAGCATGGCATATGTTCTCATTCTTTGGAAGTAAATGAAATGTATTTTTAATTAATGTCAATGAAAACAAAACATGTCATTTTTAAGGGGATGGTGCTGTCCCACCTGAGGAATGACCTTGGTACAAGGGGTCAATGAAATTCTTACCACTGTTGTCCTGACTTTTTCAAAGAGTTTCACTGTTACTTTTGATCCAACATTGGTAGCAATTGCTTTTATCCCGTGGTTTTTGTCCCTATGAATAAATGCTTTTCAGATTCACAACTCCAAGCAACAGACACATATGGCTAACCTTCCCTTAACATTTCATTTTTTTGTTGGTCTTCAAGATAATAGTCTTCTCCAAAATCTGATGGGTATACTACAATTTGGTATTTTGTGTATGGGTAGGAGAAGCTTTTTTCTTTTTTCCCTTTTGTTTTTCTTGTGTTTGTTGCTTGGAAGACAATTATTGATGAATGCCTTACATGTAAGGTATCTTAACGTGACTAGGAGGGATATGTGAATTCTCTTTTTAATGCCTTATCTAATTTTGTTTCCTCTTACAGGAGTGTTGCCCAAGTATTTCAGCTCAGAGTGGTCAGTGGCTCAGTTCCATTTGGTTGAGGGTTCTCCGTACATTGTTGCTTTTGGTCATCAAAAGAATACAGTTGTCATTCTTGGCATGGATGGAAGGTAATGAAACTAAGTGTGAGGGGATGGAAAGTTTTCAGTTTTTAGTTTGGACACTAACGGTCAACCAAATGGTTTAGGAATGTGAATTTTTGACATGATCTACAGACACACATCTTAAACTTGGTATGAAATTAAGGTCTGAATTTATCTTAATAATGTTCCTGTCCAAATTTGGATAACTTGTTCACCTCGGTAATTGAACATGTCAAGTTTGGGAATGATTTGTTTAACTTGAGTTTTGATGCTAACCTGTTTACTGCCTGCATGACCTATATTTACACGACTCACTTTTTGATATTTAAGATAAGACTCAGTATAATAATATCTTTATGAAATTCATAAACTATTTAAAAGAAGGCATATATGATTAACATTATAAAAAAAATCATTAGTTTTACGTATTATAATGCACTTAAAATAATTAAACTAATGATGAAAAAATAGAATGGTCAATTTCATGTCAGTTAATTGTTTCTACAGATAATTATGTTTGCTAAACAATTTATTGTAATCATGTCCTCGTATCTACTTAGGAAATAGATTTTTCTCGGTGTTCAGGGTTTTGGTAGGATTGATTAAACTGACTATGTTTGGGTTAACATATATCTGAATACTCTTATCACAAAACATTTCTTTTAACTAATTTCAGTGAATTGGGATTTGTTTTTTTTTTTGGTTTCTCGGTAGTTCTGGGTCCATAGTATCTCACTTGTATAATTAATTTTTGTTGTGCAATTTATTGACTATCGTATCTGTATTGGAAAAAGGGTTGATACTGTGAGGTGAACATGTATATTTCTTAGAACTTTCCTTGATAGTTGCCCAAATCAGTGAAAAGGTCATTTTTCTGTTTGGTGCTAGTCTTTTGGTTTCTTCATTGGCTTTGCTCTGTCTGCATTAACTTTCCATTACAAATTTGATAGCTTTCTCTATTAAAGTAGTATATTTATGTAATTAAATTGTTAATAAGCAATTGGTTATGAATGCAGCTTCTATCGATGCGAGTTTGACCCAGTGAATGGCGGGGAGATGTCTCAGCTTGAATATCATAACTTTTTAAAGCCAGAAGCAACTTTCTGAAAGGATGTTTGCTATTTCGAATTGTTGGCTATATATATATGTGTTATGCTTTTACCCTTTTTCCTCTTCATTTCTTGTAATCTATAGGTGTCAGTTAAGTCACAATATGTTTTTGTATATATTTATTTTTCAACTGTTTTCTTAAAAGATTAAGAACAAATCTCAAGATGATGCATAACATTTTTTATTTCTGTACTAGATGCACCGTGAATTGTAGGTTTGACTGTTTGACGATATCTGAAACTGAAATGTATGGTTGTATGACTGTCACTTTTTCTTTTCTGCGACAGAGTTGTGGCTCCACCACCCATTTCGTTGTATTTTAACAAGAGAGCAGAGCAGGGTCCATTACATATCTGAAATCATGTGAAGCTGATATCATGACATGCCATCCTCCTTTTTAACCGCAACCACAAGGCAACACTAAGTAATGGTATAATACTGTTCATCTTTTCTAAGTAAAGGTTATCTAATACTTCTACTCTTCTTGGCAAACAGCAGATTGTAATTTCTTTTGACGTTAAGAGCTCTCCGGAATGGAATCCATTAGATATCATAATTATTATTCAAATTCAAAATATAAAGGAAAATGATGAATTATATAACTAAACTGCACAA
>JAXCLQ010000001.1:20714336-20726641 GCA_035584115.1 Cedrela odorata | reverse complement strand
TAAAATTTAGGTATTTTTAAAAAATCAGACAAATAGTAAGCAAAAATTAATATATATCATTAAGCAAAAGTTACCAATTTATATATCTGTATATCGTATTGGTGAAAACTAATTAACTTATAATCACTATAAAATAGTTGTATGTCCTCCTTCATAATTAGGGATGACAAAATTTTTCGCGAGTTGGAAAGTCGACAGTATCCTAACCCGTTACATTTGGCCACATTTACAAAAACGGACAAGGGATTATAATTACAAGGCATGGCCCTATGGCCATCATTGGGCATGGCTCTATTTGTTTGTAAAATAAGATATTTTTTGGGGTAAGTTGGGTTTTAGCTATTCGGGCCCCAAACATGATCCCACCAAAAATCCAAACTATTTGTTGACACTAAACAGACAATGTACCTGTACGTGCATGAGAACTTTCATTCAATTTGTCCATTCCTTCTGCCTAAATTCAAACAAATATCAGTATGTACTAGTTGAGCTTTACATTCAAGCAATGAAATTAGCGTAGGGGAAAAAGCAATAGTTACCCCTCTTTCGTCGACACGGTCTTATTTTTATACACGATACGTGTCACCAAATTATCGAATCATAGATATTATACACTGGAGTATCCTTGAATGACACAAATACCCTTCAATTTTCTTTCATATTCTCCGTTTGGTAGAGGACGAATATCGTAATTTAGTCTAATTCTTATCGTTTCGTGATTTCTGCGTCACCATATCACCTCCTATACTTCTGCAAAACAATTCCTGCTGGATTCCCCTTCCATGGCGACTCTCTCTGCCTATTCGCCTCCTTGGCCGGACCCTAATCCAGATCCGAATCTGAATTCAAATCCCAACCCTAATCCTACCTCTAATTCCAGTTGTGTCTCGTCGGAGGAACTCGCCGACCAACTCCAATCCATTGTTTCACTCGCTGCAATGGACGAGCCCGACCCCTTTTCTCCTTCAATTCCACAATCGAACCCGCTACACTCTTCACCGTCCGAGTTCACGTCATCCACCCCGCCACCAACCCTCCTCCACGTTTCCTTCAACCAAGACCATAGCTGCTTTGCTGCGGTCACTGACCATGGTTTCCGGGTCTACAACTGCGACCCTTTTCGCGAAATATTCCGCCGAGATTTTGACCGCGGCTGTGGGATCGGAGTCGTTGAAATGCTGTTCAGATGCGAGATCCTAGCGCTCGTTGTTGGTGGCCCCGACCCGCAGTACCCGCTTAACAAGGTGATGATCTGGGATGACCATCAGAGCCGATGCATCGGCGAGCTGTCGTTTAGGTCAGAGGTACGATCAGTCAAACTCCGCCGCGACCGAATCATTGTCGTTTTGGAACAGAAGATATTTGTGTACAACTTTGCAGACTTAAAGCTGTTACATCAGATTGAGACAATTGCCAACCCCAAAGGGTTGTGCGCGGTATCGCACGGGGGTGGATCACTGGTGCTCGTGTGTCCGGGCCTGCAGAAGGGTCAGGTTAGGGTCGAGCATTATGCGTCCAAAAGGACCAAATTTATTATGGCTCATGATTCGAGGATTGCGTGTTTCGCGTTGAGTCAAGATGGCCAGTTGATTGCTACGTCCAGTTCCAAAGGAACTCTAATTCGTATTTTTAATACGCTGGATGGTACTTTGCTCCAAGAGGTATGTGTTTCTTTCAAAGCTTTTAATTTTAGTTTAATTGGAAGATAATTATTGAAATTAGTTCCTGATGCTGCGATGCTGGTGATAAAAATATGATTATGAGTAAATCTTTTTCAAGTGTGATCAAGATATTTTTAATTTCTTTAACCTTGTCTGCTTATTATGTATGTGCTGTGGACATATTCAGTTGAGTATGATCCATTAATGGAGTCTTGTGTACCATTTGTTACACGAAATTTATGGTGGTGGTGCTATGTAATTTTGATTTGTTACTCTGGGGTATTGCTGAAAATTTCTGATGTTTTCTTTAAGTACGTGCATGAATTAGTGCTTTCATGACTAGTACGTTCAATACCGGGGCCATATATTTTTTTCTCCTAGTGCTAAACTACTTTCCAAAAATTTGGCTCTGGATTGGAGAAATTGGGATTAGAGGATTCATCCAGTTGATTCCAACTAGCTTGGGATTGTTGTGTAGTATAGTTAATAAAAATATACTACCGTTCTTGGTAAAATTTTTATATTTTGAGCTTTGAACTAATGACAATCGTGACATTGGTAGCAAATTTTCTTTAGAAAATCGATCAGAAATAGTTGAGAAAATATGGGCATAGGCAGCAAGAATAGTGTCATTGCCTTTCTGCTTCTGGATGTAGATGTGAAGCAAGAATGGTGTACCTTTGTGGGGATGATGGTGTCTCATTTCTTGATGATGTCAGGGGTATAGCGGCTTGCATTTAAATATTTTTTTTGACTTGTACTATTTGATTATTTATGCTTTGAATTGGTATAATAGTAATAGTTATAATTGTTCGATTTGATAAATAAGTTATTGATGCTTTTGTGAGAAGCTTGAAATTATGCCATTTGAAACCATGGCATAAAAATAAGGCTTTCATGTCATCATGTTATGAGAAACTGAAACATTTGAACGAATAAAAATGTTTTGTTCTCCTTTTAATGTTGATTGCAAATGTTTTCATCACATGCAAGTGCACTCTTAAAAGCATGAAAAATTAGAAGTGATGATTGGACTTCCTTTATATTCGTTGAATTGCCTGTGGTATTAACTTTTGTTTTAATTTTTTTTAATCTTTTATTTTGTTTCTTTTATGTTTGTATTGTCAATGCCAAAGCATTTGTGTTCTTTTTTGGCATGGTCTTGGCTTATTCTATCTTTCTTCCTCACTTATCACATGTTGTAAGTTGAACGATGTATTGTTTAACTTCTTTTTTGTGCTACTAGATGTAAAGTGTCACGTTTTCTTTGGATATTGAGACCTTGAATTCTTTTAATGTTGATACTTATGTTTTCTTATTGGTACAAAATTTTCAGAAAGGTTGATACTAATAGAATATCAAATGCAGGTGAGGAGGGGTGCAGATAGAGCAAAGATTTACAGTCTTGCCTTCTCTTCAAATGCCCAGTGGCTAGCAGTCTCTAGTGATAAGGGCACTGTCCATGTTTTTAACCTTAAGGTTAATTCTGGGTCCCCAAGAAATGACATGTTACGAAGTGCTTCAGATCCTAATTTTGCTTCATCGCCTACGTCATCCCTGTCTTTCATCAAAGGTCAAGTGTCCTTTTTCTCTGTTTGCTAGAAATTGTTTGATTTTACTCGCATTTAGCACTGAGGCTACTTTGAGAAATTTGGCGGTATTTGAATCATTTTCTTACTGTTCCCCTAGCATTTGAAGACACAAATTAACTGAATGGGTGGGTTATGAATGTTATAAAGAATATTTTTCTGAGATCCCATGGATGAATCATCTAACTGTGCAGGCCGAGGATGATATATGTTCTCATTCTTTGGAAGTAAATGTCATTGAAAATAAAACAAGTCATTTTTTTGGGATGGTGGGACACGAGGAATGACCCTGGTATAAGGGATCAACGAAATTTCTTACCACTGGTTTCTGTCATTCCTGACTTTTTCAAAGAGTTTCACTGTTACTTTTGATCCAGCATTGGTAGCAATTGCTTTTATCCCATGGTTTATATCTCCATGAATAAATGCTTTTCAGATTCACAACTCCAATCATCAGACATAGGCTAACCTTCCCTTAACACTTCATTTTTTTTTGTTGGTCTTCAAGATTATAGTCTTCCCAAAAATTTAATGGGTATACTACTGATTGGTATTTTGAGTATGGGTAGGAGAAGTTTTGTTCTTCTCAATTAATCTTTGTTTTATTTTTTATTTTTTCCCTTTTGTCCTTTTTGTTTTTCTTGAGGTTGTTGCTTGGAAGATAATTATTGAGGTATGCCTTACATGTATCTTAACATGACTAGGAGGGACTTGTGAATTCTCTTTTTTAATGCCTTTTCTAATTTTGTTTCCTCTTACAGGGGTGTTGCCCAAGTACTTCAGCTCAGAGTGGTCAGTGGCTCAGTTCCGTTTGGTTGAGGGTTCTCCATACATTGTTGCTTTTGGTCATCAAAAGAATACAGTTGTCATTCTTGGCATGGATGGAAGGTAATAAAACAAAATGTGGGGAGCTGGAAAGTTTTTAATTTTAGTGAGGACACTGACTAATCAACCAAACAGATTAGGAATGACAATTTTTAACATGATCCACAAACACACGTCTTAAACTTGGTATGAAAATAGTTGGGTGTGAATTTGTCTTTAATACTGTTTCTGTCCAAATTTGGATAACTTCACCGCGGTAGTTAACATGTCAAATTTGGGTATGATTTGTTTAACTCGAGTTTTGATGCTAACCTGTTTAATATCTGGCCTATATTTACATCATTCATTTTTTGTTATTTAAGATAAGACTTGTATAATAACATCTTTATATGATTAACGTTAAAAAAATTGATTATTTTTACATTTTATAGCACACTCAATATAGTCAAATTAATGTGGAAAAATAGAAGTAAATCAACTGATCAATTAATTGTTTCTACAGAGAATTATGTATGCTAAACAATTTATTCTGGTCGTGTCCTCTTTATCATTTAGGAAATAGATTGTTCTCTTGTTCAGGGTTTTGTAAGGATAAGTGATCATGTTCCGGTTAACATATATTTGAATACTCATATCACAACATTTTTCTTTTTACCAATTTCAGCGAACTGGGATTTGTTTCTTGGTAGCTCAGTACCTCTTGATCAATTTCTCATTTGTATAAATAAATTTGGGTTGTACAATTTATCGACCATTGTATCTGTATTGGAAAAAGGGTTGATATTGAGAGTTGCACGAGTTTATTTCCTAGAAATTTCCTTACAGTTCCCAAATCAGTGAGAAGGTCAATTTTCTGTTTGGTTTTTGTCTTTTGGCTTCTTTCCTTGGCATTGTTCTGTCTGCATTAGCTTTTCTTGACAGGTTTGATGGTTTTCTCTATTGGCTATGTAATACGCATTTGGTAATGGCGCAGCTTCTATCGTTGCAAGTTTGACCCAGTGAATCGTGGAGAGATGACTCAGCTTGAATATCACAACATTTTAAAGGCGGAAGCAACTTTCTGAAAGGATGTTCACTATTTTGTATTATTGGCAATCTGTGTATATATATGTATTATTCTTTCACCCTTTTTGCTCTTCATTTCTTGTAATCTAGGTGTCTTATGTTACATGTATATATATGTGCAATTATTTTGAATTATTGGTCGCTATTTTAACTTTTCTTTTCAAAAAAAAAATTTGTGACCAAGGTATCCATCTGTACATAATTGTGTAATTCCGGTATGCCCACATTTTGAGATAAAATGGAATGTGTTTAAAATCTTGAAAGAGTACTGAAGCTCTTAGGCGTCCGAGTAATTAACGTTGATTTCATATGTTGGGAGAAACTCATGCCAACGGTACATGTGAACTACCTGAAATCTTAAATACTGCTTCCATCTATTTTAAACGGCAACATTAAACATAAAAATTATCGACCTTGTAGGTGTAGCAACTGCAAGGCTGAGTTTTGGCACTTTCAATTCAGTATTTATAGGATGCCCTGTAGTGTTGTCAGAAACCTTGTCATTGTATGAACATCAGATAATCAACTTTTTCAGATACAGAATCGGTAAGTTGGCCGGTTTTATTTTATGTGGTAAATAATGGTTACTAATTTTTGCCACATTGGGATAAATATAGATCTGCGCGAACTTCGAGCATCACCAGCAGAATCTTGCTCTTGTTTGCTTTTTCCACACGACACGCTCGGGCAGGCACGGACAGATATGCAATTGTAGATCACTGATCAGTATAAGAGTATCTCGTATAAACTGTGGTGAGACTATTTATCAATCTTAAACTTTATTGATTGCCGTAATGGGTAAATCATAGACAATGATGAACATCTTAATTACAATTTGTTACTGTGGAAAATTTATCGTTTGTTATTACTTGAGATTGTAATTTGTATTTGTATTTGCAATGGATTTGACTCTTTTTAACAGCTACAAACATAGGGTAGATTTTGGTCTTTGTTCTATTTGGAATCCTGTGTTTTTTCGTTTTCTTAAAAGATTTAAGAACAAATCTCAAGATGATGCATTAACAATATTTTAATTCCGTATTAGATGCACCGGGAATTGTGGGTTTGACTGTTTTGTATCTGAAATGTATGGTTGTAGGGCAGTAACTTTTTCCTTTCTTTTCTGTGACAGAGTTGTGGCTGGCTCCACCACCCATGTGGTTGTATTCTCACAACAGAAGCAGAGCAGAGCAGGGGTCCATTGCATTTCTGAAATCATGTGAGGCTGACATCATTCAAGCCATCCTCCTTCTTTTTAACCGCAACCCCAAGGCACATAAAAAAGTAATCTAATCCTTCTACTCTTCTAGCTAGGCAAACATCGGATTGTAATTTCGTTTGACGTCAAAAGAGCTCTCCGAAATGGAATCCATTGTTACTTATCAGCAATTACAAATATGAAGGTAAATGATGAGAGTAGGTTGTTGTTGAACCATACTTGTCTCACTTTTTGGTACAGACACGCTTAGAGCGATGAAGAAGCTGCATCATGGCAGTAGCTTCCATTGCATTGATTGATTATAGCTATTGTCCATAGGGATGAAATTCCAGACTCTTCGAGTTGTATCAACCGGATACATTAAAACTACATTAATCAATTCATAGTGTACGATTCTGTAAAAAAGATTGGTCCTTTGAAAATGAAACTCAAGGGTGTGAGTAAAGACCTAGTCAATACCTAACTTATTACTTACGTTACCCAAGTCATCAAGATTCTTAAAAATAAAATTTAAAAAAGAACTACCCTGCAAGTTTACTTTTCCAATGAATAAGAAAACATACACATTTCCACAAATGCGCAGAGCAGAACTACAGCGATTACAAGTTGCCCATTTCACCACATTTTCACCCTAGGGTAAAACTAGTCATTGGACAGGGTAACACTAGAAAAATAACCCTAGAAATTGGATGGGTAAATTTATTTTTATCAATCATGTGACAGACAAGATAGTCAGGCTTATATAAGGATATCGGTCTCTTTCACACATCCTTCTAACTTATCATTTACATTTACTACTCTACTCTCTAATGGCGCTGAAGTTGAATGGAGCTCCCATGTCCATATGCACCACCCGTGTGATGATCTGTCTCCATGAAAAAGCTGTCGATTTCGAGCTTGTCCCGGTTGATCTTTTCACCTGTGAACACAAGCAGCCTGCTTTTCTTGCTAAGAATGTAAATATATAACCTACAATATTGATCATGCATGCTAAGTAGTCTTGCATTTACTGTTATTCTTGCTCGTGTTATCAATATGATAGCTTCTACAATTTTGTGATGCAGCCGTTTGGTCTGATTCCAGTGCTAGAAGATGGTGATCTCACTTTATTTGGTAAGCAAATTTAATTAATTTCTTGCTATTATGTGTTTAATAAGTTGTTTATCCATTATTATCAACTTATCTGTGTTTAATATATACCAGAATCTAGAGCAATCACAGCATATGTGGCTGAAAAGTTCAAGGAAACAGGCTCCGATCTCATCAGGCACCAAGACCTCAAAGAATCTGCATTGGTAAGAGTATGGATAGAAGTAGAATCCCAGCAATTCCAACCTGCAATCACTCCAATTGTGTACGAATTCTTTGTGGCACCTATACAAGGCAAATCACCCGATCAAACTATCATCGATGCCAACTTAGAAAAGCTAGGGAAAGTGCTCGACGTGTATGAAGATAAGCTTAGCAGCAGCAAGTACCTAGCTGGGGATTTTTACAGCTTGGCTGATTTGCACCATCTTCCTTACACTTATTATTTCATGAAGACGCCTTGTGCTTCAATCATAAATGAACGTCCACACGTGAAGGCTTGGTGGGAGGATATTTCTTCCAGGCCTGCTTTCAAGAAAGTGGCCGAGGGTATGAATTTTGGTGACAAATGAAAATTTGGAGGGTTGGTGTTCTACCCTAATGTAACAGAATGATTTTCTACAAATTGGTTGTGTCCTTTTACTTCGATGTAATGGAATAAATTAGAAATTTTGTGGTGATTGCCAGTTTTTCTCTGACTATATTTATTTTATTTGAGTATGGGCTCAGTCCTTAGTATTGCCTGTACCTAATTGGGTCATGTGCCCATTATCAGAATCATTGGTCCATTAGAAATTAGAAGATTAACGAGGCCCATTATCCTAGCGTTCGGTTAGAATCAAGAATCGGTCCATGAATTTGTTGCTTATAATTTGGGCTTAATATTTGTCAGCTTCTAGACTGGTATAAACTTACAACAATATTTCAAACAAATTATAAAAAAGAAAAAGGAAAATTTTGAAAATAATCACTTTTGTAAGTCGTTTGCAAAAACAATCTGATTATTTCTTTTATCAAATTAATCAAAAAAATTAAATTTGAATGAAAATATCTCGATTTTTTTTTTATAGAAATGGTCTAATTTTTGGGCTCAAATATATTTATAACCCAAGTGAAAAACTTGTTATATTTGGAGCCAAATTTGCTCCACCATGGTCATTTTATCCTTTACTTTTTCGCTTTTTGGACATTTTTGCCCTTGATTCATATTTATTTCCAAACCTAAAAGTGAGATGTTCTTGTTTGATTCCAAAGGTACACCGACATCCGTTTTTTGACTCTTTATTGAGAATTTTTCGATAAAGAAAAGATTGATATTCTCTTAGAATTAAAAAGTTAGTTTGGTTGAAAAAAATATAATTTCGAATGTATTTTGAACAAACTTATATATATATATATATATTCATATATGTCATCGAATTGTTAATTTGGTTGGATATATTTATTAATTTTATTGCATTTTTGATTAACTATTACAAAGTGTTAGATAGAAATACTTATTTATTGACTATTTTCTTCTTTTCTCAATGAAAGGATTTCATATCTAAAATCCTTCTTCATCGAGGGATTTTAATTTTTATTGAGAATCCCTCGATGAAAATTCATCAAATCACTAATAATTTATTGCATTTGCTAAAGAATATATAAATTAATTTTCATGTCACATTGATTAAAATCTAATAAATTGATATATAAAACAATAATACACGTAATCTACATATAAATGTTTGAATCTATTTGGCTCCAAATATAAGAACTTTTGAATCTATTTGGCCCCAAATATAAGAACCTTTTTACTTGGGCTAAAAATATTGTTGGGTAAAAATGTTATTGAGCCTAGAAATTAGGCCATTTTCATTGAAAAAAAAAAAAAACCTAAATATCCCAGAAGTAAAAAGTTGTTGTTAAGGTATGGATCACAAATTGGTATGATCGAAGCCTTGGTTTATTATCAATAAGTAATACTTTTAATTTATTTATTACTATTCACTAATTTAAAAATTTTGCATTGTAGTCTATGTGTTACTAACTTCAACAATATTATAGTTTGGTCCATAAATTAATTGTGCTCGGAATCAAACCCGACAGTCTCAATATACAATAATTTCAAATATTTTCTCATTGTTTGTTAATTCAAAAAGTTTGAGGGTCCATTTAAAATTTTTAAAGTTGGCATGAAATGAAATGAAATGAAATGGCAAATTTTGTTTAAATTATTTTAATGGAGGTCATTTTCATCTTTGGTCAATTTGGTAAAAAAAGTAATGGTGACATTTCTTTTTATAATTTCCCAAAAATAAAACTCATATAATACTGAGTTTTGTATCCACAAATGTTGCTCTCTCTAGTCATGGCAATCAACAAGAAGAATGTCTACGGTAGCCTGAACTCACCGGCAACCTTGAGAGTTTGGCATGCCTCTTCGAGCATATTCTTAATTTTGAGTTTGTTCTAATCGATATTGAGGCAAGAGATCACAAGAATAAACCGTTTCTTGCCATAAGTGTGAGCTTATTCATGCCTTAAATATGGTCGGTTCCAACAATTACTTTAAATGATAGAGTGAACTCTTTTCTCTTCGGTTGAGAAAGTACCATAAGTTAAATAACAAATGATTACTCTCTTTCATTGACAACCACTGGCTGCTTAAATGAACAAGCCACAAATAAGCAGACCGAAATACAAGGAAATGAGCAACTAATGATTGGACGCTCAACTTACGTAAAACAACACCTGTAAATACACAATGCAAACACCTGTAAATTGAACATAACTGCATGAAATAAAAATGACGTAAATAACGCAACTACTGAAGACCCATTCGCACGAAGGACCCATTCGCATGTAAAACAGTCGACTGCAACAACCCAATCCCTTCCACGTGCTTTAATGGCTCCGTCTACTGCCTGCTACCCACTTATCCCAAATATTTGGGATTCGACTTGTGGCCCTTCTTCGATCATCTTGGCCTATCAATACCTCCCCCATGAAGCGGATCCTTATCCTCAAGGTTCAGATGTAGAAACATCTCTTGGAGCTTGGTTGTTGGCTCCCACGTTGCCGCCTTGGTTGGAAGATGCTTCTATTGCACTAAGCTTTCTTCAACAAGCCGTGTTCCCTGTTTAATCCATTAGTAGTCTAAAACATTTTGCGTCTTCAAAATGACTACCTTGTCGTCGGTGAATGGTGGTAACTCAACTTGCTTAGGCGTACAAATCCCCTCGTTGGTCTAGTATCGTTTAAGTAGTGATATGTGAAACATAGGATGAATGCGTGCTTCTTTTGGTAACTATAATTTATAAACGACAGGTCTGATCTTCTCGATAATCTAGTAGGGCCCATAAAAACGGCTAGTGAGTTTTTGATGGACTTGTTTGAAGACCGTTTGTTGGCAATATGAATGTAGCTTTAGAAGCACCCAATCACCGATGTTGAATGCAATATCTCTTCTCTTATGATCTGCCATCTGCTTCATTTGATTCACCGATCTTTTTAAGTTGGCCTTCAATTGTCATAATAACTCATCTCGGCTTATGAGTTATTGGTCGACTTCGTGTACTGATGTAAGTTCATCAGTGTACATCGGAATGAAGGTGGCAACCTTCCATACAGCGCTTGAAAAAGGGTCATCTCTGTAGAAATATGGTATGTTATATTATATTAATACTCAGCCCAAGGTACGTAGTAACACCATTTTTGTGGCCACTGATGAATGAAGCACCGTAGATATTGCTCGACACAGCAATTGATGACTTTCGTCTAGCCATTTGTCTGCAGATGGTATGTAGAACTGAGTTTCAGTTTGGTACCAAGCATCCTAAAAAATTCTTGCCAGAAGTTGCTGATGAAAATCGGGTCCCAATCACTAACAATGGACTTGGGCATCCCATGGAGCTTGATAATGCCTTCTACAAATTTTTTTGCCATAGTCTTTGTAGTAAAAGGATGGCTTAAAGTAAGGAAGTGGGTAGACTTACTAAACCTGTCAACAACCACCATGATATTATCCTTCCTTGCGAAACCGGCTATCCTTCAATAAAATCTAAGGTGATATTGTCCCACACTTGGCACAGAATTAACAGTGGCTGAAGAAGCCCAACTAAGGCCAATGTTTCAGTTTTTAACTTCTGGCAAACCTCACACTCTTTGACATATTTTTACACTGCGGTATGCATCCAAGGCCAGCAAAACTGCTATCCCAGCTTTTTGAATGTACGTAGAACGCCCGAATGACCCCCCATCTTGGTGTCATGCATTTCGTGTAGCAACTTAGCCCTTAATTTTGAATCATTTCGAACGACGACCCCCTTTCTATAGTAATAACCCTTGACGCCATGTATATAATCATTCCAGTTGTTCTGTGGCCATACGACCCATTGACTAAATGTATTGGTCGTCCTTTTGAAGCTTTCTTAATCTTTTCCCATAAATTAACCTGCGGAAAGAAAATATGGTAAAGAATGGGACTACCTTGCTTCCGTGAGAGAGTTCCATAAAATATTTGAAACTATGTTGATCGGTTTAAATATAGAATTTTTAGCCTAGAAGGTATGGCTGCCACAAGTGTATGGCTTCTAAGATAGCCAACATTTGCTTTGCGTAAGTCGACCAAGATTTCTTGGTCATTTCGAGAGCTCGACTCATGTACGCTATTGGTCTACGTTGCTAGGCTAGGACCCTCCAATTCCCTCCCCGGATGCATCTGTCTCGATATTGAAGGGCTCATTGAAGTTAGGCATGACTAATGTGGGAGTGGTTGTCATGGCTTGTTTGAGAGTACGGAAAGCGGTTTCAGCTTCCTTATGACATCCGTATTAGCTCTTTTTTAGAAGATTGGTGAGTGGCTGAGCTATAATG
>JAXCLQ010000001.1:20695179-20714236 GCA_035584115.1 Cedrela odorata | reverse complement strand
GGAAAGCGGTTTCAGCTTCCTTATGACATCCGTATTAGCTCTTTTTTAGAAGATTGGTGAGTGGCTGAGCTATAATGCCATAATTCTAGACAAACTGAACATTAATCGGCTAAGTTCGCAACATATCTTTGATCTGTTTCTCTATCCCATTTTTTTGATAATGCGTGTACCTGTAAAGCTGAACATTAATCGGCTAAGTTCATTTTTTAAGAGTGATACTGTGGCCAACCTCCCGTGTTGGTGGTAAGCTCTAGGGTTCAGTGAACAGATCAGAAAATTCTTGTAATATTTCTGCATGCTTGGATGAATGTTCCCTTATGGTTCTGTTTGGGCGACCTAGAAGCATAATGCAAACAACGCCTGGGCTAGGTGAATTTCCTTGGACATCTCCATCATTGATGCCACTCGAATGTTTTGTCTATCGATGCAGATTAATCTTCTAGTCTGGTTTCCTCATAAAAATTCCATGGTCAACCGATTCCAGTTGCAAACCATAGAGCCAAGTAACTCGAGCCATTGAATTTCTAACACTACGTCCAGCCCTGTAAGAGGTAAAGAGTAAAGAGTTAAGGAAAAAAGAGTGCCCTGGATATCCGATTGTACCTCTTCAAACTGCCTCTGGCATTTAAGATTTTCTTCATTAGCAACCCGAACATTGAAGGTTTTCGTTGGCACTACCGGTAACCGTATTAAGTTGGCAATACACTCACTAATGAAATTGTGGGTTGAACCACTATCGATCAATATAATAATGCGTAGGAGCTATTTCTGGCAGCTATTCACATGGTCTTGGGCGTAGTCCATCCCGATCACGCATGCAACATAATTGCTGGTTGTGTGGGCTCTTTATAATTCTCCTGGGCTGGGTGATCTTCAGGTTCATTATCACACAAGAGTGTGTCACTGCCATCGTAACCTTCCAGCATGAATATCTGTGGTCTTTGACATTTGTGCCTATCAATAAATCATTCATTATAATAAAAATATAAGTTTTGGGCTTTCCTCCACTACATTTTCTCCCAAGAGAGTCATCGGACAGGATTGGCAAGGGCTGGTGGGGCTGCCCGATTTACTAGTGAAAGAGCTAGGGAAGCTCGCACTAGTGGTGCAGGTCATGTGAACCTCCTCTGTCTCACTAGTTGGTCATCTCTCATCAGCGCGAAGCGAATAGCATCTTTTAATGTTTAAGGTTTAAACATATGGATCTTGTAGGAAATTTTGGTCTTTAAACCACCCATGAATGTTCCCACTAGGACTTTTTGCGTCCATCCTCTTACCCAATTACCAAATTGTTCAAATTCCCACTAGTATTCACGTAGGGAGCCAGCCTGCTTGATCCGTGAAAGAGCTTCGTCAAAATCTTCGCAATTCAAAGGCCCACAGCGCTCTCAAAGTTCAAATTCAAAATCAGCCCATGAGAGAACTCATCCCTCCTCTTGGAATGTCCTGCGGATCTATTGCCACCATTGGTTAGCCTCTCCTTCTAAGTGGTAAGAGGCCAAAGAAACCTTCTGGATTTCGGGAGTATTTTGGAACTCAAAAAATTAAGTCACACGATTGAAGCACTTTGTCAAATCATCTCATGAGAATTGAGGAAATTCAAGCTTTGCTGTCATAGAGGATACAACAAGCTGTCCCCCGTTGTGGCCTTCACGGTGTGGGTGACCATGGTTTAGAGGCTCTTGGTCTGCAAGGAGTACATCAGAGAGACGGTTAAGAGTTTCCTCCAAATTCTGCAGCCTCTCTGCCATGCCGAGCTCCATCTAGTGTAGCCCATCTTGCACTTCACCGAGCCCAGCCACCAGATGCTCAAGACGTTCCTTAATAGTTCCCATAATAACCTAGCTCTGAGGCCAATGATAGGTTCTAACAATTACTTTAAACGATAAAGTGAACTCTTTTATTTTCGGTTAAAAAAGTACTGCAAGTTGAATAACAAATGAATACTCCCTTTTACTAACAACCATTAGCTGTTTAAATAAATAAGCCTTAAATAAGCAGACCAAAATACAAGGAAATGAGCAACTAACGATTAGATGCTCAATTTACATAAAACAACACCTGCAAATACATGATGCAAACACACGTAAAATAAACATAACTGCATGAAATAAAAGTGACGTAAACAACGCAACTACTGAAGACCCATTTGCATGTAAAACACTCGACTGAAACGACCTAGTCCTTCCCACGTGCTTTAATGGCTTTATTCACTGGTTGCTATCCACTCATCCCAAATAATTGGTATTCGGCTTGTGGCCCCTCTTCGATCGTCTTGGCCTATCACAATAAAAGCTAAACAGCTTAATAATATATACTTATAGCTTATCCGTTTAATTAATTTCCACTGTGCAGCCATTTGGCCGACTTCCCGGATTCGAGGATGGAGACTTCGAGCGATTTGGTAAAAAATCTGAAGTCTATATACATTTTACACGCTTTCCTTAAGCTAACAAAAACGTAATTGATGATATATGTAGAATCAAGAGCAATAATGAGATCCGTGGCCCATGAATATGGAAAGCAAGGAGAAGAGCTTATTTACTGGAATTTGAAGAAGCAAGCTCTAGTGGCCAACTGGATTGATGTCGAGGATCACAAGTTTGAGCCCCCGGCACTAACATTGATCTCTGAGTTAGTAGGCAAGCGGAAAAAAGGGTTGGCTTCGGATGAAAGCGTGGTGGCTGAAGCTGAAGTCAAATTGGCCAAAGTTCTTGATGTTTATGAGGCAAGGCTCTCCAAATTCAAGTACTTGGCATCTGACGATTACACTATTACTGATGTACTTCATCTCCCAAGCCTGGAGGCTCTTTTGGTAACCAAGGCTAAACTGCTTATTGAATCGCGCCCTCACGTAAGTGCATGGTGCGTTGAGATTCTTGCTCGGCCTGCAAGGGCAAAGGTGCTTGAAATGAAACACAAGGCTCAAGTTTGATTAGGTTTTTACTTGCCTCGCCATTAAGTATTTATTTCATGTTTCGAATTGAAGGTCTCGGGAAATGTATAACTAAATTGAACAAGCAATAATCGAGTCAGATCTTCAACTTATTGGCTTCAAACTTGAATTTCATCATAACAAGAGAAGTGATATAGATAACATATAGTTTTTCTATTTTGATCTCTGGGTGTGTTGTCAATTATATTTCACCCATCCGTCACAATTGCATGTAAACTAGCAATTGCGCAGCTATTAATAATTTTCTCGAGTATCACAAAAGAGATGTTATTCACACTGTCTAGTCTCCCATCAAATTTGAGGCGGAATCGAGACAATCTTTGTTAACAAGACACAGCTCAAAGTAGGGTGACAACACCGAATAGTCATGGTCGTGCTTAGGGAGCTTGTTTTGTATATCCACAGACACAGTCAATACTACATTAATGTCTTCGGAAATTAATTGAAGCTAATTTATCAGTTTTCACTATGAAAATATTCAAGAACAGGTGAAGTCGGGAAGAATACTTTTTCTTAATTTGTTGTGCATTAGTTTGACGTTAAACATATGGGACCATTACCATTACCACTACCTGCAGCTTTATCTGTAACTCGTTTTGTGCGGTAGGCAAGGTGTTTCCTTATTGTATAAATATAGAATAGTATCCCTTTGGCTCCACCATCAATCACGCATAAAACGCTCCATTACCAGTCATCTACTTCATCTCGAACGATAATTTTATCCATAAATTAGTTATTATTTGATTTTGATAGGACAAATTTTATATACTTGTTAGTGAAGAATTTTAAAATGGGTATGAGTCGGATATGAGTACGAATAACTATTCGCAGCGGATATTTGCTATAGCTGGTATCTAAAGATATATAATTTTTTAATTTTTAATTTTAAAAATACTAAAATAATATTATTTTAATGTTAATGTTAAAAAAATATTCAAAACGATATTGTTTAATTTATTTTTTATTTTATTTTTAAATTTACATAATTATTCTTGAGTTAAGATATCAAAATAATTTAATTAATTAAATTGTATTTCAAATTAATTGTGTATGAAATTTTAAAATAAATATGTATTTTTTTTATAGAATTGTAGTTAATAATTTTATTTTTTGTTGTGTGTACTTAATATTTTATGTGAGTGATGTATTTTATTTTGAATTAATGCAAAAAAATTATAATTTTAATACTGAAAATTTCACTAAAAATTCGTTAAAATTTTTTTAAATATCCATGTAAATTTGATAAATATTAAACATTTATTTAAATGAATTTGATAATAAAATATTAAATTTGTTATAAAATTTTTACAAATTTAATATTAATTTTTTTAACTCATATAAATAAGAGTTTAGAAGAATTACTCCCAAATTTAATCCGCTGCGATCTCTGAATAACCTTGGCCAGCTTTCAATTTGTGCCCTAAGGCGTTTTCTCTTGTATAAAAAGGCAGGCCCCATCACCGGTCACCTCCTTCATCAACAATTTTTATTTTCATACATCAATTCAGCAACAACATTGAGCACCTTTCACTTTATTAGCTAGGGTCTTATCAGCTCGTGATGATGCTCAGCTCATTTAAGTGAACTTTTAAAATTCATCCATTACATTTATATCAAGGTCAATGGAGATCATAAGCCCTTGATGAAAATTGTCAATTGTGTTAACTAATCATGGTCCCGTGAGCTCGCACAAACTAATGGCACTAGGTAATGGGCATGATAAATATAATCGCTTTTTAAATGGTTACATTCAGCAATCAGTCATCAGGGGTCTTTAATGAAGATTAAAAAAAAAACGTTTTCGGAAACAATTAATTGGGTTGTTAATTACAGACTAAATTACGAGTTGCATGTCACGTAGGGTTGCACATTTGGGGTTCTTGCATTCCTATCTCCAATTTCTCTAACTTTTCCTATCTCCGCCCCGTCTTAAGAAAAAATGGAATAGGAGATTTTGCATTCCTATCTCTAATTTCTCTAACCTTCCCTATCTCCACCCCACCCCGTCTTCAGAAAAAAATGGGAATAGGAGATTTTGGAGAAATATCCCATCCCTAATCTTAATTTCTTATTTTTCTCATTTGTTTGTTTATTTATTTATATATTTTACTAAAAATTTTAAATAGATATAATACTTTATTACAAAAATAATAATATAATTAAAATTTTAAATAATAAAATATTAAAAATATTAATTTTTTTAAAAAAATAGAGGTTTTTTTAAAAAAAATGAAGATGGGGTGAAATCTCCCTATCCCATCCATATTTTATTTTATAGATGAAAATCATCTCCATTTCCACTTCATTTCTCCATTTTTTTTCAAAATTTTTTTTCAAATGAGAATGGGAAGAGTAAAAAAATGAGATCCAGAGTAAAATGTGTATCTCTAATGTGATATGATCTAAAACTCCATTGCAATGTTTTTTAATTGGAATAAAAGATAACTTTATTTAAAAGAAAAAAAAAGTTAAAAAAAAAGGTGATGGCCTCTATAAATAGTTACATGACTCTAGCAATTTAATTAATGGCTGTTAACAAGCTATATGGAAGTCTTGATTGTCCAGCTACAATGCGAGTCTTAGCTTCAATATTCGAGCATTATGTCGATTATGGGTTCATACCCGTTGATCTCAAAACCGGTGACCACTTAAAGGAGCCTTTCCTGTCTCTAAATGTAACCTCCGGAACTCATCTCTCTCTATATCAAACATGGAGCTTCTCTCTCGTTATTTTTATATTGCTTACTATGCTAATTTGCTCTTACTTCTGCTTTGAAAACTGGATGGCAATAGCCCTTTGGTGAGATTCCAGTGTTTCAGGACGATGATATGATTCTGTTTGGTAAGACCTAAACTTGCATTTTGCTTTCAACTTCATGAAATTTCATAGTAATATTCCTTAATTTGTTCAATCACAGAATCGAGGGCAATCATGCGGTTCATATCGCATCATTACCCCAAACCAGGAAATGAGCAAGTCTTCGAGGTCCCCAAGCTACAAGGGATAGCAGCAGTCTGGATCGACGTTGAGGATCACGAATTCGATCCAACAGCTTCTAAGCTTATACATGAGCTTGTATACAAACCAAAAACTGGCTTGCCAACAGACAAAACTGTAGTAGCAGAAATGGAAGCAGAGCTGGCTAAGGTTTTGGATGTGTATGAAGAGAGGCTCAAATATTCTAAGTATTTGGGAGACGCTAAGTTCACGTCCGCTGATCTCAGTCACCTCCCAAACTTGTACTACCTTATGATCACACAAGTGAAGCGCCTTTTCGACGAGCAGCCGCATGTTACTGCCCGGTGCTCCGCCATACTAGCTCGACCTGCTTGGACCATGGTGATCAAAATGGTCGAGAAAAAACAGGCCTAGCTAGCCAAGTATATTTGCTAATAATTCCCATCCTGAATGTGCATCTTTCATATCATGTTGAAGTTTTAAAGGAAAAACTTCGTGAAATAATAAATAGAAGTATTGATCATTGATCTAAAATAAATGATAAGATTCTATAGAAGCAAACTGTAATGAATGTAACACATGGCCAATACAAATTAAAAATAAAAGAGAAGAGTAAGAAAAACTAGAAATCATAGGAAATAATCCAATAAGACCAAATAACAAATAATATTATAAAATAGAAATTATTAATACAAACATAACCATAAAGACCCAAGACTTAGCATATAGTTTAGAAGATAGAAAGGAATTTAAAATGCACATTCAAGAATTATTAGAATTAAAGGTAATTAGACCTAGCACAAGTAGACATAGAAGTCCTACTTTTATTGTAAATAATCATAGTGAACAAAAAAGAGGTAAAAGTAGAATGGTAATTAACTAGAAAAGATTAAATGACAATACATTAGACAATAGTTATAAAATACCAAATAAGGATTAGTTACTTAATTGTATACAAAATTCAAACTGTTTTTCAAAGTTTGATTGTAAAAGTGAATTTTGGCAAATTAAATTGCATGGAGAATCGGTCTTATGGACGGCCTTTAGTTGTTTAGAAGAACATTTTGAATGGTTAGTCATGTCATTTAGTTTGAAAAATGCACTTCAAGTATTTCAAAATAGGATGGATAGAATAATAAAACCCTTTTCAAAATTTTGCATAGCTTATATAGATGATATCTTAGTATATAGTCAAAATAGATTTATACATACTACATATTTAATTAAAATATTACATATATTTAAATATAATAATATTGTAATTTCTAAAACAAAAGTTGAATTATATAAGATAAGAATAGAATTTTTAGGCTTAATAATAGACAAAGGAAAAGTTATATTACAACCTCGTATAGTTTCAAAACTATTAGAATTTCAAGATAAAATTGAAGATATTAAAGAATTACAATTTTTTTTAGGACTTTTAAATTATAGTAGGAAATTTATACCAAACCTAAATACATTAGTCAGAATATAATAAAATAAGTAAAATTGGACAAAAATAATTTAATAGTGAAGATATAAAATTAGCACAAAAATTAAATAAATAGTCGAAGATCAAGTATAAAAAGCACTACTAGATAGTCTTTGGAACTGCAAAGATTCCAAACAAAAAATTTATTCGTTAAGTGCACTAGCTGCATATTTTAAACAATTAAATTCAAATTTAGATAGTAGGCATTTTTCATTTTTTGTGGTATATACAGTGGTAGGTAACTAGGAGTTTATGATTACTGCCTGATGTGACTCAGCAAATCGAAAATTTTCCTAGGTTGCAATTTAAAGAATTTTATTCAATAGAAGATGCATGTAAGATATTGGGGGACCAAATACGCCATTATTCCTTAGAAATCATTCACCGCAAGCACCACCATACATGGGCGTATCCATTTTAATGCCCATATATAATATAACATCATCATCTCTTCAAAAATAAACTTTTGTGATCATTGTGAACAAATGGCGAAAACTGTTGAAGTGCTCAATAGACATAACGTTTATTTAGAAGAAAAAATAGTTATGATAAGTAGACATCTAGTGTCATGCCCCCGCCTATGGAGTTTATACGTGACAACCGCCACAGACTCTTGAGATACATTCTTAATTTCTGAATATGTCCCTCATAATTGTAAGGTTACTTGGGTGTATGTTCCCTCTATAATCATTTTTTTAATCTTGTCTCTCTGAAACATTTTCAAACCATCTCATAAAATAAAAGTATACTCAATATAAAATACATATAAATTACATATCCAATTTCATTGGTTTACATCCATAAATAAATATGTACAAAAGTTTCTTAAACAAACTAAGTGGACTATCTTGCCAACTAGTGAGTCAAGAACAAAACTAATACCTGAGACTTTACACCCCTAAATAATCATCACCACCTGGTAATGTTATTTACTTCGCTCAATTTTCTGAAATTGGAAGGTGAGGGGATGAGTATACGAGGATATACCCCATGAGTGGATAAAAATATAATTTTATAAAACAATTCTATGTTGATAAAACATAGCCTGTTATACAAAATCATTAGGCTAGCTTCTCTCCCCGGTGGTTACCTTGACTGTGGTAACCCCGAGATATTCAGCGGGCTTTATGCATATAAAATGATACTCATTTATTAAAACAATTCTTTAAGTATAAAAATATATGCTCAATTTCTAAAACTTGCTCACCACTGACGTAGGCCTCGAGTAGTCATATAATGATACTCATGATTGTCCTTTTCAATCCCACAGGTGGGCAACTGTACAACATCCATCTATATACCTACCCCACCTGTTGCATGCTTACCTAGGCTGTTTAGGTCCGTCTTTAGGCTATTTCTCTATAGCTATAGTCACATATACAATCTTGGCCCTCCCAACCATATCACCAATACAAAGCCACAATATTCAATTTCAACATCATATCATTTATAAGCATTTTTAATATTAAACTTGGCTTCATGGCCATTCACATTTCAAATCAATAAACAGGCCATTCATGTATATTTTAAATCAACGCTAAAAAAACTATTTCATAATTCATAAAACAATAAGTTTCATATAGTATTTTAAAAGCAAGAAAACAAGTAAAAATAATTTCACTCACAGCAAAAAGGAAGGTATCTACTCCCAATACTACTCCTCGTGTCTAGTATGTCTCTCTTCCGAGTGTTTGGGATTTATATTACACATATATAATATTATAAATTTTGAGATTTTAATTAATCAATATTTATGCATTAAATGTGATGTTTATGATCTTTGTGTTTAAAGTTCTTTAGTTTGGCACATTTAACCTTATAAGACTTTATAATGTGAGTCATTTAGCCGATTTCCAACAACAGAATCTCATGGTTGTAATTATTCAAATTTTCACATTTTCATCTAAAATGGTTATGCACGTTCTAAGTATTATTTTATACTTATTTAACATTATATACTTTCTACTATCACAAATTAACACAATCTATGTTTCCTATTCGAGATTAAACGGAAATCCTCTGGTAAATAGTAACCATAGATTTCTCATATATTCAAATATCCAAAATCATGCATCATTCGGGTTAATGAACTTACCTAGAACTCGTAGAAGTCTGTAGGACCCTTACATTATCATTGAACGCAAAACCCAAATTCTTCTTTGGAACCCTAGTTTATTTCCTACTTCTCTTTGCTGTTCCTTGGCCTTTTTCAATCCAAATGTGGCATTGAATGGTAGAGGAGAAGATGGGTAGTCACTGAGTTAGCAAGGTTTGACTAAACGTTAGGGGATTAGCCTTGATTGGTGAGGAAATATGAGAAAAAGAGTGAGAGAGATAATATTTTTAGAGAGAGAGGATAAGTCGTGAGTGGGGAAGACACGGGGATTGAACCCCCCTCTTGAATATTTATAAATGTATGTGAAAAGATTAAATTACCCATCAAATTTTACCCAGATTAGCATCATATATCGATACTTTTAGACTAAATTTCGATACTTTTGGATTGAGTATTGATACCTTAGGTTTAAATATCGACCTGTTTCTTAAAAATTATATTTTGAAAATTCCATTGATCTCGAATATCGGTACTTTAGCCTTTATGTATCGATGCCTTCTTTTTAACGTATCGATCTTTTTATTGAAGGTATCGATCTGGTTCAACATATAAATATTTTTCAACTCTCTGTCTCGGCATGTATCGATACCTTTGATAAAGATATCGATCTTGTTCACATTATAAATATTTTTAAACTCTCTTTTTGAAATGTATTGATACTTTCTCTATAAGTATCGATTTAGTTGACTTGTAATTTTTTCTCAAGTCTTTGGCTTGCTAAATATCGATACCTTTCTTCATAGGTATCGATCCGTTTGATCCAAAATTTCTTCCTACGCTACTGACTTGCAAAGTATCAATATATTCCTTTAAAGTATCGATACATTCCTTTATAGGTATCAATCCATTCATCAAGTATCGACATGTTTCCTTAATGTATCGATACATTTGGATAATGTATCGATACTCTCAACTGTATGTATTGATATTTCATGCTCATAACATATTTTAACATTTTTTTTTCATTCCCAAACACCATTTTTCATTTATCTTTCGGAGGCAGCCTCCAATCCCCTGCAAGGGGGTTTGTCCCTTGACCCCGCTCGCTAATCGACTAACGAGATCATCGAATGTGTCAACGTAGGACAAAATGCGAAAATTCAACTTATGAAAATTTCAAATTATATATATTCAATTTTATTGTATTATCGTTATTAAACTTAAATTTAAATTCACCTAAACATCGTTAATGTGTCAATTAATATTGTACAATGCACATGGGATAATGAATTTTATGAAAGGACCATCTTATCCCTATGTTCGAAGAACGAGATTTATATCTAAAAGATAGCAAGTTAATTACAGAGCAAAAGAATAGTGATATAACAAAGTTAAAAAAAAAAAAAAACCAAGTTGCATCACTATCAAAAAAAGTAAAAGCATTACAAAAGCATATAGACAATGAAAACATGTAGAAAAAACATCTTTAATGTATTTAGATAATAATAAATTTAGACAGATATATGAATTATTCATCAACACACCTGTAGGACAGCAAATTCAATTATTAGAATTAGAACAAAAACTAGGAAATCTTATAGAAATTATTAAAGAATTTAGATAAAATACTTTACATAAAAAATATCTTGAAATAGCCAATAAGATTCTTCCAATGAGTGAACATAGTAGCATCTTTTTTCATAACCAAATAGTTCAAGAAAGAATGTTTCATACCACTTTGCCATTACAAGTGCCAAATAAAGAAAAACAATAAAGTGACATAAAGATTTACGAGATGGACAAAGAAATCAATAGTAAAAGTGAAGAAGAAGACAACATAGAAATGCATCATCAGTTAATAGACACAAACATAGAGCAATATGTAGCAGACAGACTTGATACAGAATAAAATAACTTTTTATTTTATAAAGAATCTTATTTTGTCTTTTGAATTATTTATTTTTTAGTTATCAGTCTAGGAGCTTTTCAATCATTACTCACCTTATGAGAAAAGCTAAACTCCTAACTAAATTGTCATTTTGTGTCGGCAAGAAGATAAGTTTTTCTTTAATCATATGACGATGGGACCCAATGAGTACCCGATATAATAAAAAAAATCTTATCTTTTATGTCTTTTATGATTGCCCCATTGTATAAAGAAATGGGCATTCTTCATTTAAGAGTGTAGTTTTTCTTAGACAAGAAAATAACCTTGTAAACATCATTTCTCTTTATCAGCGTCATCTCTCCTTGTGAGTTTTTATTTCTCTCTTTGTAAATTCTTACTAAGTAAAATTATCATTTTATCTTGTACATCATAATGTCTAGTTTAGTTAACTAAATAAAAAGTTAGGTCAAGCATAATGAAAATATAAAATCTAGTGTTAAAATAAACAAAAAGATCTTTAATATCTTTGAAGAAAATTGAAAGGCCTAAGAAAACTCCTAATAATAAGAATTTAGTATAAGAATATAGTCCTTGTGTAGGCTCTGTTGGCCTTTTTAAGCCGTGTGATAATTAGGCAGGAGTGTTGATTAAGAATGATTTACCTTAGAAAGGCCAATTTAGAATTGTCTACTTTCCTTTTTTGTCTCTTTAATAGGTATCAGAGCTAGTTTTGTTTATATTTAACATAAAGTTTTATATGAGTAATTATGAATGACCTGCTTCGTTTATAAAATACTAATATTTGTCTTAAAATTATGCCATTAGATAATTATAACTATCATATTCTTATAATTTACTCATTAGAATCTTTTTCTCATTTTATAAATAATTGTACAAATCTAAGAAGACTAGCAATAATAGGAAGTCATTTATTTCAAGCTTTTAAACAATTAGATTTTAATAGTAATTTAATAAAAACAAAATTTGAATTATTAAAAGGAAGGCGTTAATCTTTAAGAATAAATTAAAATATTCTATGAACTTTCAAAAATTATATTATTTAGATCTCGAAATAAAAAAACTATAATATGATAAAAGTTAACTTATCAGAAAACTTTAAAATAAATTGTAATATTGACCATTTAGAGAATCAATATAAACATATTCCACACACTAGTAATAGTCAATAAAATTTTATTGTAGATTTGTTAAAAAATTTAGGAAAAAATTTAGAAAGAAAAGTCAATAACTTAGAAAGAAATTTTAACAACAGCAACATAACCACCTTAAGAAATAATTTAGATTTTATAAAAGAACTCTTGTCAGAATTTAATAGCCAAGTTAAAAGATTTCCAAATAAAAAAGAAGTTATAGAATTAATCTAGTTAAATGGATACTAAAACTCCAAAACCAATAGGATTAGAAATTAAAGAAGTAGTTAAAAACCTTCAAAAAGAAGTAGATAGTATAAAAGAAACACAAGACAGTCTTAAAGAACAAATAAAGATTATAATAGCATTTAGTCAGTGAATGACTAATTTATTAAAACAGATATTAGAAGAATTAAAACTAGAAATACCAACTGTTAATCTTGTAGGTTTTAATTCCAAAAAACATTTAGTACATATAGTAATAATATAGTTGTAGCACAATTAAATACAATTATAAAATTATTACTCAATAATAATAATAATAGATTAGAAGAATTAAGTTTAAAATTAGAAAAAAAAATAGAATTAATTCTCCAAAATAATATTAAAGGAAAAGAAAATTTAAATAATAGTGAATTAAATAACTCATTAGATAATATTGAAAAAGAATTAGACATCTTAAGCAGTAAATTTTAGAAAAATAAATTCAGAAGAACCATTAACTATAGTCAAACAAACAAACAATATAAAATATATTTTAGGACCTAAAATAATATTAAAAAATAATGGAACTAGCAAGAAAATCTAATATAGACAAATTAATAATAGACAAAATTAGAAATAATTTTAATTTATATAATGAAGGAATATTAGACAAATTTAAAAGCAATCTGTATGTTTATAGAGATTAATTAAAATTAGCAGTAGTAAATAAAATACAAGAATTAACTTTAATAAGTTCAATAGGAAAATCTTATTTAAAAAACCAAAAATTCATAGATATACATAATATGGGAGTAATAATGATAGAAAATTTAAGTTAAGCACAAGAAGTATTAGACACTAAGCACATATATATCCCAATGATAGTAGATTTTATGATCATGAACAAGCTCAAATAGCCACAGCAAAAGTAGACCTTAGAAATAAAACTTAGTATACAAACAAATATCTATGTTAGGATGCATTTTGTAAGTACATAAAACTTAGTATACAAACAAAAGGATGTTAGATGAGAGCAGAATTTAAAAATATTCGATTAAAAATATTCTTTTTAGAAAAATTATATAATAAATATCATAAAAAATTTTAATTTTTAATAAACTTAAAAAAAATTCAAATTTTAAAAATACACTTAAAAAAGTTTAAATTTTACAATAAAAATTAACATAATTTCCTAATTTTTTTTTAATTTTCTAATGCAATCAATCTAACATAATTGAAAAAACTTTTATTTCAATAAAAAATAAAACAGATAAAATTATTTTTTATATTAAAAAAATAAAAAATAACATAAAATTGTAAGTTTTAAAAATAAATTAAAAATTAAAATTAAAATTGAAAAAATGAATTAAAAAAATTATTGTAACTACAGTACCTTACTAGGTCGGCAAGCCTACGTTGGGTTCTGCAAATCCAGTGCAAGCCTACAGACACAGTGTGGTACTGTAGTTACAATAATTTTTAATTTTTTTTTTAATTTTTGAATTCTTAATTTAATAAAATTTATATAATATATAATTTTTTATTTTTTAAATATACGTAACAAATAATAAGTGATTATATTAATTTTTTATTTTTAAAATTTTAAAATTTTATGTAATTTTTTATTTTTTAAATATAAAAATAGAAAAAAATAATTTTTTTATTTTTTTATTGAAATAAAAGTTTTTAAAATAATAAATATTTTTTTATTTTTTTCTAAATAATAAAGTTATTTATTTTTGTAAAAATATATAATAAAATTTTTTTATAAAAAATAATTTTAATTTTTTAAATATTTCTTTATTTTTAATATTATCCCTAACTAATTTCTTTGTTTTTAAAATAAACATAATAAGTAATAATGGTAATATTAATTGTATTTACAATAAAATTTAATACACTCAAATTGTATATTTAAAAAAAATTGTATTTATAAAAAATTAAAAAAATTAAATTGCACTAAAAGAGAAAATTACAATAACCGTGTACTATAACGCTCAGTTGGTTATGAGAGTAAAACTGTTTAAATTACGTGAAATTAGACCGTTTGATAATATTAAATTAGAGTTGATTAAAATTATAAATATATAATTAAATAAGATTATTTTCAAAAATTTTCCGTTGCTTTACAAGCCAATATGTAAAAATGATATTACCTAAAAAATTAAATTCAAGTGAACTTAATAGATTAGATTGGAAATTAACAGACTTAAAAATTCATAAAATGTTAAAAGTTCCGTAAACTAGACGTATATACATTAGTAATGATAATCAAGCTAGCCAAAGATTTAGCAATTATAAACGTATTTAGTAATCCTGAAATAATAGAAGATGATGAGGAAACAATATAAATTAATATGGCCTATGAAGAACCAATAATAGATAAATACAAAACTTTACAAAATAATAGAGATAGAATAATAGAGATAATATAAAACAACCCTGAAAAAATATTTAATAGAAATATTTGAAGACTTATACAATAATCTTGAACACACAGACAATAATGTAGATAATATATTAATTAACAATATAGATTTTTCAAATTTAGAATTAGAAAATATATATTATATAGAACCATAAATATTAGTAGGAGAAGGAGAAAATAAACCCGAAATACCAGAAAGTAGTAATGTTAGACAAAGAAGCAGAAAGGGTATTTAAAGCTAAAACTAAATTAGAAAACTGGAAAACTAAGGCTGATGCTAAAGATATACTAGTGTTAGATTTAGAAAATCATAAACCAAGAAAATGGAAACATATATTTCATGAATGGGAAGGTAATCTACTTAGACATTCTATGGAAGCTTTGATCATTATAACAGATCCAAATTATAAATCAATCTATTTAGAAAGTACTCTAGGATATAATGAAAAACAAATTTACTTAGGATGGAGAGAGTGTATGAAGAAAAATAATGAAAATGAATTTGATGCCAAGATAACTATAATCATTTTTAAAGATTTAATTAGTAAACTAGTTTTAGGAACTGGGTTAATGAAAAAGATGATATAATTAAACAAATAAAAGCAATTAGAAAATTAGAACAATTAAAATTTTGTGATTTACAATATTTTGATCATTATGCAAATTTATTTTACAAATATTCGAGTCAAATTGGAAGACCATTCGACCAAGAATTATTAATGAAATTTGTAAATAAATTACCAGGTAAAATAGGAGAAAAATTACATTCAGAATTAATAAATTGGTTTACAAGTAAACAAACAGAAGAATTAAATTACCATGCAACATTATTACCAGTAATAGAATTCTGTAGAGGTAAAATAAAAGAATATTGTGAAGAACAAAAACATAGAAGACAAATTCAACAACAGTTTAGTAAAATGTGTATAGATATGTGTGAAGTATCTACTCTAAAATGTAGCTATAAAAGTTATAGGAAGCATAGAAAATATAATAAATATAATAAAAAATTAAGTAAATCAGGATTTAATAAATACAGTAAAAAACAACTAAAATTTTATAAATTTAAGGATAATAAACCAAAGGTAAATAAAACATTTAACAAAGGTAAACATATTTTTAAAGAAAAAATAGAAAAAAAACGTTGATATTATTTATGTGGTAAAATAGGACATGTAAAACCAGAATGCTCATAAAACAAAAACAAAAATAAAAATGTAAATACAATAGTAAAAATTAATGAGAATGATACATTAGAAGAAGTCTTTAATACAGGAGAAATCTAAAAAAATGATAGTTGATATGTTATAAATAGTGATAGTGAAAATAGCATAATAGAAAGTGAAGATGAAGAAAATAGTAATAGTGATAATAGTATAGATATAAACTCGATAGAAGAAGTAGAAAAAGTAATTTCATTCTTTGGAAAACAATGTAATATATGTTCTAGAAAATTTGAATCAGGATATAAATTTAATAGTAAATATTATCGCTAAATATGTTTTAAAAATAATAAAATAGAACAAAATAATACAATAGAATATGAAAATAAAGAGGTAGAAAATAATTTAATAGATAGTGAAGTAAAAAGAATAGGAAGTAAGTTAATTAATATAGATATAGAATTACTTTTCAAAACAGAAATAATACAAACAAAAGCAACGATAGATACATGAGTTAGTAAATGTATTATACATGAAAGTTTAGTACCAGATCAATATAAAAATAAGCTAAGAGTACCAATTAATAAGACAATTTGATGGTAGTTTAATACAAATAACAAAATGTATAAATAATATACTAATTAAAATAATTTGAGAGACACGTAATCTACCACGGATATTTATTAGTAAACAAAAAGAAGAAAATAAATTCATTTTAGGTTTAAACTTTGTATTAGAAAATAATGGTAGTCTAATAATCACTCCAAATGGAGTTAACTTCTTAAAAAAAAAAAAAAATCAACATTTATATAACCTAGATATGATACTAACATAATACTTTACAAAAAGAAAATAGCAGTGGTGGAAAAACCCTTAGAATTAGAATACTTTGACTCAATCATAGAGACTATAAAAGAATAAACAGATTTAGAGATACTAGAAGATGAAATATTAGAAAAAGAAATAGAAGAAATAGTAAAACTAAAGACTTCTTCTCATTAATTTTTACTACTGTATTTATATATTTATTTTTATATATCAGAATGTCTCATCAATATTATAGTGGGAACGTCCTTATGCAATACTTTCTTCCCTTAGTCCTAACATTTATGTACAGAGAGACAAAGCGAACTTATCTCGGCTTAATTGCACTGTAAAATAATTAATAAAAAAATTTATTACTTTTTATTTGAAAAAAATATTTTTTTATTTATTAATAAATTAAAATTTTAAATTAATTTTTTTATTAAAATAATTTATATAATAAATTTTTAATAAAATATCTTAAATATAAATATATTTTATATTTATTAATTATATTTGATTTGGACAAAAACTAGTTTTAGATTTGTTGACCTTTTGTTATTGTCTAATTGAACGTTCACATGAATTGATGTATCAAATTTTGTCGTTTCAGTAAATAGCATATTCAATAACAATATTTTAGATGGGACCCATCCTAGATTTTCTAATCTACCTACGACTTTTCAACCAACGGCTGCTGGACTCTCCGGTGCTGGGCCCCTCCGGTCATGAGCCGTGACGTGTGAGTTTACGTTTTTGCGAGTCTAGAATAAAAAAGTGCAGACGACTTTTGGCTGGGTAGGAATCCACCGACACGTTAGGACAGCACTGGTGATTTGTTTTCAGTTAGAACATTCGAGAAACGTTAATAAATATCATTTATTCAAGCTTATAAATTCCTGTATGATCAGCTTCCAGGATCATCCATTTCTCACAGTTCACCTCTGATCACGTCAAACGTAGTAGCAGAACAAAAATGGCAGCCATCAAGGTCTATGGAAGTATTAACTCAACAGCTGTTCAGCGAGTTTGCGCATGCCTTAATGAAAAAGAGCTGGCATTCGAGTTTGTTCGCGTAGATATGAAGACTGGTGAACACAAAAAGGAGCCATACCTTTCTCTGAATGTAAGTATTGAGTATGAATTACAGCTGTTAAAAGCCCTTTATGTTTGACATCCATTCTTGTGATGTTTCTGCTTGAATCTAAAGAATATTTGTCTGGTTGATGCAGCCATTTGGTAAAGTTCCAGCTTTTGAACATGGAGACCAGAAGCTCTTTGGTAAATATTGTTCTCGTACTTCAAAATTTGATGAATTTCTTTAGTGGGTTCGTAACATGATTCAACATTCGATGTGCAGAATCAAGGGCAATCACCCAATACATTGCTAAGGAGTTTTCCGACAAGGGTAACCAGTTAGAATTCCCAGGCCAACCGATCGCCCCGATATTGGTATGGAAGGAGGTGGAGGCACACCAGTTCGACCCTGTAGTGTCAAAGCTCGGTTGGGAGATAGTTTATAAGCCAATGTTCGGCATGGCTACAGATCCAGCTGTTGTTGAGGAAAATGAAGCTAAGCTAGCCAAGGTTTTTGATGTTTATGAGGCTCGTTTGTCTCAATCTAAGTACTTGGCATGTAACTGCTTCACTTTGGCTGATCTGCATCACCTCCCTAATCTAAATTGGTTGCTGAAGACTCAAGTCAAGAAGCTGGTTGATTCACGCCCTCATGTTAGCGCATGGGTTGCAGATATCACATCTAGACCAGCCTGGGCTAAGGTCGTCGCTATGCTCGAAAACAAGTAAAGATTTAGCCGCTGGTTACTACACGATGGTCACTTGTCTTACATAATGGTCTGGTTTGAGAGTGAGTTTGTATTTCAGGTTGGTGTTTATCATCAATATTCAGTGTGAGTCTGAATATTGATGTTTTGTCATACTTTTGTATTTCAACAAAAAACTGCTTTCGTCTTC
>JAXCLQ010000001.1:20646385-20690979 GCA_035584115.1 Cedrela odorata | reverse complement strand
AATATTTTAAAATTTTTTACATAATTATTTATTCTAAAATACTTTAAAATTTACTAGTTAGTCTAGCATTGCCCTCAATGTTTTAGAACTTTTTTGATGTGTGCTAAAGTCAACCGAAACATCTTAAAAAATTTTAAAAATTTCGTTCTAAAATGTTTTAAAAGATTCTAATAAAAGGTTATAAAATGTCATAGAAAATTACAAAATTCTTGAGCTATATATATATATATATATATATTTTAGATACTCTGATTTTGCAGTGAAAATTTTTATATGATAGAGGCTGTTCGTGACACTAGACATTTTAGACTTTTGTCTCGGTGTTGGGAACCCGGGTCAGGACCTCGTGACGAGTGAGTTTACGTAACATCTGGTCAGTTAGGTACTCTATTTTATTATTATACTATACAAACACGATAATCACGAAGCAGACACTAGTGGAGCAAAACTTGCAGGCTACTTTTGACTGACTCTGTATTTCCACCGACCCACTAGGACACCACTAGTTATTTGTTTTCTATTAGAACATACTGGAAACGTACAGAATATCACTTGTCCAAGCTTATAAATTCCTGCATAATCTGACTATCGGGACCATCCATTAACTTCGCACTGTTCACCTCTGTCTTTCTTCCAGATCTGAGTCTCAAGTAGCAGAACAAATATGGCAGCCATCAAGGTCCACGGAAGTATTAACTCAACCGCTGTTCGGCGAGTTCTCGCATGCCTTAATGAAAAAGAGCTCGAATTCGAGCTTGTTAACGTAGATATGAAGAATGGTGAACACAAGAAGGAGCCGCACCTTTCTCTGAATGTAAGTATGGATTAGGAATTTCGATTATTAATAATTAGGTGCACAACAACCCTTTATATTTGACCTCCATTTGTGTGATGTTTCTGCTTGAATCTAAAAAAGATTTGTCTGGTTGATGCAGCCATTTGGTCAAGTTCCAGCTTTTGAACATGGAGACCAGAGGCTCTTCGGTGAAGTTCATACCCCCAGTGTCTTCCGTCTCGTACTTCAAAATTTAATGAATTTCTTTAGTGCTTACTTAACATGATTCAACATATGATTTGCAGAATCAAGGGCAATCACCCAATACATTGCTAAGGAGTTTTCCGACAAGGGCACCCAATTAGAATGCCCAGGCCAACCGATCGCCCCGATATTGGTGTGGAAGGAGGTGGAGGCACACCAATTCGACCCTGTAGCATCAAAGCTCGCTTGGGAGTTAGTGTTCAAGTCAATGTTCGGCATGGCTATAGATCCAGCCGTTGTTGAGGAAAATGAACTTAAGCTAGCCAAGGTTTTAGATGCTTATGAGGCTCGTTTGTCTCAATCTAAGTACTTGGCATGTAACTGCTTCACTTTGGCTGATCTGCATCACCTACCGAATCTAAATGTGTTGATGAAGACTCAAGTCAAGAAGCTGATTGATTCACGCCCTCATGTTAGCGCATGGGTTGCAGATATCACATCTAGACCAGCCTGGGCTAAGGTCCTTGCTAAGCTCGAAAACAAGTAAAGATTTAGCCACTGCTTACTACTGGATGGTCACCTATCTTGCATAATGTTCTGGTTTCATGTAACTGCTTCGTCTTACTGGTTTTGTATTATTGTTGTTTGTTACCCGTTGATTGTGCGAGAAAAGGGTTTGATAAATGAATAAGATTGGTGAAAAAGTAGAGTTCTAATAGTTGAATTATGATTGAATGAAATGTTTCGGAATTGTTTTTTTCTACTTTTTTAAAGAATTTTTTTATTATTATTATTGAATATGTGATTTTTTTATTTTGTTGTATTTTAAAGATATATTCTGGTAAAATGGTAACAATAATTTTACTTCTATATACAGATTTTCCATAACATTTTGTATTTCACAAAAGTCCAACTACGATTCGGGAAATCTTCAACTTGAAAAGCCATATTTGACTGCTCATCGCTGCTAATAGAATCTGAAACAGGGTGTCATATGCACCTTTACCAATAAAATAGTCTAGTCTTCTTTTGTTATCTTAAATCTGGCTGATCTAGACATTTGATCAAGTTTCACTTCCCAAAACAGAGGGATTGAATTTCTTTGGTAAAATTCTCAGGCTACTATGCACATTAGGGGAGGTGACTGTGTTATGCTGAAAAATGAACTCAAGAAATTAATCTGAAAAAGGAATGATATGCACCCTAACCAACGAAATAGCCTAGTGTTCTTTTGTTCTCTTAAATCTGGCTGATCTAGACATTTGGTTTGAATTTCTTCGGTAAAATTTACAGGCTACCATGCACATTAAGGGAGGTGACTCTGTTATGCTAACAAATGGACCCAGCAGAATGCCCAGGAAAGCAGATGGCCATTCTATCAGTGTATATAGAGAGGCTCACCAGTTTGACAGCGGCTTCAAAATGATGGGGGAAAAGCTATAAAACCAATGATTGGCAAGGCTTAGATGCAGCCCTGGTGGAGAATGCGTAGCAACATGTCTATGACCACGAAAATATGCTGGCTGATTTGAATGCGAAAGACCTAATATTTGCTAGCTCAAAACCTTGATTCTATATAAGCAAATATTAACTTCCAACAATTTGCGTATTCACTATTTGTGACAGAAGAGTAGACCCGAGGAGATAATTTGAATAATATCAACTCATTGTAGGTTGAAAAAGCATAATAACTCACCATCAGTATTATATACATTTAAAATCATAGTCTGCAAAGTTGGATTTCCTTTTACCTGAGATTAAATCCCGAACATGGCCATCTCACTACAAACCTGCTTACCAAAAGGGAGGGAAAAGGTGCGTTCCAAGTCGAGGATTTAGCTCATGGAGATGATCTTATCGGAGAGGCGTGAATCAATTGATCAACATGGTCGTCCGGGCTAGCTTAGCAGCAAGCTCTATCTTGAAAGAGGTACCACAGCAGATTTCTGGTGAGTACAGGCTAATCTCAAACTAGGATTCAAGGGTTCTGGATCGGATGGGACTTTTCCCTCTCAGACACCCTGAAGGCTGATAGGAGGCAAAAAGTTGAAGCAGACTTCTTTGGTTAAAAAGACATTGATATGTTGCATTGCTTTCGTCTAGACAGTGACAGGAGGCAACTGAAGCACCGCTGTTGTGTATGGACTGAAATTGGATTAGATAATCTGACCGGTCTATCAGTATTGTGCTACAAGAGTTCGCCCATCTGCTAGAGGCCCAGAAGGCAGAAAGAACATAAGCCTTTTTTTATAATATGATTAACATTCATGATCACCCTTGATTCAAGCCAATAAAACTATACAAACAGCACATTTAAAGAAAGCAGGATATTCTCCTTGTACGTGCAAATGAAACGGGACTTATTGTGTTAATAGATCATAAACATGATCCCAGGGTCCCATTTCTATAGAACTAGAGCCCGGATCCTTCTTCAGTCTCCTCTCTTTCATCAATTCCCTCACTTTTTCTATATCACTCCATCTTCCCATTCTGCATAAAAAATAGATAGCACAACATAGTAAGCACTATTATCTGGCTCCAGTTCCAAATGCTTCTTTGTCACAAACTCACTCAATTCCCTATTTCCCTTTTCTCCACAACCAGCCAGCAACGATCCTCACACGTTCTCTGTCGGCCCAAAAGGCATTTCTGTTATTAACTGGAAAGCATCTTCAATATAACCAGCTCTTGCAAATAGGTCAATCATACATGCATAATGATTTATACCAGGTGCAAAACCATACTCCCCATGAATCAATGAACTAAAAATCACTCGGCCAATATCGGCCAAACCTGAGTGGCTACAAGCACACAGCACACCAACCAATGCGACTTCATCAGTCTTAAGGCCTTCTTGCTCCATCTTATTAAACCATCAAACCGCATCCTGCCCACTCTTGGCAAGAGCTAGCCATTTAATAACTGCATTCCATGTAAATGCATTCTTCTCTTTCATGCCTTGAAAAACCATCCTTAGTCCATCTTCAATCCTTCCATATTTTCCATACATATCAATCAAAGCAGTCCCCAAAATCACATCCACTTCCCACTCTCTCCTCCTGATAAAATCATGTATCCACACACCCATTTCAGCAGCACCAAAACTTGTGCATGCAGCCAATGCATTCACTTTCGTAACACGATTAGGCTCCACACCTGCATATTGCATTTGCTCAAAAGCAATCAACGCATCATCATACTTCTCAACACTGCTATAGCCCATTATCAACAGTCCATGAGACAACATCTCTTTTAGACATTTCATCAAACACTTTCCGACACTGGTCCATAGACATTCGATAACCAATTTTAGACATAAATATCATTAGAATCACCTAATTTTATAATATGGACATGAATCGTTTTCCCTTGTTTAAACTCCTTAAAGTCAGACAAGGACCTGAGCACAAAAGGGAAGGTGTAGTTTATTTGGCAAAATAGAGTTTTTGTGCATGTAGGTGTACATAGTGTAAGGAACGTGAGGAATTAGTGAATGCTTTCATGAGAGAGTTGCAGGTGAAGACATGGCGTTTGTGCAGTTGGGTGATGAACAGATGGCCTGTGTTTAAAAGGTTCAGAGATTGGCAAGCAATTATAAAGTGGGAGGCAACCTTGGTGAAAGTGAATTGGGGAACTGCAGTTGGTTAAGAAATAAATGATTCTGTAGGTGTGCTGTTAAGCTGTGGAATGTGGAATGTGAAAAAAATAATAAAAATAGGAAATGCGCATCCGGGGAATCGAACCCCGGTCAGTACCGTGGGAGGGTACTATGATACCACTACACCAGATGCGCCGTGTTTTAGATGGAACCAAGCTTTTAAATATAGTAATTTAAAAACTAAGAGAGCGTATATCATTTATATCAAAAACGGCAACAAACCGAGGTAGCGGATCGGTTAGCAGCGGACACACCGAGGTGGGTAGCAGAAGACTAGTGAGTAGCGGAGAAAAATGAGGATAGTAGGACTGACCGGAGGGATCGCATCCGGTAAGAGTACAGTCTCCAATCTCTTCAAGGCCAATGAAATACCGGTCGTCGATGCTGATCTCGTTGCTCGTGTAATTTCTTCCCTTTTCCTTTTAATGCACACATGTTGCAACTAATTCAAGTTGTACTCAAACCTTTTTCTTCCAAAGTGTGCACAATTGGTCGGAGTTTTATGTGATATTGAGTAAATTTGGATTCGATTGCAGGATGTATTAAAGAAAGGCACTGGTGGCTGGAAAAAGGTTGTGGCAGCGTTCGGGGAGGACATTTTATTAGCTAACGGAGAAGTGGATAGGCCCAAACTTGGCCAAATTGTATTCTCTGATTCTTCCAAACGCCAACTTCTTAATAGGTATGGATATTCAAAAACTGTATTTTTGTGTGGATAACTGTTCGTTTATACCTGCTAATAAATTTTAAATTCAGGTTTTCGCAATATGTAATTCATGAAATGATCTTAATCTTAGAAAAATAAATTATTGTATTAATCTAATTGAGATTGCCATTTGTTGTTTGAAAACGTAGACTGGCTGCTGTCTAGTGTTGAACTGGTACCTGATACTAATTTGAGACTTTGAGTTACCACTGACATCATTCTCTTGGCTGCCTACTGGCACTGGGTAAAATATATAGTACTTACATTGTAGGTTAAGATGATCTCTCCTTTGAATCAGTGTTTATTAGAATTCATTTCAACACTGGTGCTACTGCGAATTCAATTTATAATCACAAGAAGTGCGTCGAAAAGAAATTTGTGGCATTCTACTAAAGTTCCCTTTAAACATGAAATCATACATTTAAAATTCCAATGCTTTTTATTTTGAATTCTGCTGGTTGAATTAAAGGATTTGTGAATTATATCCTGAGAGATGTTTTCTAGGTTGCCTTGTTTGGCCTCAGCATACTCAATTATGTACTATCAGGGAGGTGTATTGAATAATTTGTCCAATGCGAATCTGCTTCATTTTTTAAATTTGGTTTTCATATTTTTGTAGGCTGTTGGCTCCTTATATATCCTCTGGTATCTTTTTCGAAATTCTGAAGCTCTGGATAAAGGGGTGTAAGGTAGTTGTCCTTGACATACCGTTGCTGTTTGAGGTCAAGATGGATAAGTGGACAAAGCCCATTATTGTTGTATGGGTTGATCCTGATACACAGCTCCAGCGACTTATGGCCAGAGATGGAACAAGTGAGGAGGATGCTAGAAATAGGGCTAATGCTCAGATGCCGCTAGATATAAAAAGGAGCAAGGCAGACATAGTGATTGATAACAACGGGTCACTTGATGACTTGAATGAACAGTTTCGGAAGGTATTATTTGAGGTCATGCGACCCTTGAGTTGGACCGAGTTTTGGCTTTCGAGACAGGGAGCCACATCAGCTCTTGTTTCTGTCATTGTAGGTGTTCTTGTATGCAGAAAAGTTTTATAGTAACAGTGTATGCGATTTATGAGCATCTCAAACTTATAGCGCTTGACATTTTCCTGATGTAACTAAAGTATTTGTGTTTGATTCCAACAGGTTTTATCTTTCATCTTGACTTGGGATTGCATGTTATTTAAAAAAAAGTACTTCATTTATTCACTCGAATCAAAATGCTTCTATTTGTTGTCTTATGTAACTCTAATTATGATTGATTTTTTTAAATTTCCTTTTTATGGTCATTTAATTTAAGCTTCTATATAATCTCATAGGTCTGCACTTAGGAATCTTGTTTTTGTTTTTTACTTTTTCACCTCATTGTCATACTTTTAAGTGATTTCTTCTTGTTAAGTGGGAATCACTTCTTTGTTGAGGTGTTAATAAGTATCACGTGGGAAGTTGAAAGATTAAAGTTCTGTGTCATCTCTAGTAATCTACGAGATTCTACCACTGACTTTATATAGAGGAGTAAACTTCAGCTGTATAAAACTAAAGACAATCAGTGAGATATTTTGAGTACATAAAACACTCGTTCACTGATGTAGTCCTTGCTCGAGTAACGACGGAGTGCCCTTGTATTAGATTTAGTGGAAATCTAATGAAGAGAAGAAGTTCTCTTGATTGAGGAGAACCCCTGTTGATTCTGTTCAATGAAGAGAATCTCTCCTATGCTTTCTTCATTGAAGACAAGTAAAGTTTGCTACGTTTTAGTGTCAGGGCGTATTTTTCTGGTAAGTTATTATGCTAGTTCAATATTCCATAATGTTTATATTCTATTTCTAATACTCTCGTATACTAATCTGCAGGAAGCCTGGTTCATTAAATTGAACTTACTGAGCTTCATGTGTGCTTGAAACTTCACAGCTTTTTCTCAAGCAATTGCTTGTCTGCTTCAGTTGGTCAAATCCAAGTTAAACCTTTATGTTCTATTTTTGCCTCACTGATTTGAACCTTTTTCCTTGGCTGTTAAGAATCCAGGGTTTTTCCAGCTTTTAGTTAGCTAAGTCCACTTCAGGTATGTTTATAATTGTTGTATTTCTACTTATCTTTGAAAGTGCAATGTTTAAATTGTTTGGTAGATTCTCTCTTTGACTTGGTACCTAATATTTACCTACTACCTATGTACTTGAAAATTAGTGATTTGTGGATTAAAAGCCACAGCACACACACTTCAATAAGGTTGTATTACTTTTGTACTGCATTACGAGCATTGCAGCCATCAAATTTTATTTATTTTATCGGATTCAATTTACTTATGATGTTTTTAGTGATTTATAAAGAACATAAAGCAATAAGTATTCAAAATGCCAGGTGTTGTCACGTCTCGCTCTGGCCTAAAAAGCTTGGCAAAACCATTGGTTTATACAAAGTGGGTGAGAAACTTGTTTGTCCAGTGCTAAGTATTTGTTTTCTTCACGTTTTCTTGAAAATGTTCATTGTCAGCTTTTGAATGATCCTGCTTTTGTATTTCGTTGTTACATAGTACAAGTTGCTGCTTCATTCAAAAAAGCTGTTTGCCCTGCGTCATCAGGCTGGAGTTGGCAAGCATTTTGGTGGCTATAATAATATAATTGTAGAGTTATGTTAATTCATCCACAATCTTTAAGCAGATTTTGTTCATTTGATTACGTGATCTGATGTTGAAAGTAGCTGGAGTAAGTTGTAGAGTTCAATTTCTCGGTGGTTGGCTTTTGATTATATTCTAAAACAATCTCATAGTACAATTGGGTGGGGGTCATTACTCTGTATGGTCAATAAATACTCAATTTCCTCGGATAAATTTTACCGAAGTACATAGCAATCAATCAATATGTTAATGGAAATAGGCTATCTTATTGTGCCATTGGTGTAATGTGCTTGCTTAATTTTCCACCCATCAATAATTTTAAACATGAATTGAATTGTTGGAATATTAAATTCTTGAACCTTTAGGTGAATTGAATCGAATTAAATGACTGACAACAATTAGATGGCTGCTTTAATTCCATAGAGGTGGGGCATTCAACTACTTTTATGAATGCTCTATCCCAGTGCTCAGACTAACCTGGAAATTTGCTCTGTCCAAGATATATGCTCAAGATTTGTTATCAAACAAGAACAAACTAACTGCTCAAATACACTAGTGTAAAACTAGTGTAAAAATAATAAAGCAAAGCTTTATTTCAGGTGGGGAAGTGAGATTTGTAATCAATGTACTATAAATTTTGTTTTTTCTAATCATTGTTTGCCAAGTAATAGTCCGGAATTCCACTAAAGCTTTGAAAAAGTGAAGCACAAGCAATGGCATGAGGTTGCCTCAAGGTCTTCTTCTGAGCCCCATTGTTTTCAATCACGTACGATTCCCTGTCCGAATTTCATATTATTACTGGCAATGGGGTGA
The DNA here is from genome assembly GCA_035584115.1 of Cedrela odorata. NCBI lineage: Eukaryota > Viridiplantae > Streptophyta > Magnoliopsida > Sapindales > Meliaceae > Cedrela > Cedrela odorata. The sequence continues at coordinate 20,682,210 of JAXCLQ010000001.1, read as the reverse complement.
GCAGAGAGTAAACCCATTAGTCGGAGGCTTCAGGACAACTGCCGGAAAATGTTTGCTGGCAACATAAAAGTAATTAACCTGTCTGTTCTTATTTTTTCAAGCCTAATTACCACAGATCAACAGTGTTAAGGTCCTGCATTCCATGCCTTGGCAGTTGTTGACAGAAATTTCTATGCCTATGATTTTGATGGTAAACATATATTATGGGGAATTCCATCATCATCCGGAAAAATCATTAACAATAAAAGTGATGAAGCCCTTGGAACCGTCTGATAAAAGATGCGATGAAAAGACAACACCAAGAAACTGACCATGAAGTGATCCCCTAATTAAAAAGAAAATAAATGTAGAAAGTGTTTAAGGAGTTACAGTGATGCCAAAATGGTTTAATCTCTGATCGCTAATTAGGTACATATATATGATGTCTCACCAATAATTCGAAGCCCAATTGATGTTAGATTTCATTGTTTAATAACCAGCGAACAAGTCGAAAGTGTAAAGATGACGTGGCACCAAACCAAATCCTCCCATGTTGTTTGCCTTTAATTAACTTTTACTCCCATATGAAAATGATATTAATCCTGCATTCCGCTTAAACCTCCCCCCGCAAACACATAGCCTCCTTTTCCTTCCACTCCTTCTGAGCTCTGAGATGGAAACCAAACCAGCTGACGAGGCTCCACAACCACTGAAATACCAGGTTAGCAAGTCTTCATAGGTTCTTCTTCGTCTTCTTATTCAGTCGTCAATTCTCAGAACACTTTTTTTTTTTTTGCCTTCTAACTCCACATATACATTACGAAAATATCTCCTCTGTTTTACAGATATGGGTTTTGAAAGTGTCAATCCACTGCCAGGGCTGCAAGAAAAAAGTCAAGAAAGTTCTTGAAGGAATTGATGGTATGAGATAATCCCAGCTAGTACTTTTTTGAAGTTTATGCATGTATGTTTTTTCGGGTTATCTTTATGTAATTCTTCATCGTTCAGGTGTCTATACTACGGTTATAGATTCACAGCAGCATAAGGTTACAGTGACTGGCAACATTGACGCAGAGTCTCTCATTAAGAAGCTTCTGCGATCAGGAAAACACGCTGAGCTCTGGCCGGAAAAGCCTGAGAAGAAGGAGAAAAAATCCGGAAAGTCAAAGAACAATGACAAACAAAAGGAAGCTAAGGATGGCCACGAAGTTGGTCATGATGATAAGAAAAATACAGAAGAAAAGCCGGATGAAAAAGCTGCTGCTGGTACTGACAAGCCACCGGAGACGGAATTAAAAGATCGTGAAACCGAAGAAGCACCCGGTGAAATGGGTGGTGGTGATGGTAGCAGTGGAGGCAAGAAGAAGAAGAAGGAACAAAAGGGCAATTCTGGCAATGGAGACGGTGGAAATGTTGTCAATGAAGCTGCAGGTAGTACTGGTTCTCAAGCGGCAACTCCGGACCCGATTCCATCTACGTCCGCGATGAATCTCGGCCCTTCATTTCAACAAGTATACCGGTATCCGCCACCTATGCAACAAGAATATCCGCCTATGTATCATGGACCTCCGGCTCCATTAATGTATGGAGTAAGTTACAATACGGCATATCCAAGTGCTAGCACATCGTATTATACCCCTCCCATGCATGGCTATTCCTATTCTGAACCAGGGAGATACATACCAGTCCCACCGTCCGATCCTATCCATAAGTTCAACGATGGTCATGATTATAATGATGATGATGGCAGTACTGGATGCTCAATTATGTGATATGTAATGTAACGATATATGGGTCTACAAATAAATTCTAATTTAATGATATACATTAAAATAATTTTCATGAGATGGAAGTTAATGTATAACTAGGGCTAGGGGAAAAATAAGAAGGTTCATTTGGTTGTGTGGGTTGGAGGGTTTTTACTAGTTTGCCTTTATTTGCTTATTAGTTGAGTTGGGTTTGTTTAAGCATGCAGCTGGTGATGGTCAATAGCTGGCCAGCCTTTGTATTTCGTCAGGTTGTTAATTTGTAAGTCCAGAAAATCTGCTTTTTTTCCCTCTCTCTTATGTGTGAAGGATACTATTTGTGTACGTACTGAACTACCTTTAATCTATCTGTCCATGCATCTCATGAAATATATATATGCAAGCCAGTTATCAGCAGAGTCAGGGGAAATGCGTGCCATAAAAATTTGCATTGTTTTGAAATGCATCAAAAGTAATATATGAGAGTATGAGCAATTATTGTGCTGGTACTGCTGTCATATATTTGCCTTTGGGGAATGCGTAAAGTGATGTATATGATATATCTTTTGGAAAGCAATCTCTTTTTTTGGTTAAAACATCGATCTCTGTAGTGTATCTTTTGCTTTCAATGGGAGAGGATATTAGTAGGGCTCCCCACTTTCAACAGAAAGCCAGTTTTGTGCGCTTGATTTCATCTTTTCTTTCCATGGGATGGGACCAGTGCGTAAGAATTTCTAGCCCCAGTTGTTTCGAGTTGTTTAATATTTGGTTTCCAAAAGATTTTTGTAACCACAGTCCCTTCATCAACTTATTCTTATAAATTTAGTTGAATCAAAGAAAAGCTCTTAGAATTTGGTGTTAAAGTACACAACCGGCATACACAGGCACGAATGAAAAAGCACTTTCACAAGCATTAACTACTTGAAAATGAACGACAGATTGCATCACAATGATTTCATCATGGTAAAAACGCTTTCTGTAAGCAAGCAGTGCTTCCACCCATCCACAACCATAACTTTTATACAGAGTAGAGTAATCAGGATGGATTCCCATGAGTTTAGATAAAGTAAAAATTGATAGACTGGACATATCAATGAAATAATAAAGAATAACAAATTCCTTTCTTTCTAAAAAGTAAAAGAAAGAATCAGTGTGCAATAATAACCAATGTTGGTGCAAATTAATAATAAAGGTGATAATGCAACAAATATATTTATCAACAACAGTATAAAATTCATCTCTTCTAGTTCTAGCAGAAAAGGTTGAGGAGGAGGAGGTGGTGGTGGTGGTGAATTAAACCAATTGCCTTAATAGCTACCTACCAACCTCTTCCAACTTCCACCAGCAGGTAAGAATTTTATTTCAAATATAGTTTTACATGATAAGCACGTAGTGTGGGGGTTACAGTTAGCACATTTTAGTTTGGGGTAATATTTTTTTACTCTTCCAATTCTATTTATGTGAAAATTTTGAAGAAAAATAAGGTAGGATTAAGGATAATTTTCATCCCCAAATTAAAATGGAGGATTTCACCGAACTTCATTTCTCTATTTAAAAAAAATATATATATATTTTATTATTTAAAATTTTAATTAATTAAATTTATAATAAAATATTATATTTATTTAAAATTTTTAATAAAATATATAAAAAAAACACAAAAATAATGAGAGAAACGAAAAAATAGAAAATTGAAGTTGAAAAACTAAAAAAAATAAAATATTAAGGACGGGACCATTTTATTTGAATGAAAATGAGGTGAGGAGAGGATGGGGAGGCTAGGAGAAGTGCAAAAGGGTAGGAGAAGTGGAAAAGGGGCGGAAGAACCAACGTCCACCCTATTTTCTCGTGCTCCCACTTCAGAAGGTTAAAACCAAATAACTTTCTGCCACGTAGCCCTTTAGATAATATATCATGACTTGTCCTATTTGCTCCAGTTCATAGGCCCAAAATTAAGAATTGGGCTTGAATTCTCAAATTCTATTGGGTTTTCGATGAATTAGTTAGAAAAGCTAGAGGTTCTTAGCCCGCAAAGTTCCAACAATTCACAAACTAGTTCTTACAGCTTAATGATAGATACAACTCGTCTCCTGACATGTATATGCAAGAGAAGCCAACAACACGAGAACGTGATATGGCGACCATTCAAGCTCGTTAGAGTCAGCTACACGCTTCTGTCATTCTCGTCAACCCGTCATCGTCATATACAAGGTGCGATGTGGCCCCCGCGAGTGCGCCTATCAGCCATGCACAAATCGAGAAGCATCTTTCTTTTTAAGACACTTGGTTCGGTTGAGTAACTTGAGTTCGTATAGGCGCTATTGGAAATTCCCTTTAGTCGATTCGTTAATAGACAACAACACGAGGAATCCGAGTCTTTTAACAAAGCTAATTCGAATTTTAAAAGGCATCTTATTAAATTAGAAGCGTAATATACGGAGATATTGGCAGATTTTACGTGCAATCAGGAATATGAATATGATAAGCTTGTTACATTTTCAGATTCTAATTAACATGTGATAAACGAGAAAATGTCAGCTTCAAATCTTGTTTTATCAAAGTTAATCCCAGAACACGATTCGTAATCTAATAATAAATGGTATAATTACTGTATATGTGAATAGTCTGTCCAAGTAAAGACGATGAGATTGGATGATCCAGTTGATAATATATGTGATAAGATATAAAGTTTGGACAAGTTGGGATGGCAATCAAGTGTAAATTATGAAGCTGATCTGTCATCCACAACCATGAAGAATCTACCCTATCCCGACAAAGGAACGAGGGGCCAACCACTGGAGAACTTGGCCATGCCAGTCACTCGAAACACTTCCATTTATCTATATAAATCCACGCAATTCCCCACTCTAGTTCTAATATCTTAGCCTAACAACAAACTCAATATTTGTATTATCTGTCGACGAAACGATGAAACATCAACACGTCTCCGGCGAGAGTTCTCTGAATCACGATTCAAAGAGAACAATCGGAGAAAAACTCCGGCAGGCTTACGAAGCAGCCATGGTTGCTGTGTCTGGAGATCATGGTCATGGAGTTCAACGAGGACGCAGCCTCCATTCGATTGATAGAGGAGTCGAGAGACGAAAGTCGATCTATCGCGCTGAAGATCCTATCAGAACAATGATGTTCTTGGGATCCTGGAGTCACACTTAGACTTGCATAGACAATTAATTTGATCTTCAAAATGGCTGATGATCGAACCAATTATTAATATTAATGTGTAAAAACATGAATTTCATGTATGCATCAGCCAAGATATTCAACACTGTAAAAATAAGATTGTTATGTTACACCATTTAGCTTGCAGCTAGCTAATAATAATGAAAGAAAAACAGTGTTGTGTAAAATGGAGTTACTTCTTCACCTTTTGTGTCCTGTCCGTAAACTGAATTATTAGATACAGTTTACGCTGTAAGACTAATAATTAGAATTATTTACAAGAATGTATTCCTGTTCAAATTATTAAGGGAGATGACTCATAACACATATGAATTAAAAATAAAATGAGAATCAATTACAATTAACAAAATATATTATTTAGCATAGATAAGTAAAACCGAATAAGAAATAAAATATAATTATTTTATTTAATTTTAAATCAATTATATATTTAGTAATTACAAAAAAATTTAAAATAAATTATACGCTCATATATTAATAAAATAATAATAATAAAAATTTATTTTATAAATTTTTTTAAAATAACATAATATAAATTTTTAAAATTAAAAAATAATTTATAAATATTTTATATTTACTTAAAAATTATAATTTTATTTTATTTTATTTTAAATAATTAATTATTTTATTTTATTTTTAATAATTTTAAAAATAAAATTTATATATATAGTCATATCTTTTATCTTATTTAAATACATTATAATATTACGTGCGAATCTGAAAAGCCAGGTGTCTGTCCATCGTAGCACGTGGCTCCGGTCCATGGTCAGGTGCTTCTTGTTTTGTAGTTGAGGATGGGTTTTATTAGCGATTGTTACTGGGTAGTCAAGCACGGTCACTGACCACTTGGACCTTCAATCTCTTGAATAATGGCGTCTCCGTCTGATCAGAAGGCTACCGTAATCGATGGCAAAGCCATCGCTCAGACCATCCGATCTGAAATCGCTGAAGAAGTCCGCCGTCTTTCTGAGAAATACGGCAAGGTACTCCTCCAATCACCCGCACTCTAGGTTTTTAATTGTAAAAGACTAATGCTAAATAATGCATTTCAGTCTTGTTTGGGCAATAAACATCTCCAATCTGTTAATAAGTCAAATTAAAAGTCTTAGTTATTTGTGATTGTGAAATTTGGTGATGTTAAGTATGGCTGTGATTTTTTTTTTGTTTGCCGATTGATCTGCTCAGGTCCCAGGACTGGCAGTAGTAATAGTGGGGAACAGAAAGGATTCTGAAAGCTATGTGAGTATGAAGAGAAAGGCATGCGCTGAAGTTGGGATTAAGTCTTTTGACATAGACCTCCCTGAGCAAGTATCTGAGTCTGACCTGATCAGCAAGGTTCACGAGTTAAACGCAATGCCTGATGTACACGGTTGGTTGGTTGGTTGTTAATATATGGTGCAAGTTGATCAAATATAATAGCCATCCTTTTATAGAGTTTTTTTTTTTTTTTTTAAATTTTAAAATACACAAATGATGAATGAAATGCTCTGGTAGTTATCACTATATGGAAATGAAAGAAGACACTCTTATGTTGTTCATATGAGGTAGCATTTTGTGTCATGCTTTGGTATATGTGGACTATGGATCTAGAAATTTCTGTAAATTTGCTTTGTCTATAAAGGATCCGAACTATTTTGTTTGGTTAGAGAAAACAAGGGTAGAAATTTAAACTATCTCAAAAATCCATTTGTGTTTATGCAGGCTTTGCTTATTTTAAGACACATTTTTGTGTTTGACAGGTATATTGGTTCAGCTTCCATTGCCGAAGCATATAAATGAAGAGAAAGTATTGAGTGAAATCAGTCTTGAGAAGGATGTAGATGGCTTTCATCCTTTGAACATTGGCAAGCTTGCAATGAAAGGCAGAGAACCTCTTTTCCTTCCTTGCACCCCCAAGGCAATATACTCTGCATTAAAACCTTGTAACAGCTATTTATTTAAAGTTTTCCTTTTTCTCATCTATTGTATGAGAAACCTTTGTCGTTCAAGAGAAATGAATGCTGGCTTTATTGTTTTGTTATCTTAATGGTCATTTCTTTTTTTGTGTTTCTTTCTGTTTCCTTAGATTGATGTTTTCTCTACAGGGATGTATTGAACTTCTAAAACGAAGTGGTGTAACTATAAAGGGTAAAAAGGCAGTTGTTGTGGGTCGAAGTAACATAGTGGGACTGCCAGTTTCACTGCTGCTGCTGAAAGCGGATGCCACTGTTACCATAGTCCATTCACATACTCCTGATCCTGAAAATATCATTCGTGATGCTGACATCGTTATTGCAGCAGCGGGACAAGCAATGATGGTAACTAGGGACAGTTCATAGTTCTCATTTTCCTAATTGAAAAGATTAAATCATCTTGCATTTCAGTTGATTCTTAGCTTAATTGTGCTTAGTAAGGAGTTTGAGAGTGAATTACTATAATAACATAGTAGAAATCTTTTGTCAGCTGAAGGCTCCTCATTCTTGAATATCTCTATAGGATAAAGCTGTTGAAATACTCTGAACTTTGTAAGCCAATCCTTATGTTCCTGAGTTAATTGCTTCATGTAAGCTTGCTATAGATCAGAGTGTATGATGCTAATTAATCAAGTCTAATTTTCAGCATTTCCAGTAGTAGTTGAGATTCTACTTTTCACTCTTGAAGACTTAAATTAATTTTATGAATGAAGACTTGAATATTTATTTCATGTTTATCTGTTTTGTATTTAGATTCTGTCCTTTTGGTTCTTTCCTAAATTTGCTTGTAATGTAGAAAATAAAGTTGCATAAATTACATGAAACAGATCTGCCAACTGAATTAACGTAAACTTTTTTCTATTACACTTCCTTGTTGATTAAATTATGGGATAACCTTGGCAGGGATACTACTGGTTGTTTTTTGTATTCATTTTGTTAACTTGCAGATCAAGGGAAGTTGGATCAAGCCTGGTGCTGCTGTTATTGATGTTGGAACAAACGCTATTGACGACCCGACTAGGAAGTCAGGCTATAGGTTAGTGGGAGATGTACATTTCCATGAAGCATGTGATGTAGCTGGATGTATAACTCCTGTTCCAGGTGGTGTGGGCCCAATGACAGTTGCAATGCTACTCAGGAATACGTTGGATGGTGCAAAGCGTGTGATCGAGCAGTGTTGAGTAAACCCACCCTTATCTTTGTTCTTTATTTCATTATAAGATGATGCTCGTTCTCTTATGGTTTTGTTGGAAAATATTTTTATGCGGCATGTTTAATAATATACAATATAAAGTGAATGGAGGGTTTCTGAGCTGTGGTTCAACTCAAGTTACCTTATCTATGCAGTGAATTCTAAGAATCCTCGTGTTTACCTTTCGCTATTTAAACTGAAAATCCATCATCTTGATACTATATTCACTTATTACTGTTTCCATTGATCTTCTGTAATGTTGATTTCATTCCTAGAATCACCATCTCTCAAAGCATTTTTATTTAATGTCATTTATTAATAGGAAAAATTCTAGTTTTGACCTTATTTTGGACCTCATTTATATAAATGAACACCTTCAGTTCAATCTTACTAAAATGTCGCTTTCACCATTTTTGGACAATTTTGGCCCCACATGACCATTACACCTATAATCTTACCAAACTTAAAAATCACTCCTTCACTTTTATCTTCATTTTCTCCAAATTTTTAATATTCCATGCAAGTCGGTGGTGGCGCTTGAAAAGAATGTATAAACATATATATATATATATTTACGTATTTTTCACCAATATTTGGTTGATTTCGTGAATCAGTATGTGCATAATTGAAATTATGATTTGTTTGGGCTGTATGTGATATTGATTTGTTAAACTTTGACGGTGAAAAACCTCATTTATGTCCTCGGAAAAATCCCAGATTTCATGAGATATGCTGTCGCGCTAAGAAACCCAGTGCACAAGCACGCAATGGCGTGCTACACAAGCACTCGATGATGTGCGAGTGTAATAGGTTTGTGAATTGATTTGGTTTGTGAATTGATTTTTTCTAAACTGATTTTCTGTAAGTTTTGAAAATTATGCAAATAGGTCTATGTAATTTTTTTTTATTTTTTATTTTCATTTCTTTAATTTTTTGCTTTTAAAATTTATTAAACATGTATCAAATGAGTACATTGTGAGTACATTATGCATAACTATTAATTCATCAAATGCTTATTATGTTTTTTTTTTCACAGGATCATGATTAATATCATCAGACAGTTTTAAGAAATACATTGGTAGAAGGGTTCGACTATTGGCTATACCAAAGAACATCAACTATTAATAATTATTGCGCATAATACACTATCACATTCATGTAAATTTAACAAAATTCACTTTTAGTGTCAGAACTAGTTTTAAAGACGTTGATACATTGTCCATTTTGTACATGGGTATCGTAGATAATTTTAACGTATTTGTTTTTGTGATTAGCATAGTAAATTCAAAGTTTAGAATGTTCAGTTTGCTGTATATCATCACGGATTGAGAGTTGTAAATGATATCATCATGGATTGCATAGTGGTAAATGATATCATCACGGATTACATAGTTGTAAATGGTAGTATTTTGCACTTCTTTGTAGCCTAACAATCCAAAAATTCATGTTGGACTGTCTGTTTGGTTTTTTGGGAGCAATCAATTCAGCCGTGTTCAGAATAGTAAGGGAAAGTTCTGCCAAAACTTTTAGAAAATTCGGAGTGTTGCAGGTTTTCCTTCAAGTTTTGGTATTAATGCAAATTGTTTCCTATAATTTCAAAATAAAGTTTTCACAAATACATCATTGTTGTGTATGTGTAACTATAGTTGTCATTGTGACTGTATGTTACAAAGAGAGAAAAGTTAGTTAAAAAAATAAGAGAGATGAAGATCTTTTAGATGATAAGTTGGTAATTAATGTTTGTAAATCACAAAAAAATTATTAAAAGAGAGATCAAATTTTATTACCAATTGTATTTTTTTAGAAAAATGAAATTCATTAAAGATTAAAATCACTCATTATTAATAAAAGAGGTCAAAATATGTTACCACATTTGGTATTACAATCCTAATATACCAAATTCTAATATAAATCAAATTAACATCGATGTAATTATTCAATATATTAATTAATTGTCATCTTTATCTTAAAGAATGTCGCATGTTTGGAGGTCAAATCTCATCGTTGTCCCAACCACATGTACTTGATGTACTTGTGTGTAAATACGTTACAATCGTCCCTACCCATGATTTGACGAGGCAAATTAGTCATCCGCACATATCTTAATGGAATAGTAATATCAACCAAATTCGACCTCTTATCATAAACCTCACCCTAACACATGACATGAGGCAACAACATGCAGAAGATCATTTTGATAAAATTAAATTGAAAGTGGTCATTTAAGTAAATGGGATCCTAAACAAAGTCAAAATGGAAATTATCCCTCATTAATAACCAACAATTCATTTATTGCTTGCTTGCGATAAAAGACTAGTTCATCTGTAGTTCTGCTTGACTTAGGATCACAAGTAAGCTTTGTCCAATTGTTTGTTGGATATTTTGCAAGCTAGCTAAGCTTGGTTGAGCTTGAGCAAAACCTTGTGTTGGGCCTTTTTTTTTTTATTTGTACAAATGTGTGCCCATATCATAACATTGTTTTAGTTATCAAAATAAGTGCTTGGTGGAACTTGGATGCTAACAAAAATCGTGGGACTGTTAATTCATTCCAGCAAATCTGTTATACCTACTTTAAAACATTCAAACTAGAATTTATAGGAGCTTTTCAGGGTCGTCAACAACAAACTATAGAAAGGCCACCCTAACCCCATTTGTCAAAAAGCTTATTTTTAAAAACGAGGAAAATAACATTGGTTTTAATCTTAGCAGTAATTAGTATCTCTATGTTGACATAAGTAGAGACATGTGAAATTATAAGGATGCATCGTTTTGAATGATGCCATACATTAATAACGATGGTTGTGCATTAAAAGTAAATTAATGGTGTTTTATCATTTTCAACTATGTTGCTTGCGCATCAGTGGTTTTTAATTGCATTGGATTTTGTTTTATTTATTTTACTAATTAATGGTTAATCGTCTTTTATCCAAAATCTAACAGGTGTTCTCTACAGGGCTATTATAACAACAGTTGGCGAATTTCCAATCAAAATTTTGCTAAGATATTCGATCAAGTAGTTGGTTACAAATTGGTGCCACCATTCGACCATTATATTTACACTGTCAACTATCTCTTAGCATCTTATGCTATCTCTTGTGTGGGACTCGTAGGATATGTTGGCACCATATTTAACCTTATTAATTAAACTTCTCGTAGTGTAAGAATTAGAAATCCTGTTTATCTTCCATTTAATTTCAGCTTCTTTCTTTGTTGAATGTAGCTGAAATCTGAGTTGTTGTACCTTTGCCTTGGACTGAGATCCAATTTGTATGGCAAGAGCATGCCAAACTTCATACGAGGTCTTACATCTAATGACTAAACTTACAATTGCTTCACTCATGGATGAAAGTAACCATCCAAGAAGGAGCTGATCTTGGCGTTTTCAAGGAACAAAATTTGGATTCTCCACTGGTAATCCTTCAACATTGCTTGATCTGAATCTTGAGGACAAACTTGATCATTGTTGATGAAGTTTTCAAGTCCGTTCCATTGATGACAGAACTTGAGATTTCCAGGTCAGGTAGTTAGTGCCATCGAGCTTAACAGGTACAACAAATGAGAATGGAGTATTTGAGATCATAGATTGGTATGGGCCATTATGTGCTGTGATATCAAGTTAAAAACTAAGAGTGTTTGTTTGCTCAGAACGAAAGAGAAAATTAAAGAAAGCTAAGAACAGCTCCAGAGAAAAGAAACATTGAATTTCATTCTGAAATTTTATTAATATTACTTCATTGAATTCAAACGAGAAGAGAAGCTGAGTATTTATACACGAACTGAGAAGGATCTAACTTTTACAAGAAACTAATGTTTGATAGCTAAGCTCATTCTGTTTTCCTCACACCCACTGTTCGATCACGCTCTACCGCCACAGTAACCATGCATGGAATGGAAGTGAGTAGTTTGTTCCAGCAGATCTGATCAGTTACACCTACTTCTTCTAACTGAAAGCATGCATTCACTAATTATACTACTTATTCTAATCCATCGGATTCTCTAAACAGCAGCGACACTAACCCCAACTCCCAAATAACCTACTTATTGTAATACCGTCTGTATGGGATATCATCCAGTTTGGTTGAAGCTCCATGATTTTGAGCTCAGCTCATCAGCATGGAGAATTCGTAGCTGTAACATATGTTCGTTTCCCCTGTCGTCTCTGATCTGGTTTTGTCCATATCAATATTTATTCCATTTTGTCAAATTATATTAGATGATGAACAAAGTTCAGGTGAATTTTCTCCTAAAAAATGAGAAAACGCATCCTGCATTAGGACCCAAACATTTCTTCACGTTAAAATTATACCACGGCTAAGGGTATGTGATAACATTCTTTTTGCCTTGCATTATAAATTGCATATATAAAATTACGGCATTTTTAAATACTGATTTTAATATTAAATTGTGACCCCCAGTTAAAATCTGTCAGGTAAGGTAGAAAATAGAAATCACTGTTTAATATTACTTCATATGTTGCTATTATTATTGTTTCTTGTTGCTGACTGGGCATAGTGATTCCAATGAAAAGTGACTTAGAAAGATACGCGTAGTTTTGCTTTCGCTCTCTAATCACGTTCTGGTTAGTTGAGAATACGTTAGATGGTTATGGCTAGTCCATATTTTCTCTTGCGAGTAATTTTCTCTGTCTCACCATGCTGCCCATGAGTAATCAATTCTCAGTCTATAAAAAATCTGCTTCTAAACGACTTTCCTCATGCATGTACGTGCCCGATTCAGTTAGCTGGTTTGCTCACGAATAACTGTAGAAGAAAAAAATGGCTGGTCCATATTCTCTCTTTGCCTTACTTCTTACAATGAATCTCGGCATGGCCATTGGTGCTTAACCTTACAACTGCCCTATATCCAACTAGAGAAATACGTAATTGTACATTGTATTTATTAATAAAATTAATAATTTATTTATAAGTTTTGTTGACTACTTATATATAAAATTTTTAAAATGAAAATTAGAAATATAAATTTAAATTTAATTTATAAGATTTTATCATTTTTAAATATTTTCAATTAAATAATTATCAATATTAGGATATTCATAAATTCATATTAAATTGTTAGAGAAGTAAGGTAGTTGATTTCATAAGCTATTAGTGAAAGTGTTCACTTAATATAACATATAAATATTTATTATAAAACAAGTTCATCGAACTAACTTACTTGAAAAACTCATATAGAGTATTATCTATGTGTCTATAGAATTTCTCTTAGTTATAATGGTATAACTAATTCTTAGATTTTCATGCTACTTTTTATGGATTATATATGCTTTGAAATTACACTTCCATCGTTCATAACAAGATTGTGTATATGATAATGATTGGATAATATAAGTCCGCGAAGGTTGTGAGAGATCAATAAATGATTTGTCACTTTTGATAACATAAAGTTGATATTCTAAGGGGCACCATTTTGACATAAGTGATAATATAAGTTTATGGCTATGGCGGGTTTTAAAAGAAGTTTCAGAAACTCTAAAATTATATCATCAACTTTAGTCAAAAATTTTAATAACTATGATTTAATAGAGTAGACATTTTTCTTACTCTAAAATTTTTGGTAGAATATGTATAAGACGAAATGATTGTACCATATAGTAATCGTATACGGACTAAGTTTTACTAATTTAGTATTCTTTCTCAATTGGGGATCATGATGCATTACTAGATACAGCTCTTGATCTATGAAAATTAATTTCTTAATTAAGAAATTAATTAAGGATATATTAATTAGATTATTTTATCTAGACAAATCTATAGCTATCTCTATTACCAACATAAAAAAGAATATAATGAGTCACACACTAAAAGGTATTGATGAATTAAGGTTAAATTATATAAATAAATAATTAATAACTTAATTGTTAAATTAATAATTTTTAAGAGTTTATTTAATAGTTTTAGAAACTATTAAGGGTTAAATTATAATTATGCAAAGTGTTTGTATTTAATTATAATTATTTAATTATAAGTTTCTTAATTTGATTAAAATAATATTATTTAATTAATTAAATTAATTAAATAGTATTTAATTTAAAAATAAATTATTAATAAGATTATGAATCTATTTAGTGACTTTTCTATTTCAATTAAGATTTGAAAATTAAACTATAAAACCTATATAAAATCTAGTTTTGGCCTTAAAATATACGTGAATAAGAATAAGAATAAAAAAGATAATTTTCTTTAAGAGTTGAGAGAAAACTGTCTTGACTAAAAATTTTCTAGTTTGTCTCTTTTTAAGAACTATTATTAAAGAAAAGATACTCTATATAATCAAAATTTAAAAAAATTTTAAAACACTAATTCTCTATTTTGTGCGGATTACTATTAAAGGTCACACATTTAAGTGGTTGATTTAGAAAAATGTGTTTGCTTAATTTTCGTATTTGAGCTATAACTTTTAGTTTTGATATCGGATTAATACAATTTAAGAAGATCTGTAAAGAAAACTTAAAGATCTGCAACTTTATATTTCACGAAGAAATCCAAATTCAAACATTTTAAAGGTCAAAACAGCATTTAAAGGTATGAATCTGCAGAAAATTCGAGAAAATATTATTTTAGTTTCATTAGTGGTGAAGATTTAAGGTAAAATTTTAATCCATTTATTTTATCTTTATTTGATATTTTAAAGCATGATAAATAACATGATTTTGGCATGAAAATTAACAAATATTTAATTAATATGATTAATTAAAATAATTTTAAATTTTTGCTACATATTAATTAAATATTAATTAATTTTCACGTTAAGATCATGTTATTTATTATACTTTATAATATCAATTAAAAAAAATAAATAGATTAAGATCTTACTTTATATTTTCACTACCAATAGAGTTAGAATAATACTTCATTGAATTTTTTATAGATTTATAACTTTAAATACTATTTTAACCTTCAAAATGTCTTAATTTGATTTTTTTTTTCTTTTGTAAAATGCAAAGTTATAGATTTTTGAGTTTTCTTTCTAGAACTTTTTGAATCGTATTAATCCGATATTAAAATAAAAAATTATGACTCAAATATAAAACTACGTAAATACATTTTTTTTTTAAATCAATCACCTAAGTTTGTAGTCACTAATGGTAATTCCCACAAAGTAAACAATTAAGATTTTAAGATTTTTTTATACTCTAAAAGAAAATTTTATTTTTTATTCTTATTTTTGTTGACTTATATTTTAAGGCCAAAATTAAAGTTTATATAGGTTTCTTATTATAGTATTCAACTTGCGCTGAACTTGGAATTCTTAGAAGCATAATTTTTCGTATATGGTGCACTTGGAGAAGGCTTCACTATATAGCTCCATGGTTGGCCAAGAGTGTTCCTTCTCCAACTGGGGCCAAAAAGGCCAAACGATCTCACTAATCGAATCATTGAAGAATTTGGTTATCAGGAAGTTGGTCATCTCAGGTTCTTTATTTTACACGTTTCTATTTTCACATAACCATATAAATTTATACATTAATAAAATATGCTAGCTAGTATATTGAAGCTGTTGCTACCAGCTAGGTAATGTTAATTTCTTTTTCAGGGCTATTATAACAACAATAGGTGGATTCTCAAGCCAGTATTGGATATAAGCCGTCAAAATTTTGCCACCATATTTAACGAAGCAGTTGGCTACGAATAGGAGCCTCCATTCAACCCTTACTTGAATAGCATCAACTATCTATTAGCATCCTATGTTATCCCTTATGTCGGACTTGTAGGTTACGTTGGCACTCTACCAAATCTCGTCAACTATACTTCTCGACGTGTAAGAACTGAAAATATCTCCTTTTCTTTTAGTGCATCTCATTTCATTGAAGAAATTATACTATGTCAATTATCCTATATATACACATTCTTTTAAAAAAATTGCAGTTAGTTGCTGGGCTCTTAGGCGTTGAGTCTGGACAAGATGCAGTTTTACGAACATTAGTTTCCGAGAGAGCCAATGAGAAGGTGTTACCTTATAATGTGACGGTGGCTGAATTCAGTATTTACATTTCCGAGCTCAGAAATCGGCTTGCCGTGTGCGACATAAAAGACGAAGGCTTGATAGTGCCACTAGAACTCGGCGCGGAGAACAGGACAGAAAGTAACATTCTATCAGCCGATGCTAATTCTCTATCGTATGCACGAACTCCACCTGAGATTCTAAGAATTGTATATGGTACTGGCAGTGAATACCACCCTGGTGGATTCTTTCCGCATGGTGGCAATGGGAGGATTGCAAGAGAGTTTCTTGCCGAATGTTAAGAGCTTAATTTTACTTGTCTAATAGTTTTCCATCATGTGATTCAAGAGCTGACAATAAAACTGACGGTTAGAACTGTCAGCAGATATCTCAGCTGTGACTTATAGTCTGAGAAGCCCTTATATAATCTGAGCCTTAATAGTAGTACTTGTTGCCTATGTTAGTTAATGAGAGTAATGAATCTTTAAATTTTATACTATTGTCACTTTTGCTTGTTGTGTTCGACATATGAAGTTGCTACATCAAACGAAATTCTAAGGATTAATTTGTTGGGCCAAGCTTAAATTATCTCAACCCAGTTCAAAATTGAAGACTAATTAAAGGATAATAAGTTAAATATCTCATACTTGTTGGGTTTTGCCTTCTCAAATCTACAGAGAAAGTTGCTGATATTTTAGGTAATGGAGGTTTTGATTGTTAATCCTTCTCTTCAATTCAAGTCTCTCTCCCTCTTACTTTTAACAATCGATCTTTGATTGATCGTTGAGGCAATACTGAATATATATATATATATATATATTTTTTATTTAGATAATCTTGAACTTAGTATAAACCAAATGCTTCAATCGGGCCATGGGAAAAACAAAATTGTTCATCAATATGTTTGTGCAAAATCAAAACAAAATGACAATCCAAGTTATTGATGCAGCAAAAATTCTTTCAAGATCTTTGTGCACTAGTGTTTTCGTTGCTTGAATGTTGTTCAACTTGAATCACAACTAAATTTAAAAGAGTAAAAGCTGGTAATTTGACGAAAATCCTTTGATGCTTAAGTCAAGGTTGCTTTATGGGTGTTTGAGAAAAAAGAAGCATGACAAGGGTAATATCAGTTTATACGAAACTAGCTCAAAAGTTTTTCATGCATACTTGGTTGCTCTTGACTCTCTTTTATATTGTCGCTTTTTGTTAAATCTCTCAAACTATTTAGGATTTTACAAAATCTAGAAATAATAATTTCATACGTATTTAGATTCTAGGAACTATGGAGATTTAACTTTATAAGAATTAGTCTTTCGAAAATTGCAGAGTCTTAAGCCCTTTTTAAAATACATCTACCAGATCATGAATTCTTATTATGGAATAAGCTATATATACATAATACATCTATCAAACCATGAATCATTATTATGGAATAAGCTCTACTTGCAGAATATATTTACCTGATTATAAATCCTTATTATTAAATGATTTGGAAGAAAATTAGAAAGAAAATAAATTCTTCATTAGTACATAACTGTTGAGAGATCTCAAAATCTTTTTTGGAGACCCTTTCATTTGCTTGAAATGACCTCAGATTTGTATTGTACATCAAGACTTTGGTCATACTGAGCCCCAGACCTTCATAGGTAGGGGAGGTCTCAAAATTAATGCTCAAACTTGAGGTCTTTTATCTGAGTCTGAGAGGTCTCAACCTTTACTATACTCAAGATCCCTGTCACTTAATGGTTGGAGTCCCCGAGACTCGAGTCAAACTTATATTTTTTTTTTGAGTCAAACTTATATTTTTTCTATCTTTTACAAAATTTCCGCTTGGATTCTTTATCACCTACGTAGGGGCCCAACGCCTATTGAATTTTATTTTTACCCTAGGCCATTTCCCGAACACAAGTAATGGCAAAGTGACTGCCAGAAAATAACTTTCTTTAATCGAATTTCCTTTACGTTACTTTCTAGTTATAATCATTTCAAAATTGATTTTCACTTTCATTGTTTACATGGTAAGTCTTTAAAGCATAGCATTTCTAATTATAATATTGACCCAGCTATATGTTGCAACCGGTCCAATGATAACATATATATGAGATTAAGATGTATAATGATGATAGGTAAGTACACTGTCTATTCGACCGAAAGTATCATTATTATTCTTTAACAATGATTTTGTTTAGTTAGCTATAAATTCTCATCAAAACTGGTTAATCACTGCAGAGAATGCTTTATTGCCCAATTATTGAATATCTGACTGCTAGATCTAAGGAAATGAACAATAATATACTTGTGCAGAATCCTCTACATCATGCACTTTAATATTAGTTTCACTAATTCTTCTTATTATTACTACGTTGGAAGTGGATGTCACAATGCATAGCGCTACTTGTGGTGAGGGGGAGTGAAGGGAGGAGAATGGATCATGAAGGAAATCAAATCCAACATATTTCATACAATATAATTATAAGCCTTTTCAAACACCGAGAAAATTAAATCAGATTTGTGCTCCTGTGTCCTTTGCATCTCTCACTTCTCCATCTTTTTGTAATTTATTTAATTATTTATGTTTAGTGATTAAACATATTCTCGTTCTACCACAGAATAATAAAATACAAACACCAAGACAAAGCATTAGCTAATTATTGAACGATTCTTCTTTTTGGTCGGGGACATCATAGACTTGCTTGACATGTATACATATGGTCTGTGGAAGTGGAATCACTTACTTCTAATCTTACTGTCGCGTATATTTTCTGGATAAATTTCCATGAGAGCTTGGGCAACTCTTTTCTCTATCCATCATTTGAGTTGAAAGCGTCAAAGTAGAAAAATGCATGCGCATGTTGGGGCACGCCTTGAACATTATGTCGTGTCCAGTGAATCTGGCCACTTTATGGTTATGTTGGTTGGGTTGGGTTGGGTGTATTATATATGCATGCTACACAAATTTCAAACGGGTGGGGCAATTCAAAAGGCTTTTCGAATGTAAAACTTACACAGGGGTGATAAGCTAATACTCAGTTAATAGTTACTAGTGCTGATTGGACTGCCTAAAAGTAAGTGGCAACCATTATTTATTCCGGAGAAATTGCATGTGGTACACAAATCATATCGATGATATAGTCGATATACCAGCTGAATGATTGCGAAGGTGGTTCTTTCGTAGTGTAATATCTAATTATGCTTTTGGATAATGTAGAGATATATTGGAGAAAACGTACTTATGTTATCAATCTGCAAATGGTTTCGGTTGCTACAAGTTGATATTTAATGTAATCCAAGTACTTATTATGCATACGTACAGCCCTGATATTAATTAGTTGACCGATTAAAGTACATGACCGAACTTTCAGTTGACAAGTCATCTAAGGGATCCAAAATGGATCCCTAGGGCTGAAGAATGATGCCTTCACATGAGTATTAAGCAACTTAAGAGCAGTATTAGACTTGATGCACCGTGGGGTTTTATACTGATTGATAGATCCTCCTTGGCTAATGAATAAGTCCATCAATGTCTCAAATGTGCCAGGCTCTACAGCACGTATCTCGAGAGGTCCGACAGACTTATCGTAAGAACGGCATCGCCTATACACATAATCCAGTTTTTCTTCCACTGCAATGCAACACTCTTCAAGTAATCTTGTATCAAGTGGGATTGCAGAAGATTCTATAGGTTTAATCTCCCAGTATAATACATAGTGGCCAGGCACAGTAGATGTATCAGCATAGCTAGTATATTCTACTAGTAAAGCACCGTATGGTTCTAATAACTTTTTGGCTGCTGTAACGCTTTTGTGCAAATCTTCTTCGTTGGTTTTGTCATTGTCTATGCTCAAAACAACATTCCTCCTGCAGATGAATCGGAATTGCGGGGCTCGATTGTGAAATCCAGTCACTTGGAGTACATCGCCAATTCGATATCTATATAGTCCTAAATTACAAAAAGATTAAAAAAAAATGAGATGGTTTTCTTCTTAAAAATAAAAACGAATATGGAAAGAGGGTCATATCTCACCCGCAAAAGTGGTAACCACCAATTCATAGTAACGGCCGAGTCTAACATGCACCAAATCGACAAGCTTATTGTTCGGCACTTCCTCATCTTCTCCATGGACTTCCATTGAAAGCGTGCCATTCTCTCCCAATGGAATAAATTCAAAATAACCCATGTTAGGCATGATGGTAAATGACACGTCAGCTGGGTCGCTCAAGGGTTTCAAATTGACACCAAAGTAACACTCAGAGGAAGCATACATGGTGCAAACCAAGGGCAACTTCCCTTCACTGTAATATTCCAGGGCTGGTATATACTGTGCCATAGAACCAGTGACCACGGCCTCAATGTACTTAGCCCTAGGCCAAAGCTGACACAAGATTCCCTTCCATGATGGACGGCTACAAATTTTCTCGATCTCGTTGGCCAAACATGGGTTTGGCGACGATAATATGGTCAATATGGATGAACGACAACCGGGATCTGTGATCATAAGATCGAGCTGTCCTGAGCGGATATCATTGCATAATTGAACCCATTTACGTTCAAGAAAAGATATGGCTCGGAGAAGCGCAGATGCAAATACGGCTCCGAGCCGCAGGACTTGGTGACGATGGACTAGACCAGTTAGCAACTGGCAGTACATGCTTTGGTTGCTATCATTGCACAAGATGGCTTGGTCCGGGCTAGTGAAATGGCTATACGGGTCGCGAGATCGGCACTTGAAGTGCTTGCTTTTGTAGTAGCTGGTGAGCACAGTACGGGCCGGTAAGCCACAAGGGGTCGACATTTCTGCCTTCACAAAGTAAAAGTACATGGCCCTGCCTTCATCTAGGCCGCAGACATACCTGGACGTGAAAGTAACGTCAACATAAGCATTATGGAATCAAAAGGCGTGTCTCATATTTATGCTAGAGTTATCTTAGCGTGTAATAATCCACATTAAAGATACTCAAAAGATTGCGAATCTTCAGTGAGCACTATGAACGGATAATGTTGATAAAATGAAGAATTGAAATTTTGTTTCAATGTTAGGCTTCTTGATAAATGCAAGGATTAGACGGAATTCTTATTATGCGTTACACGCCATTTTGCACTTTGCACTTAAAAAGTACAAGAAGGGCATCGATCTACTGTGTAAACCTCGACCTTTATTAGATTGAGTAACACATATATGTTTGGTGTTTTGGGAGGATTCTTCCTGATAATAAGTTGCTAAATTAGCTTTTCTATCTACACAAATTACTGCAGCTTTAAGCATATCTTATCTTCTCTCTTATCCTCAGAGGCTTAGTAAGAGGATCAACAGTTCAACACTTTAGGCTTATTAGTTATTAGGAAGGATATAGACAATATTTTCACTAGCTAATAGCTCTTAGCTCACCGTATCCGAAGAAAACTTATACTGAAACTATATATGTAGATGTGAATTAAAAGAAATGAAAATAGAAACAAATAGAAGAAATTAATAAGAAAAAAAGAAAATGAAATTAAGGATATAATCTAACTGGTTCATGATTGGCATGATAAGATTATAGATGAAGGTGCGACGGTCAAGATCTTCGGCTATTGATGGCATCAACTTAGGCTTTCCAGCAGAAGTCCCTGAACTGCAAACACAGAAACACATAACTAAGCCAACCTGCGTGTATATCTAAAATTAGAACAGAAAACTAGTTGAAATAGATACACTAGGCAAAAAAGATCCACCTGCATAACATTTCAGTTATCTGGTGTCCGGTAATAAGAGAAGAGTCTTCGCCATTGGCAATTCTCTGGATATAAGGATAAATATTCTTGTAGGTAATAACAGGGACGCGTCGCTTGAACTCAGATACATCGTTTGAATTACCTTTTAAATACTTGCGCAAATACTCAATTTCCTTATTTCGTGTTAAGATCTCTTTCAAAATATTATTTTGTACTTCATCGGCCTTTGCTGTTAGCTTTTCAATCTCCTTCAGTGCCTCCTCGCCCTTATATTCCAGTTTCTTACCAAACTCCATGGTTATGGAAAGCATGAACAGAAGGTTAAAGGAAGCAAGAAATAACAATATCTCTATTGATTGAATACACTTGGCCAGTGATTACTCTATATATACAAAAGAAATGTTTACTGTTCTTCAAAACGTGCTATGCGTTTTTCTCTCCTCATCATTGCTCACCGATTGGAAACAATTTAGTGTTGATTCCATCCACAATGTGGCCACTCACAAGCTTTATTTGAAGAAAGTGAACCCACGTATGTACGCATAATGTACTATGAAAATGATCTATGAAATATTTGAAAATGAAAGTGTAGTTATATTAAATTATAATATTTGTGGGATATAATTAGATCATTCGTTATTTTAATTAGAAACAAATTAATTAATTTGGAATCCCATGCAGTCCTCATCTCAAGTTCCATGACAATCACGATTTCTTTCAATTAGTATGCATGATTTGAATTGCTTTAGTGTCGACTGAAAATTTCATCCAACCCAATCATTAATATTAGCATTAATTTCCACTTCCAAATTATATCATACTCCACCTTCCGTTTCAGTTATCTGAATGTAATTTGGCTGCAGGCACTAGTAACTCCATAAATAATATTCCCCAAATGCCAAATATTCTGGAAAATGTGTTGATGAGACTGGTGGTGAGTATCTGGTTCTACATCACGGATTATGAATCAATATATAGCTACTGATCTACATCTTAAAATTAAAGCTACTTCAGATGTTGATCGATTAGAATAATCGACACTCAAAAGTTGGAGTATCAAAGGTCATTCTTATTTCCCTTTAGTTAAAGTTATATATATATATATATATATACACATAAAGTACCATATTGCATGTATGTAAATGATATGGGATTAGATTGTGCATGGCTACTATAGGATAAAAGTATTACACATTCTAGAATTACATATCAACAAATATATATATATATATATATATCATAGTCGACATCTTTAACAAATGCATATATCGATGAATAGTACCGCCGCGTCCATATATTATTCCATGATTCAATTACTTTATTGAAGTTGATGAGAGACACGATGGAATAGTGCTGCTGGCCTGCCGACGCTCTCTTCTTTCTTTCTTTCTTTCTTCTTTCTTCTTTCTTCTTATTCATCACATGGAAGTTATTAGCTAAGCAATAGTGGTAGTGCGATAGAACCTTTTATCCACAATTGGGAATATTAGTGTTAGTGCAGCAGAAAGTTCAACTTACTGGAATGAGTTATTGGTTTTTTCATGACTAGATAGAGCACATACTCTGCCATCATCAACCACTCAAATCATTCTGTCTTCCAATAGATATTCCCTTGAAACTATTCTCATTTGTCAGTACGATACTGAAACTGATCATCATCCTCAGCTTAATTTATTTAGAATTGTAAAATTAAAGTTCTCTTACTTACATTACATCCATTCCTTTTCATAATCTTCTTCTTATCCATACTGTTTCCCTCTTGATACTGTATTATCTTTATTAATTAAGAAAGTGAAAATTGAATTAGCGTAGAAATACGGCTAAAGCCAACATTAACATATAAAAAGTAGGGTTTTCTTTTTCTTGTGATGAGGTACGTGTACTACTATATATCATCCACGTGCATGTTGCTGTCCGTACAACTTCAATGGCTTTCTTTAACTACTCTCAGAGTAATTCGAAACCGAAGGTCTGTTTCTGTGCCGTACTTGGTCTGTACTTGGTGCATCTATCCAAACCATTGAGCCCAAAATCTTAGGCTCCATTTTGTCATGAAATCAATTAATAATATAATTATAGAGCAATCTGCAATCGTATTTGTATGTATCTTCTGATATCCAACCGTAATGCATGCTAGACATGATCAATAATCAAGAGTGATGGATTATATTATATGATTCAAAAGGGAAAGAAAAACAATCTCAGACCATACATTACAAGCGTAAATTAAGCTGACTGGCTGCACCTAGTATTAACGGAACCATGAGATCAACTTAAAGATGGGTTGTGAATTTTAAAGCAGACAGATTGTAATTCTAATTCTACGGACAGTAGATAATTAGAGATGAATTAATACATTAATATTATAAATATACACAATAGTAATTTCCTTTCATATTCTAGTACCAGTGTTTGATTTGACCACTGTCGTCAAATTGACCGAAGAAGAAAACATTTTGACTTTTGATCGTTCTACGTGGCAACAAGAATTAGAATAACTGTACAAACGGTCTTGATTCTTGACAAGCATATACGCCGCCGTTTCAGCGTGAAAGCAACAGCAAAATGGCTTGAAAGAGTTGAAGATAAGTTGTATTTGCTGGAAAAGAATTACATGGGAATTTGAATGGCTGTGACTGCTCTAAGCCAGCAACTGCTCTTCTTCTCGCATTCAACAACAACCAGAGCTAAACTGAAACCATGGCTCTCCAACAGAACAACCCTTTTCAATCCTCAAAAGAAAGCTTATGTCTCTTTCATCTGTTGCTCTTCTTCTACTTCTCAGTCTCCTGAAACCAATGCAGAGACAGCGGAGTCTTGTGTCAATTTGGGTCTCTCCCTATTTTCCAAAGGACGGGTATTTATATTCACTTTCTACTACTTGAATCGTTATAGTTCTCATTTTACAAACATTGGACTTGTAATCGTGGTTTTGTGATGTGGGTATGTTGGGTTTTTGTGATTCTTTATCCAACATTTCATTTATGTTCTGCAATATGGGATACGGATTAGCATTTAGGGCTGAATTCATTCGTATTTGGCGCGTATGAAATGATTGTTAGAGAAATGAACCAACTATTGGTGATGTGTGATTGACTTAAAGAATATGTGAGGATCATTTATCCTTACACGATGTAAATATGGTTAATTATATCCAAGGAGTACATAGCTATGATGTGTTGTACAAGTTACTGACATTCGCGACGGATAATTATGCTCCTGTTTAAGGTTGCAAAAAAGTTTTTTTTCACCCTTCTTGTTTATGCGGAGTCTTATCCTGTAACTGGTCTAATAAATTGTATCTACATAGAATTTTTCTCCCAATTGACTCCATGTTCCTTTCTATCCTTTTGCCACTATGCTTTAATTGTGCAAAGTACTCATTGTAAGTAAAGTGATAACTTTGTAGCTTATATGATACGCATGACTAAAACATGAGCATCTACTTGTATCTTATCTCGGCAAAGAATAACATACTACGGTGACATGGAGGGTAACTCATTTTTCCATTCATTATAAATTAAATTGAAGATCATAGAAATAATTTAATGGTTCAATTACCCCCCAAGACAATATTTTGGTTCTTCAAGTTAATAAGTAGTTGGCAATGTTAGCAACAGTGTGTATTTGCATTACTGCATGTAGAACTTTTGAAGCTACTTCTTTATTATGATATGCAATTTTTATGGTAATATTTATATTAACATATTACCACCTCCTTGGAATTTCCAGGTTAAAGATGCCTTAGTCCAGTTTGAAACGGCACTTAGTTTAGATCCCAACCCAACGGAGGCCCAAGCTGCTATGTATAACAAAGCTTGCTGTCATGCATACCGGTAGGAAGTCCAAAATTTTCCACCTGGTTTTTTTTTTTTTTTTTTTTTTTTTATGTAGGGTTTTCAATTTCCATATCTTCTTTCCTTTTGACTCAAATCGCTGCAAAGTGACTGATAAGGTTTCATTATGGAAATCTGAGGGCTTGGATGATTTGTAGAAATTTATGTGAGCTTCCTTTCAGATACATTTATCCAAAAACACAGGTTTCTTCTAAAATCATGGATAGATATTTTCTTTCAGGGAAGCTCTCGATGAGTCAAATATTGCACAAGTGCACATACATTTCATTTCATCAATTAAACCTTTACATATCTCTCAACTTTCTCATATAAAATCACCATATAAATAAGTGGCTATTGGGAGGTTTTGTTTTGCATCCTTCTCTGAGGTATTCTTATACTAGTGAAGCTTGTTTATAATTTATCACAAAATGCTGCCTAGATGAGGAATTTTGATTTTTTTATTTGTTTGACAAAGAGGGGAAGGAAAGAAAGCTGCTGATTGTCTACGCACTGCTTTGAGAGAGTATAACTTAAAGTTTGGCACAATTCTAAATGATCCTGATTTGGCCTCCTTTAGAGCTTTGCCTGAATTCAAGGAATTACAGGAAGAGGTTTGTCACTCATGTTGACTGTCTTATGTTAATTTCTACTTTACAAGCTCTGGAAGCTTTTTAAAACAACTTGCTCCTCATTCATTTCATTCTTTTTACCTCCTGGAATATGAAACTGACAGAATCTTTGGAATCTAAGTCCTTTCATTTGACTATGAAACTACTAAATGTATTATCTCAAAACAATATGTTATGCTTGCAGGCCAGGATGGGTGGGGAAGATGTAGGCTACAGTTTTCGCAGAGATCTCAAACTCATCAGTGAAGTCCAGGCACCATTCCGTGGTGTCAGGAGATTCTTTTATGTGGCCCTCTCAGCTGCTGCAGGAATTTCGTTATTGTTTACTATACCCAGGCTACTTCGTGCAATTAATGGTGGTGATGATGCTCCTGATCTTCTTGAAACTGCTGAAAATGTAGCCATTAATATTGGAGGTAAAGAAAGAGATTGAGCTATGGCCTTTGATATGTTTTATAAGTCGCCTTTTTTTTCCCTTGTGATGAGTAGGACTGACTTAGATAGAACAGAACTTTATAACTGGCTTTTTAAAATGACTAAGCTTTTGAACAGCAATCTGCAGGTATTATTGCTCTTGTGGCATTATTTTTATGGGACAACAAGAAAGAGGAGGAACAACTTTCACAAATTGCCCGAGATGAAACTCTATCAAGGTTGCTTCTGCGCCTCTCTACAAATCGAATTGTTGAACTTGTGCAGTTACGTGACACTGTTAGGCCGGTTAGTGGCAACACTTTTTTTCTGCTTGTATCATAGTAGTTAAACTTTCCCTGCTCTATGATTACAAATCTTAAATGTTGAGGTTGTATTTTATGTTTGCATTCTTGTCAATGCATTGTGGTCTAATTATATATTTGCCAGCTTTTCCAAATCTTGCTTCACTGTCAATTTTGAGCAGGGAAACAATCCGTCATGCAATACTAGCATGAGATGATTTGCATATTTTCAGATTTTGGGTGTGAATATCTGTTCTTGTATGGCTCTTGGTCATGTTAAGATGTTCTAAGAATTATGAAATTCTAAATTCTTGTCTATGAATTATTATGAAAATAAAACATCTTTACCTGTTAGAACTATATATCTCATTCCTTTGGCAATTTAAAGCATTTCACTGAAAGTTTACATATCTCGGAAGCAACCAGACTATATTTGGCTATAACCGTTACACCTATTATATTCTGTTTTTTTTTGCCTTATTAAGGATAATCTAAGTGCATGCTATGTCTAACTAAATATTGTAATGTCAACTTATCATTGTGTATTTCCGTTTAGTCTCCTGATATATGTATCATTGCCTTTATCTAGATTTCCAATCTAATTGATACTTGGACTTAGGTTATTTTGGCAGGGGCAAAGGAGACTGTTTCCTTGGCTATACAGAGGGCAGAGAGGTTCCGAACTGAGCTCCTAAGACGAGGTGTTCTTCTAGTTCCCGTCATTTGGGGTGAAGGTAGGGCACCGCAAATAGAGAAAAAAGGCTTTGGTCTTCCTCCAAAGGCAGCTGCTGCTCTTCCTTCGATTGGGGTAAGCTATATAGGTTCCCATCAGTAACTATCATGCAAGCACTATCCTTGAAGACAATTGGTATCCACTGTTTTTGATTGTCATAATGTGTGTTAAGACTTACAGTAGTTGCCCTTCTTGACACTGTATCCAATGGTACCATGCTAGGAAGATTTCGATAAACGTGCTCAATCTATAACTGCAAAGTCAAAGTTGAAAGCTGAAATTCGATTCAGAGCAGAGGTCGTGTCCCCTGCAGAATGGGAAAGGTTAGATGCTTCTCTTTCTTTTTCCCTGCTTGTTTAGCTATCTGGTGGGCAAAACCCATTATATGGTGCATCTCTATTTTATATCAATCTCTATAGATTGACGTGAATAGTTTTATCATTTTTCTTATTATCATTTATGAAGGCAGATTTGTGAATGTATGGTGCAGTTCTTTTCCCTCATTTGAATTTTGATATCTTCTGAATAAAAAATGTTTGTTCTTATTTAGGTGGATAAGAGATCAGCAGAAGTCTGAAAGAGTTACCCCTGGTGAGGATGTCTACATAATTCTGCGTCTAGATGGTCGTGTTCGGAGATCTGGAAAAGTAAGTGGATATGGAGAACTTGCGCGACTTTATAAATTAATATAGAATTGGCTATCAAGTGCATGCTTGGAGGAATTTGGGATATGTGGAAAGTTGTCATATAAACTGCCAATTCTTTCTGTTGTCACTTGTCAGTAATCAGGAACTCTTGCACTCTGGACAGTTTATCCTAAAGGGTTTAAATGCTAAACAAAAAGCAGCTTATCTTTTTCCATCAACAAATTGTATCCCATGTGACATTAGTCGATGAAGAATTTGTTGATAGGCTCCTGAATCTACTAATGCAATTGTATCTAAATGAGCTTTTTGTTTTCTAAGCTTTGTATAGTACGTAATAATTTTGGGTTTTTAAGAAAAAATATAAACCCAAAACTATTACGTACTATACAAAGCCTAGAAAACAAAAAGCCCATTTAGATACAATTGCATTTTACTCATCAACAAACATATGGAGTTTCTAAGAGCAATATGATAAGTTACATAAATTTTTCTGTATAGAGCTATGATGAGTAACAAACTCCATATGTTTTTAGGGCATGCCCGATTGGCAACAAATTGTGCAGGAACTGCCGCCAATGGAAGCATTGCTAAGCAAGCTAGAAAGATGAGAGTTCTTTGCTTGGAAACTTTTACTTCAGAGAGAATTTGCAACGAACTGTTCTTTTTGAGTAGCTAGAAAGATGATTTTTCTTTATATATTCATATATCTTTGACTTTAATTGTTATTATGATCTCAATACCATCTCCATTTATGCTTTATGGGTTCTCTCCTTTGTATAAGAACTGATCTTTTTGAGTAGATAGATCATCCTCTTAATTGTATTACACTATTGAAAGATTCTATTGTTCCAGTTGGCAACGCCTAAAAGGGGGTGAATTTGGTTATAAAAAAAATTAATGTTTAATGATATGTTAATTTGAATGCATTGTAATAAATAGAGTAGAGAAAGAATGATTGCAAACAATGATTTTATAGTAGTTCGGCAAAATACGGTCTACATTCACTCTATCGGTTTTGACTTTACATTGAGATTTGACTATTTTTTTATTTATACGAGTCAAGTGGAATTCGATATAACTCCTTTTTGTATGGTAAAAGACAACTTTACACTTCTTTTCAACGGGTGAAGAGAAACCTAATACAATATTATTTTTCACTATGTGAAGATAAACTTAACAAGAATTAGAAATAAATTTTCTATTTTAACTCCCTCACAAAAGTTGATAACACAAAAAGCTCGTGCAATAGAGTAATTATAAAATAAATACAATAGAGAGAAAAAATTGTTTTACATTGAAGATGAAGAATGTTTACTTGATAATATGTTAATATTCTTTTGTTATTCTTCTTGTCTGAAAATTTTCTATTTAAACTAATTTACAGAAACACTTGTATTTAACGGCTCTCTTTAGTGTAATTAATGCTCGCATTAAATGCAAGCAAAAGTTGCCGTTACGATTTGAGATTCTAGAAGGTGTCAATATTTTTGTTTTAAATGTTGATACTTTCGTTGATTTTACATCTTCATTTAGACTTCATTTCTTTATGTATCGATCCTTTGGTCGCTGCCACTTTTTTATAGCAATTGGAGATTTTCTCGACAAAAAGTGTTGATACTTTCAAAGCAAGTGTCGATCTGACTCATGTTATAATTATTTTGCAATTCTCTGAAACTCTTCTATAGTTTGGTATTGCTTGAAAGTGTTGGTACTTTTTTTGAAAGTGTCGATCTCCTCACAAGGTGTTAATACTTTTTTTAAAAATGTCAATCTGATTGTAATTTTATTATAATTCTCTAGAACTCTTATGTATTTTGGTGTTGCTTGAGAGTGTCAGTACTTTCTTTAAAAGTGTCAATTTTCTCACAATATATCGATACTTTTCAGGAAAGTGTCGATCTGGTTTAATATGTAATTTTGTTGCAACTCTCTAGAACTCTTATGCATTTTGGGATTGTTTGATAATGTCGATACTTTTTTTAAAAGTGTCGATCTCGTTATCCAATATCGATCTTCTTAAACCAAATATTGACATATTCAAACTTAAAACACATTTTTTCAAGAAGCATATTAGTTCAACACTTTTATACATTTAATTTAACTAATTAACTTAATCAATCACATCACCCAATTAATTAATATCTTAATTAACTCATCATCAAAAACATATTCATTCATGAGATTCTTCATTCATTCTTTCAAGATGTATTGTCTTGGCTCTCTAAATGTTACTACATGAATTTTTTAAATAAAAAAGAAAAGGAATGTAGGCATTTGGGATGCAATATTAGGTTTCTAATTATATTTTTGTAATTTTGGCTATATATATTTTAATTTGCGTTTGATATTGATGTGTTGTGACTTTTAAACTACAACTATTGTAAGATCGAAACACTTAATATTAAATATTAGTCACAACTATTTTAAGATCGAAATATTAAATACTAAATATTAATAAAAAAAATAAGTCAATTAAAAGTTGTATTATCAAATAGATTTTTAACTTTAGTTGTTTCCTAGAATCACCGTAATTTGGGTTAGTATAATTGTATTGTTGGCGTTGTTGGTTTTATTTTGGTTTCATTTACTTTCTTCGAGGCTCCTGATGTCCCAACCGCCACGCCATATATTTTTAATCCCAATTGTTTAGTTCCTAGAAGAGCATGCCGTTTAGGGAATTTAACACAATTTCCTTATTCTGTATATGGGCACTCGGATTATAGTCATAGGTCACTAGAATCATAACACCCACATCTCTGGATTCTGCAGGAGTTCTATTACTTTGAACATTTTATCAACTATCAATTGAAGGAGCCAAGATGGTGAATGGTAGAATTGGATGTCGAGGCACATGCCATCGCTTAACCATTTGATTGAGTATGCAATGCATTGCATATCGTCTCATTCTATTTCTTGTATCATGTTACTCATAGATGGTTATCAGCTTACATAATAATAAGTATAACAGGAGTAAAAGCCATAGACAAGAAAACAAATAATTAATTACATTATGCTTTGAATATTATCATCCATGTCATGTTTCCGTGTCACTTTCACAGTAGGTTTCGAAGAGGTCAAAAGATCAAATATTCAAGAATGTGTTAGCTTTCTTTACAGCATTCGGAAATCGTTTGAACTGGTGTAAGTCTTTGAATTAATCAGCTTTATCTAGAAACCACCTCCATTTACCTTAATTAATTTATTATTTTACTTTGGGTTAGGTTTTGCTTTTATGATTATTTCCTTGTTCTTATATTTAATCTCAATTAGGACAGCTATACTGTTGAAGGTTGTTGGGCACGACTTGGCAATTAGGATAAGCACCCATCCTTGTGCCATTTCTATTAGTCAACTGGCCCTCCCTTCCCCCCTGCACATTAATATACCATTCCTTGTGCATTTAATTACAGAATTACCCTGCAATTCATTTGTTATTCACGCATATCAATTATCTGATGACATGGCATATTTTGTAAATACAAACAAAACCAATGTCCTTGTGTTAACTATAGATTAATTTAAACCAAATTGTCAGCCCGCTTTAGCCTTGTCCTAAGTGTCATATTTACACATGCATAGCAGTACATAGAATTAGAAAGAGCCAAAACAAAACGATACCATGACCAACAACGAAATGGTCAGAGCTTTTAGTTTTCTCCTGATCGCTTACCTAATTCTGGCAGCCCTGGAGATGCCTTCATCGTCTGTGACTGTCGTCGACGCAACTGGAGAGCAGGGGTTGAGCTGGGTTCCGACCAAAGCCCGATGTCAAGGCTCCATGGCTGAGTGCATGGCTGAAGACGAATTTGACATGGACACAGAGATCAACCGCCGGATATTGGCCACCACACAGTACATAAGCTACGCAGCGCTGCAGCGGAACTCAGTTCCATGCTCTCGAAGGGGTGCGTCCTACTACAACTGCCAACCGGGTGCTGAGGCAAACCCCTACAACCGTGGCTGCAGCGCAATTACTCAATGCCGTAGCTAAGTTTGTTCTTCCCCTTATTTGTCACACCACATTTCCTTTTCATTTGTAAGATAAAAATGTAACAATAGTTTCGAGGAATTAGCTACGATGATCAGACTCCTGCTTGGTGAGATTGGTGAATCCGTATTCACTTAACTCTTTATCTCTGTAATATTTTCATGGTGCTACGACTGCCACTTATGATTTTTCTTTGTAATTTGCTTTAATTGGATTTGCTATTGGCATATCCTTCCTTTAATTGATGTAATAAAACGATCCAATAATTTCCTGTCTAAGCAAGCGTTTCCCTCTGTTCTTTGACAATGGACGATAAAACAGGTATTCGGATAGGTGCCAAATTTGACAAATTCAGAGGGTAGGAAGGGAAGGGTATGAAATCGTGTAATTAGGGGACCAAAAATGTCATCTTGCAAATAACTTGTTAAGTAACACATAAAACAAATACAGCACATCTACGGGATGAGTGAGAGAGTTAAATGTGAGCTAAATCAAAATTCTACCTTTTTTCTGATTCTGATAAAATTGCCGCACTAAAAAACCAAGCAAGCAATAATTAAACTCATTAAAGTTAGCTAGTGCATCTTATCAATGTACAAGAAGTAATTAATGACAAATACAAACCAAGTAGCTACTCTCGGTCGTACATACACACAAAACCAGAAAACATCAAAAATAGGTAAGCCACTGGGCGACTTATAAAAGTATCAGTATGATATCTCAAAATCCAAGTACAAAAAGCTAGCGTAAAAATTAAAACCACCGTCCACCACGAAAGCAAACCCTTTCACTAATTCTATGCTGAACCTTCATCTTGCTTCCCTTCACCAGGCTTTGTCTTGGATGGGCCCAATGGAGATGGAGAACCCTCCACTCCCATCTCAGCTCTTAGATCATCGATGCTCTGCTCCAAGTCATTTATACGGTTTCCCATCTCATCAAGTGCAATGACGTTAAAGGAAGCAAGAAATCTCACACAATTAACATCATACAGCCAAAAAGAAGCAAACAAATTTCTTTCAAACGGACACAGAAACATGGTACGTATAACATGCTTTCAAACTTCCTTGAACCTAATCATCTATTTCACAGCAGCCAAGATCAAAAACAGAGGCAAGTTTCATATTTGCCCTATCAGAGTTTCCTACCAGAGTAGCCCAAGGATGTCCCATCTAGACCTGAAGCGTACCAACCGTTTGTTTACACAACCTTATTCATTCGCTTTAATGTTCACACATTCCTCAATTTTCAGAAGATACATTGACAATAAAAATGTCAAAGCTATGCTAACAATAATAGACAAGTATTGCACCAAATAAATAGTTTAGAAGAACCAAATAATTTCAATCATGTAAAACGGTTTAGTTCCTTCATTTAATTTTCCAATCCTAGAGAAACCATTATCATGGAACTCAACACGTGGGAAAAGGATATTGTTTGTAACAATGGAGTCAGACATTGTCTGAAACCTGGATTGCATCTGCTTAAGAAGATTTTCTACCTGCAAAAATAGTAAAACAAACAAGTCAATAAGGCCGTACCAAGTAAACCACATAAACAATCACAGGACTCCTGGATCCTTGAATTAGCTCAACCATATAGCAGATAATTGATCATTAGTATAACTTCATAAGTGAACCATTGCAGTCTATTCAGCCAAAAGATTTTGTAATTTTAAGACTCTATCTGATTAAATTCGTTACAGGACTAATACGATTAACATATCACTTATATCCTGGATATATTAGAGAACCCACAAAATCCGTCATATCAGCAGTACTTTGCTTCTGATCTTCTGAATCATGCCCGTCCTGCCAAAAGAGTAACCAGTTGGAGCATATCAGAGAAAACATACTACACGATCAAGATAGTTATTACTGCCTCTTCAAATCTAAAGGGACAAACTGGAACAAAGGATACATATATATAATCAAATATGAAATTTGGAAATTTATCATTGCAGTTGTATGCGCTATGTTCTGAAAACATCACTAATTGTACAGTGAATACGGATCTAAAGCATTCGAAAAGTGTATTTTAAAAATCTTAGTTCTTGAAACCCTAACAAAACAATACGAATTACCCTAATCATATGCAAGGAGGATTAAACCACGAATGAAGAAAACAATATTCTTTGGCGATTAGTACAGCAGTAGAATTGGCAGGAACGAGGCTTACCATTGTTGGCTCGCTAGTGGATCTCTAGTCTCTACTCTGCCTATCTTTGCCGCATGGTTTGAAACAATGCGACGCGTCAAGAGTGCCGATAGGCGTGGGCCTGCTTGGGAAATGATCGCTTACATTTAAGACGAGAGCGCCACAAAAGTTTCCCACCCAGGTACAGTTACCATTATGCCATTCCACCTTATAAAATATATTAAAACGTAAAATGATCATCCTTCCGTTCTTATTATTCCAACGCTTATCATTAAACTTAAAAATTAAGTGAATTTTAATGTGTAACTCCATAATTTACATCCTAATAATGATAATATTAGTAATGGCATCAAGAAGGGTACTTTCGTCAATTTATATGTAGAACCCGGACTATACTCGAAACTTTCATTTAAATTTCAAAATTTTAACGTTGAAATCAGAAACAATGGAGCGCCATCTTATTTGAAATTATTACATGAGAGGCCTATTGGGATACCCACCAACACTTTTGGGGGATTCCAAGAGAGGAGTTGCCTGTTTTTACCACCCGGCTAGTAGTCTGACTGGCAGCAATGATCCCTACTCTGACAAAGCAGTTAGTAGAAAAACTAAATAAATACTGAATAACTCTATGCAACAAATAGTATAGATGCACAAATCTATGTTTTAAGGGAAAAAAAAATCATCAATAATCCTAATTCAATGTTGAGCTTGCCACTTACAATGCAAAAAGTGTAGCCTCATAATAATTTCTCAAGTGATTACATAAGAATGAAATTAATGTGTCAAAAAACAAGTGAGGAGGTGCAAAGCAGAAGAATTTCAGCCTGTATGATATCCATGAGCAAGTGTTTTCTATATTTGTGTAATGAGTTGATCAGAAAATTTCCATGTTGAAGAAGAATGAAAACATCGAGGTCTCTTGCATTTCATTTGTTCTTTCTAGCCGAAGACTTGTCATCTGTGTAAGGATATTCCGGTGGAGCAGACAATAGTCCCCACAGTATACGTAGAGACACAATAGAAGAAGAGATGAATAAATGTTTGAAGGGTAGACATTCCGGCAAAACTCCACCCCTATAAACAAAATCAATCAGCGCAATGCAACAGGAAAATGGCATGGTTAACAGAAGGGGTGGAAATAGTGATTCTATATTAGTGATTGAGAAAAGTGAGTGAGCTACCTAAGCAATGTAGTAAAAGATGTTTTCCACAATAGACAAGGTAAGCTATAAAACTACCTAGACAACAAGACATCCAATTCCTGTTAAAAAGAAAGATTTTAAACTTTAAATGGCAATATATAAACATCAATGGAACACAAACTTGATAAATACTACTGTTAGGCTAGGAGAGTAAAGGCCTTTAGGCT
>JAXCLQ010000001.1:20635206-20646285 GCA_035584115.1 Cedrela odorata | reverse complement strand
GTAGATTTTATTGACCTAATTAAATAAATTTAATCAAATCTCTCATATTTGTCCTTATTATTATTATTACCCGTATAAGTTATAAAAAAAAATTATCATTTTTAAAATTATATATTTATTCCTATAAATATAATATGTCATATAACGATTATTATACTCGTAATAATGCTGGACTCGACCCGCTAGTAACTGGCAGTACATACTTTGGTTGCTATCATTGCACAAGACGGCTTGGTCCGGGCTAATGAAATCGTTATACGGATCGCGAGATCGGCACTTGAAGTTCTCGCTTTTGTAGTAGCTGGTGAGCACAGTACGGGCCGGTTAGCCACCAGGGTCGACATTTCAGCTTTGACAAAGTAAAGGTACATGGCCTTGCCTTCATTTAGGCCGCAGACATACCTGGACGTGAAATGTCAATATAAGAATAATGTAATCCAAAGACGTGTCTCATATATAAGTTAAATTTATCTTAGCGAGAGAGAATCTAAGTTAACGGTGCTTAAAAGATTGCACATGACATGAACAATGGAAATTTTGTTTCAATATTTGGGCTGCATGATAAATGCAACGATTAGAGCGAATTCCTATCATGCGTTACAAGCCATTTGCACCTTCACTTATAAAGTACGAGAAGGGCATCAATCTACTGTGTAAACCTCAACCTTCATCAGAATGAGTTGCATGTTTGGCGTTTTGGGTAGATTCTTCCTACTAATATATTACTAAGTTAACTTTAATTTTTCTACACAACTACTGCAGCTTTAAGTATATCTTATCTTATCTCTTATCCTCAGATGCCTAGTAAGAGGATAAAATGTTCAACACTTTCGGCTCAGTACGTAGGATGGATATAGCTAACATTTTCACTAGCTAATTTTGGGTTTTACTCGCAAGAGAGAGGAAATAAGAACTCTCTGTTGAATAGGATTGGCCAGCAAGTACTCGAGAAATGTTAAGTTGCTCTTCAAAAAGTGCTTTTGTTTTCCTCTCCACATCATTGCTGACCGATTGGAATAAGAAACAAATTATGTGATTTGCAAGGCCCAAGTAGTCCGCATCTCGACTTCCATGACAGTCACTATTTCTTTCCATTAGTATGCATGATTTGAATTATTTTAGTGTCGAATGAAAATTTTATCCACCACAATCATTAAAAATTAGCATTAATTTTCATTTCCAACTTATTAACTCTCCAAATGATCATATGCCACCTTCAGTTTCAATTGTCTGAGTTTAATTTGGGTGCATGCAGAAGTAGCTTCATAAATAATTTTCTCCACACACACCAAATAATCTGGAAAATATATTGACGAGACTGGTGATCAGTATCTGGCTCTACATCACTGATTATGCATCAATAGCTATCAATGGTTATTCAGATTTCCCATTAATTAAAGCTATATATATATATATATATTCTCTAGTACTGTAAATTAATGACATGGGATTAGATTAAGGCAGTTAATCTCAGCCATTTAATTAATAATAAATTTGGATCGATCAACCAGTATACAAATATATCATAATCGACATTTTAACACATGTATATATCGATGAATATCTAGTAGGGTGGGTCCAACCATATATTCTTCCAATTCAAGACCTTTATTGAAGTTGGTGAGAGACAGGCTGGAATATTGTTGCTGCCGACGCTCTCTTCTTTCTTTCTAGTTTCTACTGGCTTATTGGGTTTTTCATGAGTAGATAGAGCACATACTCTGCCATCATCAAACTAAAACTTTAACCACGTAAATGTGATGATGATCATCCATTTTCTTGTGAAATCAATTGATTATGGAGCAATCGTATTCGTATGTATTCTGATATGCAACCGTCATGCATGCTAGACATGATCAATAATCAAATCATGAATTATATGATTCAAAAGGGAAAGAAAAACAATGTCAGACCGCTGACTGACTGCACCTAGTATTACCAAAGGATGATATAATCTCACAGTTTGATCGATCGAGAGACTTAAAGCACGTGTCAACAAGTATAGCTGTACACGGTCTTGAGAAGCACAACGCCGCCGTTTCAGCATGAAATCACAACAAAACGGTTTGAAAGAGTTAAAAGATAAACTGTATTTGCTGGAAAAGAATTACGTGGGGATTTGAATGGCTGCGACTGCTCTAAGCTGTCATCTGTTTTTCTTCTGGCATTCAACAACAACCAGAGCTAAACTGAAACCATGGCTTTCCAACAGAACAACCCTTTTCAATTTTCAAAAGAAGGCTTATGTCTCATTCATCTGTTGCTCTTACTTCTCAGTCTCCTGAAACCAATGCAGAGACAGCGGAGTCTTGTGTCAATTTGGGTCTCTCCCTATTTTCCAAAGGACGGGTATTTGTATTCACTTTCTACTGCTTGAATCGTTATTATTTCTCATTTTACAAACATTGGACTTGTAATCGTAGTTTCGTGACGTGGGTATGTTGCTTTTTTGCGATTCTTTAACCAACATTTCATTTATGTTCTTCAATATGGGATCCGGATTAGAATTAGGGGCTGAATTCAATCGTTTTTGCCGCGTATGAAATGTTTGTAAGAGAAATAAACCAACAATTGGTTCTGTGTGATTGACTTAAATAATATATGAAGATCATTTATCCATGAAAGTATAGTTAATTATATCCAAGGAGTACGTAGTTTTGATGTGTTGTACAAATTACTGAAATTCGCGACTGATAATTATACTTCTGTTTAAGGTTGCAAAACAGTATATTTCCACCCTTCTTCTTTATGTAGAGAGAGCCTTATCCTCTCCCACTGGTATAATAAATTGTACCTAAAAGCCAACTTTTCTCCCCGATTGACTCAATGTTCCTTTCTATCCCTTTGCCACTATGCTTTAATTATGAGAAGTTCTCATTGTAAGTAAATTTATAACCTTTGTAGCTTATATGATATGCATGACTAAAACATAAGCATCTAATTTTATCTTACATCGGCAAAGATAACCTATTATGGTGACACATGGAGCGTAACTCATTTCTTAGTGAGTTTCGTTCATTGTAATTTATATTGAAGACCATAGAAATAATATCATGGTTCAAATAGCAGCCAAGACAATATTTTGATTCTTCAAGTTAACAATTTGTGGCAATGTCGGCAACAGTCTGTCTTTGCATCACTGCATGTCAAACTTTTGAATCTATTTTTTTATTATGATATGCAAATTTTATGGTAATATTTGTATTAACATATTATCACGTCCTTGGAATTTCCAGGTTAAAGATGCCTTGGTACAGTTTGAAACGGCACTTAGTTTGGATCCCAACACTACGGAGGCCCAAGCTGCTCTGTATGACAAAGCTGGCTGTCATGCGTACCGGTTGGAAGCCCAACCTCTCCTCCCAGCTTTTTTTTGATGTAGGGTTTGCTGTTTCCATATCTTCTCTACTTATGATTCAATCACTGTGAAGTGACTAATAAGGTCTCATTATGGTAAACTGAGGCCCAGTGGGTAATTTCTAGACACATATGTGAGCTTGCTTTCGGATACATTCATCCAAAAAAACAGAGTTTCTTCTAAAACTCATGGATAGATATTTTCTTTCAGGGAAAGCTTTCAGTGAGCCAAATATTACACCAGTACGCACACATTTCATTTCATCAATCAAACGTTATCAAATTTCTCAACTTTCTCATATAAAATCACCATATAATTAAGTGGCTATTGGGAGGTTTTGTTTTGAACCCTTCTCTAAGTTATTCTTATATGAGTGAAACTTGTCTGTAATTTATCCCGAATTCGACGCACTGCTTTGAGAGAATATAACCTAAAGTTTGCAGAATTCTAAATGATCCTGATTTGGCCTCCTTTAGAGCTTTGCCTGAATTCAAGGAATTGCAGGAAGAGGTCTGTCACTCATTTTGACTGGCTTATGTTAATTTCTACTTTGCAAGCGCTGGAAGCTTTTTAATACAACTTGCTCCTCATTCATTTCATTCTTTTTACCTTCTGGAATATGAAACTGACAGAGTATTTGGAATCTAAGTCCTTTACATTTGAAACTACTAAATATTTTGTCTCAAAACAATATGTTATGCTTACAGGCCAGGCTGGGTGGGGAAGATGTAGGCTACAGTTTTCGCAAAGACCTCAAACTCATCAGTGAAGTCCAGGCACCATTCCGTGGTGTCAAGTGATTCTTTTCTGTGGCACTCTCAGCTGCTGCAGGAATTTCGTTATTGTTTACCATACGCAGGCTACTTAGTGCAATTAAAGGTGGTGACGATGCTCCTGATCTTCTGGAAACTGCTGAAAATGTGGCCGTTAATGTTGGAGGTAAAGAAAAAGATTGAGATATTTCCTTTGATATGTTTTATAAGTTGCCTGTTTTTCCCTTGTGATGAGTAGGACTGACTTAGATAGAACAGGACTTCATAACTGGCTTTTTAAAATGACTAAGCTTTTGAACAGAGATCTGCAGGTATTGTTGTTCTTGTAGCATTATTTCTATGGGACAACAATAAAGAGGAGGAGCAACTTGCACAAATATCCCGAGATGAAACTCTATCAAGGTTGCATCTGCGCCTCTCTACAAATCGAATTGTTGAACTTGTGCAGTTACGTGATACTGTTAGGCCGGTTAGTAGCAACAATTTTTTTTTTTTTGCTTGTATCATAGTAGTCAAATTTCCCCAGCTCTATGATTACATATCTTAAATGTTGACATTGTAATTTATGTTTGCACCATTGTCACTGAAGTGTGGTCTAATTACATAGTTGCCTGCTTTGCCGAATCTTGCTTCATTATGAATTTTGAGCAGGGAACTAATCCTTCATGCAATACTAGCATGAGATGATTTGCATATTTGCGGTTTTTGGGTGTGAATATCTGCTCTTGTATGGATTCTGGACATGTTAAGATGTTCTAAGAGTGATGAAATTCTAAATGCTTGTCAATGAATTATTATTAAAATAAAACATCTTTACCAGTTAGAACTGTATATCTCATTCCTTTGGCAATTTAAAGCACTTCATTGGACGATTACGTATCTCGGAAGCAACCAGAATATATTTGGCTATAACCCTTACCTATTATATTTTATTGTTTTCTCTTTTTCTTATTAAGGATAATCTGAGTGCCTGCTATGTCTAACTAAATATGGTAATGTCAACTTGTCATGTAGTATTTCCTTTTAGTCTCCTGATATATGTATATTCAATCTAATTGACGCTTGGACTTAGGTTATTTTGGCAGGGAAAAAGGAGACTGTTTCCGTGGCTATACAGAAGGCAGAGAGTTTCTGAACTGAGCTCATAAGACGAGGTGTTCTTCAAGTTCCTGTCATTTGGGGTGAAGGTAGGGCACCGCAAATAGAGAAGAAAGGCTTTGGTCTTCCTCCAAGCAGTTGCTGCTCTTCCTTTGATTGGGTAAGAAATAGAGGTTCCCATCAATAACTATCAAGCAAGAACTATCCTTGTAGGCAATTGTTATCCATTGTTTTCCAATTGTCATCATGTGTGTTAAGACTTTTAATTGTTGCCCTTCTTGACACTGTATCCAACAGTACCATGGTAAGAAGATTTTGATAAGCGTGCTCAATCTATAACTGCAAAGTCAAAGTTGAAAGCTGGAATTTGAAGTAGAGCAGAGGTCGTGTCCCCTGCAGATTGGGAAAGGTTAGATGCTTCTTTTTCTTTTTCCCACGCTTGTTCAGCCCTCTGGTGGCAAAACTTGTTTTATGGTGCATATCTATATAATATCAATCCCTATAGATTGACGTGAATTGTTTTATCACTTTTCTTGTTTTCATTTATGAAGACAGATTTGTGAATGTATTCTGCAGTTCTTTTCCCTCATTTGAATTTTGATATCCTCTGAATAAAAAATGTCTTTTCTTATTTAGGTGGATAAGAGATCAGCAGAAGTCTGAAGGAGTTACCCCTGGTGAGGATGTCTACATAATTCTGCGTCTAGATGGTCGTGTTCAGAGATCTGGAAAAGTAAGTTGATATGGAGAACTTGTGCGACTTTATAAATTAAAATAGAATTGGATATCAAGTGCATGCTTGGTGGAATTTGGGATATGTTGAAAGTTGAGTCATATAAACGACCAATTCTTTCTCCTGTTGTCACTTTTCAGTAATAAGAAACTCCTGCACTCAGGATGGTTTATCCTAAAGGGTTTAAATGCTAAACAAAAAGCAGCTTATCGATGAAGAATTTGCTGCATAACAAACTTTATATTCTTTGCTTGAATTTCTAAGACCGGTGTGATAAAGTTATATAAAATTTTTCTATATAGAGCTATCATGAGTAACAAACTCTCGTAATTTTGTAGGGCATGCCCGATTGGCAGCAAATTGTGCAGGAACTGCCACCAATGGAAGAATTGCTAAGCAAGCTAGAAAGATAGAGTTCTTAGCTCGTAAACTATTACTTATGGTTTCCCTCCTTTGCATAAGAACTGGTCTTTTGAGGAGATGGATCACCCTCTTGGTACTATTACACTCTTGAAGATTCTTCCTTCATTCTTTTGAGATGTATCTTCACTTAGTAAATGTTACCGGGTAAATTTTTGAATAGAAAAGTTAAAGAATGGAGGCATATGGGATGCAATGTCATGTTCTTAACTACATTTCTGTAACTTTGGCTATGTTTGTTCTTTTAAACAAATCTACTCCATATTCTTTTGTTAATTAAAATTTATGTGCTAGAGTAATTGCAATGGTGGGAGTTCTTGGTTTTATCAACTTTGCTTTAAGGTTCATGATGTCTCCAGCCGCCACGCCATATTCTTTTTAACCCATTTGTTTAGTTCCTAGAAGACTATGCCGTTTCGGGAATTTAACTCAATTTCCTCTACTTCAAGATTCATATTCATATGGCCACACCCACAGGACCTGTAGAATAAAGAATATTACTTCCTTATTCCGTATATCGTTATTCGGGTTATAGCCATAGGTCACCAGAATCATAACCCCCACATCTCTGGATTCTGCTGCAGTTTATTGTTATTATTTTCCCTTCATGTAAGAAAATGATCAAAGTTTGGCTTGCTTTGAACATTTTACAAACACAATACAAAAACAATTTGTAAACAATAGAAAATTGTTAGATCCTACATAAAAAGATGTGAGATATTGAGAATTGAAGGAGCCAAGATGGTAAATGGTAGAATTACATCTTGAGGCACATGGGCTTGCTTAACCATTTTCCCAAGTTAAAACTACGCACGCCTTTTGATTGAGTATGCAATGCATTGCATATCCCC
Source organism: Cedrela odorata (assembly GCA_035584115.1). NCBI lineage: Eukaryota > Viridiplantae > Streptophyta > Magnoliopsida > Sapindales > Meliaceae > Cedrela > Cedrela odorata. Next base: position 20,639,052 of record JAXCLQ010000001.1, on the reverse strand, counting down.
ATTCTATTTCTTTCTTGTATCATGTTAGTCAGGTTTTAAGTGCTAACAACTGGAAAATGAAACAGTGATCTGATATCAGCTTACATCAGGAGTAAAATCCATAGGCGAAAAAACAAATAACTCATTACATTATGCTTTGAATTTTATGAACTAAGAAAAATATGTCTTCAACCATGTCATGTTTTCATTTTTTTAATGATTTGTGTCACTTTCGTAGTAGGTTTCGAAGAAGTCAGATGATCAATATTCAAGAATGTGTCCAATTTTCTTTACAGCAATCAGAAATGATTTGAACTGGCACCGTCTTTAAACTATTCAGCTTTTTCAAGAAACCACCTCGATTTTCCTTAATTAATTTATTATTTTACCTTGTTTTAATTCTTGGGTTAGGTTTTGCTTTATGATTATCTCCTTATTATTATATTTAATCTCAATTAGGACAGCTTAACTGTTGAAGGTTGTTGGGCATGACTTTGAAGATTGAACTATCATAAGCACCAATCCTTATGCCATTTCTATCAGTCAACTGGCCTTCTGTTCCCTCTACTCATAAACAAAGCCATCCATATCCATTTAATTACAGAATTAATATACACTTCATGCATATCAACTGTCTATGGACATGGCATATTTGTAAATAAAAGCAAAACCAATGTCCTTGTGTTAACTCTCGATTAATTTAAAGCAAATTGCCAGCCAGTTTTATCCTTGTCCTTAAGTATCATATTCATACATGCATAGCAATATAGAAGAGAGTATAAACAAAACGATACCATTACCAACAACAATGGCCAGAGCTTTTAGTTTTCTCCTAATCGTTTACCTAATTCTGGCAGCTCTGGCGATGTCTTCATCGTCTGTGACTGTCGTCGACTCCACTGGAGAGCGGGGGTTGAGCTGGTTTCCGACCAAAGCTCGATGTCAAGGCTCCATGGCTGAGTGCATGGCTGAAGATGAATTTGACATGGACACTGAGATCAACCGCCGCATATTGGCCACCACACAGTACATAAGCTATGCAGCGCTGCAGCGGAACTCCGTTCCATGCTCTCGAAGGGGCGCTTCCTACTACAACTGTCAACCAGGTGCTGAGGCAAACCCCTACAACCGTGGCTGCAGCGCAATTACTCAATGCCGTAACTAAGTTTGTTCTTCCCTTAATTTGTCTCTCACTTCATTTCCTTTTCATTTGTAAGACAGAAATGTAATAATAATTAAGATGATTTAGACGATGATCAAACTCCTACTTAGTGAGATGGGTGAATCTGTATTCTCTTGCTCTTTATCTCTGTAAAATTTTCATGGTGATATGACTGCTACTTGTGATTTTTCTTTGCAATCTTCTTTAATTTTATTTGCTACTGGCATATCCATCCTTTATTTGATTTTCATTTGATGTAAAAGAATGGTCTAATAATTTCCTGTCGAAGCAAGCGTTTCACTTGTTCCTTGACAATGGAGGATAAACACAGGTATTCGGATGGGGTGCCAAATTTGACAAATTCGGAGGAGGGTAGATAAGAGAAGGGTACGAAATTTGACAAACAACTTTTGAAATAAAATAAGCACATAAAAGAAAGAAACGGTACATCTTTGAGCTAGGAAGAGAAGAGATGACCTCTAGGTATCACCTCCATATGAAGAATAAAATTTCAATTGAAATTGCAGTACTTTTACCATATTCTAGAAATAAAACTGAAAAAATATTTAGTAACATCTGAAAACCATTTATTTTTCTATTAATATTTTAAACTTCTAATGCTTCCATTATAATGTAGTTAAAAAACCACCATATCTCATTGCCAAAGTCACATCTCTATGCCAAAGTCTGCATTTCTTAAAGGAGTTGGGAGCATCAAATGTGAACTAAATCAAAACTCAGCATCGAAAAGAATAAGCAACCATGTTTCTACCTTTTTTTCTGATTCTGATAAAATTGCCCTCTGAAACTCACTAAAGAACCAAGGAAGCAATAACTAAAGTCATTAAAATGGGCTAGTGCATCTTATCAGTGAATGCAACCATCTGCCAATTCCATACGAAGTGTAGTTGGTCAATTGATGAAACCATCGTATCTGTGTACAAGAAAATAATTAATGACAAATACAAACCAAGTAGCTACTCTCAGTCTACATACACAGAGAAAACCAAAAAACAACAAAATAGGGAAACAACTGAGCGATTCATAAGTCCAAGTATCAGTTTCATCTCTCAGAATCACATACAAAAAGCTAGCACAAAAATTAAAGCCATCATCCACTACAAAAGCACACCCTTTCAATAACTCTATGCTGAACCTTCATCTTGCTTCCCTTCACCAGGCTTTGTCTTGGATGGGTCCAATGGAGATGGAGAACCCTCCACTCCCATCTCAGCTCTAAGATCATTGATGCTCTGCTCCAAGTCATTTATGCGGTTTCCCATCTCATCAAGTGCAATGAAGTTAAGGAAGCAAGAAATCTCACGCATTTAACATGATTCTTACAGCTAAAAAGAAGCAAATAAACCTCTTTCAAACAGAAATAGAATCATGGTATATATAACATGCTTTCGAACTTGCATGAACCTAATGATTTATTTCATAGCAGCCGATAACAGAAACAGAGGCAGGTTTCATAATTGTCCTATCAGAGTAGCCCAAGGATATCCCATCTAGACCCTAAGCACAACAACCGTTTGTTTACACAAACTTATTCATTTGCTTTCATGTTCACACATTCCTCAATATTCAGAAGATACATGAGAAATAAAAATGTGAAGGTTAAGCTAAGCATAATAGACATTTATTTCACTAAGTAAATAATTTAGAATAACCAAATAATTTCAATCATGTAAAAAGGTTTAGTTTCTTCATTTAATTTTCCTATCCTAGAGAAGCCATTATCATGAAACTCAACAAATGAGAAAAGGATATTCTTTGTAACAATGGAATCCGACATTGTCTGAAACCTGGATTGCATCTGCTGAAGAAGACTTTCCACCTACAAAACAGTAAAGCAAACAAGTCAATAAGGCCATACCAAGAAAACCACACCACAAAAATAATCACAGGACCCCTGGATCCTTGAATTAGCTCAACCATATAGCAGATAAATGATCATCAGTAAAACTTCATGAGTGAACCACACAGCCTATTCGGAAAAAAGATTTTGTAATATTAAGAGCGTATCCGACTAAATTGATTACGGAACTAACACCATAATGTCCGAATTATAGTTTCAAACAAGAGACATAAGCATTAATCATGTCACCAATATCCAGAAAATATTAGGGAACTCACAAAAGCCGTCATATCAGCAGTACTTTGCTTCGGATCTTCTGAATCATGCCCGTCCTGCCAAAAGAGCAACCAGTTGAAGCATTTTAGAGAGACATACTACACGATCAAGATAGTTATTACTGCCTCTTCAAATCTAACGTCGCAAACTGGAACAAAGATACATATATAAAACCAAATATCAAAATTTGAAATTTATCATCGCAGTTTTATGCGCTTATGTTCAGAAAACATTACTAATTGTACGGTGAATGCGGATCTAAATCATTTGATAAGTTCATTTTAAATCAAAGTTTCCGGAAACCCTAACTACACAGTAACAATTACCCTAATCATAAGCAAGGAGGATTTAACCACGAATGAAGAAAACAATAATCTTCGGCGATTAGTAAAGGAGTAGAATCAGCAAGAACGAGGTTTACCATTGCGCGTAGGCTAGCTAGCTGACCTCTGTTTGTCTCTGCCGTACAGTAGATGCAATGCGACGCGTAAAAGTGCCGATGACCGGGGCGTGGGTGGGAAACGATCACCTACTTTTAAGATGTGAGCGGCACAAAAATTTCCTACCC
>JAXCLQ010000001.1:20595609-20610217 GCA_035584115.1 Cedrela odorata | reverse complement strand
TTTTAAATAAAAGTAAGATTATTTGTTAGAAAAAATATTAGAAAATCTTTTAAATTATAAATAGAGTTCTATTAACAGAAAAACTAAAGATAAAAAACTAAGATACATTAATAATCAATAAATGAGTTACGAATTGTATAAATTTTTAATTTTTCTCTTTTTTTTTACTAATTCATTAATTATTTTGAAAGAAAATTTATTGTGATATTAAATTGTAAAATCAGTTCTTTCAAAGAAAAATATATATATATATTTTTTATGATAATTTATCATTTGAGTTAAATTTCACACGTTCAAATAAAGTTGTTCTTTATATTTCACTTCACCTGGTTTAAAATAAATTGTTGTAATTACTCTTTACTACTAAGAATGAGTTGTAATTGGATTACACTTAACTCGAACTAAACAAAAAGATTAGTAGAATTTTAATATAGAAAGAATCCGAGATAGTGAACGTATGCCATATTTGTTGAACCACTATAAAATTTAGAGTATGCTTTCTCATCTCCTTATATTTTTTATTTCAAATATTCATAATTTGTAGATTTTGTTACTATAAATAATTGCATATTATTATTTGAACAATAATATTTTATGAGTGTATTAATTTTAAATCATATAGTTTTTATTAAAACTCAATTCACTTTTTTTTGGGTGTGTTACTTGGGTTAACAAAAATTAATAATAGTAATAATAATAAAAAAATATAACAAACATTATTATATAAATATATATATATATATATTAAATATTTGATTTAAATTAATTTGTGAGTCACGGGGTCGGTTCATGCGCAGGTTTGGACTTGGCCCGAGACGATGATGAACGCATATTTTTATACTTGATCTGACCATTTAATAAATATCGGACCCACAGTATTACCAGCTCAAGCCCGATTTATTTGTCTATCTCTGGTCAGACCTTGGACATTTGAATTGACTATTAATTTTGACTAGTAATATAATCCGGTGAGTATGTACGTGTTTGTTCTTACTCCCTCTTGTTCCTCATCTTGAATGGTTGGTTGCTAGTAATTGCTGCTCTGCTCCTCACTCCATCCCCAATCCCATCGCCTAAAATTATCTTCAATCTTTAAAGTGCCCATAACTTCTGAAACTGAAACATCCATTTCTCCAGTTTTGCATCTTCTTGTCATGGAACTGTATATAATTTCATCTAAAGTTTTCGGAGAATCCTTACCAATGTCACTACACACACAGTAGCATTGGGCTTGGGCCTCGATAATTGGTAAGTGGGTAGAGCGTGGTCCTGCTGGAAGTTACTTACATATGGCCCAAATATAGGTCAGACCTTACACATTTGAATTGATTATTTAATTTTGACTCGTAATGTTAGTTTCTCGCAAACAAGCCAATGATTACACCTAATCAAACAAAGGTCATGCATGTGATGAATAATAAGTGTGCCGTCTGAGTGATTCCTTCCCCACTTTCTAAGGTCCATGTGATCAATTCTTTTACTTTATTAACTTATAAAAAGGTGTTCAAATCAACTAAATTATCCATTTCCTACTCAGCATTTGTGTATAGTCTGGTGGGCGTGACCAATTGATTGGTTTATTAATAGTGATAAGTACATTGTTGACTCTGCCGTATTGAAAATAGATTAATTTTGCGCGAGTGCGAAGCATTTTCCATACAATTGCTAGTCAGATAGCCATTACAACTGTGAAGGTACTTCCAAGAACTTGCAATTTCCAACTTTTAGACTACTAATTTTAGCATAACGGACACTATCAACGCTAATGCTCGCTTTTCCAACAGTAATTACTAAAGTATTGCGGCAAGATCGCCAAATTGGAAAGTTGGCAAATTGTGGAATGTGCAGTATGGGAGTGGCCTTTGGTTTTCACATAGCTGGCTGGGATCTGACACGAACGGTGTTGGGAAGCTAGAGGTTTTTACACCAGCTTGCACTAGCAGCTACTCCAATTGATTGGTCGATTATTATTATTATTAATTTTTTAGTAAGATTATACAATTATTTTAATAAATAAAATTTTAAAATCATTAATAAAGAATAGAATAAGGGTATTTTAGATAATTCAATATCATTAAACAAAGAGTCCCGTTGCAATTGGCACATATTTGATGAATATTAATCACTAAATAGGAAAAAAAAGTACATAATTTAATTTAGCCAGCCAAACGACAGTGTATTAGGCGTGCCAATTTGCGTTTTAGGTAAACGTTGATTTTATTAAGGAAACATGTTGGGGTCTCCACTAAAATAATCCCGCCAGAGTAACAAAAATCCAAAGTCAACAAGGACACATCGAGCCAGCCATTGACCGTCAAAAAACTAAGTCGCTCTAATCTCCCCAGCACAGCACAGCACAGTACAGCAGAGCACAGCGCAACGTTCATATATAAATCAACTTCACGCAATACAAACCACAACGTTCATAGAAAACTCACCCTTATTGGATCATAAGGGTAAACCAGAGACCAACAAAGAAACAAAACGACGACGACGATATGGTTGAAACCAGACGCAGTTCTTCTTCTTCCAAACGCGCCCTTCCTTCTCCTCAGACCTCGCCGCCTCCTTCTAATAAAAGATCCAAGGTTCAATCCTTTTTCTTTTTAACCAATTTTTGTTTTTGAATATTCTGATTTTTTAATATAAAAAGAGTTTAAATCTGGGTCTGATTTGTGTTCTGTTTGGATTGAATCGTGACAAAACCCTAGGCGAGCGACTCCTCGTCATCGACAAGCGACTCGCCTGTACCACCGCTACCGGCCGAAACCTTGAAGTCCGGGTCTGAATCTCGAAACCCGGAGCTCCGATCTTCTGATCCGGAGAACACCGAGGTCGCTAAGGCCGCTGACGTTGACAAATCTACCGATGCTGACGTGGAAGCTGATGCTTTGGTGTCTCCGCCGACTCCAGGTGTGATCTTGTTGCCTTTGCATGCTTTTTAAATCTGGAATTTCCAGTTTATTTTCAAGATTTGGGTTTTTGAAGGGTTTATGAGGAGTAATTTGGTTTTTGTGAAATTACGTGGGGTTTTAGGTGAAGCGGCGTTGGATGCAGACAAATCAAAGGCGCTTGGTGTCATCTTCAATGGGCGGGTGAAGAGGCGGGGAACGAAATTGGCGAAAGTGGGTTCTAGAGTTCCATGGGCAAGGCTTATTTCGCAGTATTCACAGGTGTGTTTTTTGAACACTCACTGGATTTATGATTTGTTTGGACCTTTTTGATGTAAATATTAGAAATTAGACCTAAGTGATCAATATTTTATTTTGTTGTCTTTTTGGCTCAGATTATCACTAACTCGTCTCAATTAAACATGAAATTAGGAATACTTGTGATTGAATAGTTTGAGTTTGGTGAAGATCTTACGTGAATAGGATATGTTCTATAGACTTGTTCCGCTGTGCCCTTGAGTTATAAGGAGACAGGAACTTTTGGAGTTTGGCCTGTATTTTGGGTTCTTGTAGGTTGGACTTTCTTTCTAGTTGATGGTTATGTGATCATATAAAGGAAAGATTGGCAGTCAGGCATGGATTTAGTAATCTCTGGCAGGATTTTTATAGTCACTGGTGAGAGCTTATTCGAGGGCCGGCGATTGAAGACAGGCAAGAGATAACAGTTTGCTGAAAAAGCTCAGCCAGCATTTATATTACTAAAATGAAGAAAGGCTTGAAAGCTTTTGATCAGAAGCATGTATCTGCTTTGAGAAGTTTGGATAAAATTGCTTGAAGATTGTATATGCCTTTAAGTGCTGTCTTGTGAAGCCTCATTGTTGTTTGGTTCAGGTTTCAGTTTGTGGAATTGGTTAATTTTCTTGTCTCCTGTTCTGATTCTCAGGGATGTTGGTGTGAAAATTTTCAAGTACTGCATGAATATGTTTTTGGTGATGTTCCATTGACCGGATTATGCCGATAAGGTTATTGATATTTTTGGAGTTGTGACCGGTTTATAAATTGAATTTCTAGCTAACTGGGTTTTGTCATTGGCATTACCATTCGACATCTGTCTAAATACTCCTCCCATTGGAATTTCGACAGTTGTGGATTTGATGTTCAGGAAACAAAATGAATACAGTCCAATAGGCCAATCATGACCCTCTATAGTTTACTTCCCTAAACAAAATGAAGAATTTTTTTTTTTTTTTGTCCATCTATGCTTTTTTCTTTTTAGAGCTTGTGGATTGCTTCTTTGTGTCAATTAGTGTTGATTGCTGGATTCTTTAGTTCTGGATTTTAAAGTTTTTTTGGCTAATCGCTTTTTGTTTCTAATGGTTTCAAGTGTTGCATTCTTTCCAGAACTCTCATGTGCCCATGACTGGTGCTGTTTTTACTGTCGGTCATAATCGTCAATGTGATTTATATCTTAAAGACCCGTCCGTTAGTAAAAATTTGTGTAGATTGAGGCGCATAGAGGTATGGCACTTTGCAGTTACATTTCAATCTTGGAGACATCATCACTGAGTAGATGCCCAAAGGCAAAAACATGATTTGTGGTTTATTTCAGTTTGGTTTATGATAGCATTGATTGATTTCCCTCTTTTTGTAATGACACTGTAGAATGGAGGTTCCTCTGGTGCCTTACTGGAAATCACAGGGGGCAAGGATGTTGTTGAAGTGAATGGAAACGTTCACCATAAAGATTCTAGTGTAATTTTAAGAGGAGGTGATGAGGTGGTTTTTAGTCCTTCCGGCAAACATTCTTATGTATCCTTTTTTCCTCTAAAGATTTGCACTGTAGCCTTCCATTGGGACTATAGTGTTATCTATAATTTTATGGTTGTTAATTTTTATTTACTTATTTAAAAAATGATAAACTCTTTGGTATGAAAATTTTGTGCAACTTTTACTTGATCAACAATTATCGTTCTTGTTGAATATTCTTAATTCGTTGATGAGGGGTTAGATTTTTCAGCAGCTTAGTGATGACAATTTGGCAACACCTGGCATACACTCTTCATTGAGCATTTTGGAGGCCCAGAGTACTCCATTGAAAACAATGCATGTAGAGGCAAGATCAGGAGATGCGTCAGCTGTTGCAGGTGCATCAATATTAGCATCTTTGTCAAATATCCGAAAAGATTTATCCCTTATTCCACCACCTGCTAAAGCTGGTGTAGATGCCCAAAATGCTGAGATGTCCTTTCTGGCTTCCGGCTGTGATGGGTCAGATGATCATATTCCAGATGTTGACATGAAGGATGCTACTAGTAACATTGATGTGGCTGGCCCTTCTTCGAGGGGGAAGACTGTTGTTTCACAGTCTGATGCTGCTAATGAAAACCCAAATCTTGATAGCCTTGGACTGGATGTTTGTGTTGATGCTGAAATTGGGAAGCTCCCGAGGGCAACTTATGAATTGAGGCCTCTTCTGCGGATGCTTGCTGGGTCCTCATCTCCCGACTTCGATATAAGTGGCAGCATTTCCAAAATACTTGACGATCAAAGGGAAATTAGAGAACTCCTGAAGGAATCTGATCGTTCAACGATTCTGATATCTACTAGAAGGCAGGCATTTAAAGATAGTTTACAAGAAGGAATTCTCAGTCCCGAAAACGTTGAAGTTTCGTTTGAAAGTTTCCCATATTACTTAAGGTGCAAACTCTTTGCTTTTAATATTTATTTAAGGTTTCTATCTTGATTTTTCATTATGCTTTTATGTGTAGAACTCAATTGAGTGCTTCCTTGGTATTTTTATGCATATTTTCTTTTTTTTCCTTCTTAGACCAAGATTGATTTCTTGATGTGCTTTCTACAGTGATACAACAAAGAATGTTTTGATAGCTTCCACATTTGTACATTTGAAGTGTAATAAATTTGTGAAGTATGCATCAGATCTTCCTACCATGTGTCCTCGCATACTGTTATCTGGTCCTGCAGGTAGCTTCAATTTTATATTAGTCTTTTATTTATGTGTTTTCTAATGTCTTTTTCATTCGTAGACCTTGATGGTATGTATATTGAATTTTCTATAGGTTCTGATATATATCAGGAGACTTTGGCAAAGGCGCTTGCTAAACATTTTGGTGCTAGGCTACTTATTATTGATTCTCTTCTCTTGCCTGGTGTAAGCTTCTTTAATCTCTCTATTCTTTGTGCCCCTTTTAACAGAATTTATCTATGTTTTGCTTACAAAAATTAGTTGGTATCTATGTTTTGCTAGTGTTATTCATGTAACTCCCATCCTTCCTCGTCTCTTCTATTTGTTAATTGGTTGGAGAGGGAAGGAGAGATTGCAGGAAAACGAGAGATATAATGGAAATCTTTATATTGATATTTATCAGCAAAAAAAGAAATTATGTACGAAATACACAATTTTGAATGTGAATCTTTGTATCATGGTACTATAATTATTTTCTTCAATGAGGGACTAAAACTGAAAATATAACTTTGCTTTCGCGGGGTTTTTGCCAAACTTGAGGATCTCTTTAATGTGATTGTATACGTTTATCCTACTGATTTACAGTGCAATTTATCATTCAGTGTTTATATCCTGATGCTATTCGTTTTTTTTCAGGGATCAACACCTAAAGAAGCGGATTCTGTGAAAGAAAGTTCGAGGCCTGAAAAAGTATCTGTATTTGCTAAAAGAGCTGCTCTTTTACAGCACAGGAAACCAACTTCTAGTGTTGAGGCTGATATAACTGGCGGGTCTGCAGTAAACACTCAGGCTCTGCCTAAGCCGGAGGCTTCTACTGCATCGTCCAAGAATTATACGTTCAAAAAAGGCATGTTTATACTTTTTAGTATTTTTGACATCGTCTAAGAATGATGAGTATTGATAGTGGTTCACAGCCATGATCCTTTAAAGACTTTTGAAGATTGTAATTTCCTTTTCAGGTGATCGAGTAAAGTTTGTTGGCAATGTAACTTCTGGAACTTCTGCTGTGCCACCCACTTTGAGGTATATCATTGTGCAATGTTGTAGATTTCATAATTTCTCCATTAATTCTTATCATATATGGCAAAGAGAAGGATACGTGTAGCTGACCTTAATAATTGGGCTTTGAGAGTGGCTTTCCATTTTTGTCAATTTAGTTGCATTGCCCAGCTTTGCATCATCTATGAGCAATATGCCTTGTGATCTTCTACAGTAAAGAGACTCACTGAATTGTGCCCCTACACTCTCAATTCTTGTGTTTTATTTTTGCTGAACGGAGATTTTGGTAGTGGTTGTGTATGGATATTTTGTGCATGTGTTCAGGTTTTAATATATTCCCCAATCTTTCTTCCTTGTATTTAGGCTGTCTTTTTTTCTAACTAATATAAACTAAAAGCTTGCTTTACAATTTTTGTGATTATATATCTTTATTCTTTTACTTGGCAAAAAGTTTCATTTCTTTTGTTATGCTTTTATAATTGTTTTCCCTATTATCTTGGGTAGGGGACCGGCGGTTGGTTTTCGAGGCAGAGTAATCCTTCCTTTTGAAGACAATGATTATTCAAAAATTGGTGTTAGGTTTGATAGATCAATTCCAGAAGGCAATAATCTAGGTGGCTTTTGTGAAGAAGATCATGGTTTCTTTTGCACTGGTGATCATCTTGATCCGTTTGTTCTTTATTTTCTTAATCCAATCAGTGTTGTGTTGCAGCGTTCTTTGTAGAATTCGTTGCAGTTATCTGCATTATCTTAAGTTCATTGTCACATCTTTTATCTGCAGCTAGTTCACTTCGCTTGGATAGTTCTGTAGGTGATGATGTTGACAAGCTTGCTATTAATGAGCTCTTTGAGGTACTTGCTACTATTTAGTGGGGATGAGGTTGAGGTATGTTGTTGTTGTATTATTCGTGTAATCTAGTTTCAAGCTCTGGATTCTCTCATGTGTTTAGGTTGCATTGAATGAAAGCAAAAGCAATCCCTTAATATTGTTCATGAAAGACATAGAAAAGTCTCTTGCGGGGAATAATGATGCATACGGGGCCTTAAAGAGTAAGCTTGAAAATTTACCCAGCAATGTTGTTGTGATTGGCTCCCATACCCAAATGGACAGTCGCAAAGAGAAGGTGATAAGCAATCTAGTATATAGTTCAGTTAAAATCTTTTTGCGTTACAGCATTTCTTATTTAGTTATAGTTTAACTGTTTGACATGGGCTTCTTGTTTTTCAGTCTCATCCTGGTGGTCTTTTATTCACAAAGTTTGGAAGCAATCAAACAGCTTTACTTGATCTTGCTTTTCCGGTATACTGAACTCTTTAATTATGTTATATTTTATATTTTATATGTTCCTCCCATTTACATTCCTTAGGCTTATGACTACATGATATTTTTCTGTTTGCTTTGTTCTTGAATTGTTGCCTTTTTTTCTCATTGACTAATTTTTGCTCGCTATCTGTCTAGGTTAGGAGCTTTTCTTTTAAGTAGCTCATGTTCATAGTTGTACAATACAAAACTCTTCATCATTGTATGTTTAGTGTTGAAAACTGTTGAAATTGGTGTGAACTGATGCCGTTTGATCTTTTACATGTTTCTTGTGCTAAGAAAATATTTCCCTCTTTTGGGTAATTTTATGCTGCAGTGTTATTGGTCAATATATATTCCTGTATATTCTGTTTTTTTATGATAAATAGAATTTAGTTGGTGGAGTGTGTGCACAGATGTATATACATAATGTAGTTTATTATGGGATCCACACTAGATTGGTTTTTCATTATAGTGAAACTGTAACTATAATGTTGTTGTTAAGATATATTGATGGTAGTTATTTATGCAACACTGATTCTAGTTTCAATCCCTTAAAGAATTAATTAGTGGATTGCTTTATGTGCAGGATAACTTTGGTAGACTGCATGATAGGAGCAAAGAAATCCCCAAAGCGTTGAAGCAAATCTCTCGTCTTTTCCCTAACAAAGTGACGATTCAGCTGCCTCAGGTGCTGAACCCTGGATGGGTTTATGGTTATTTAGTGCTGAATGTTTGTCTGAACGTCTCATCTAATGTTCTGAGAATACTGGCAGGATGAAATTTTGCTTTTGGACTGGAAGCAGCAATTGGAGCGTGATACTGAAACTCTGAAAGCGCTGTCAAATATTGTTAGCGTGCGCTCGGTGAGTATTACCGATGGTGTATGGTTATCTGCTAATCAACTCTGCCTCTGGCTAGCTGATGAATGCTTTTGTCTATGTATTACCTTCCTAACTATAATGTGACATGTCCTGTTAGTCTGAGTGTTAAAACCTTGAGAACACGAATGAAATGCTGTTGTATGTGTTTTATGGGGAAAGATCCTTGAATAGTATCATGTATATATATAGATCACTTTAGCTAGAGGCAATGATGTTAGCCCTATGCACCTTGGTGGTTAGGGTTTCTGGCGATCTATCCTGTAGAATGGTGTTTGTTAAATGTTGATTTGGTAGAACTGTAATGTGTGAGAACTTTCTCTCTCTTTCTCTCTCTCCTCTGAGTTCACTTTTGACTAACATGTCCCTTTTCAATCACATGGTAACAAATAGTAATCTTGTATATTTAGTTTTTTGCTGACTGATGTGGCCTTCCTTCTTTAGGTGCTGCAGCTTAGCAGTAGATTATTTCTTTTCTAGGTTTGGGAATGGTATCTTGTGTTTATTCACTTATTAGTTCGTTATTGTATCTTGTACTTATTGAATATATGATTGATTGAAGATAATTTTTGATTAGTTGACTTTATGTTAGCTTTAGAAATTTACGTATCATTCATTCTTTCAGGTCCTTAATCGAAATGGTTTGGATTGCCCTGACCTTGAAAGTCTCTGCATTAAAGATCAAACTCTTACGACTGAAAGTCGGTATCCTTAGACTCCTTCTGCTCATGAATCTATTATGCAGTGTAGATCATCTATATTCATTGATGATATGCTTTTCAATTTTAATAGGTGCGGAGAAAATAGTTGGCTGGGCTTTAAGTTGCCACTTTATGCATTGTTCAGAAGCTCCCGCAAAGGATTCTAAACTTAAGATATCTACTGAAAGGTCATTATGTTCTTTTGAATTGCTGTCATCTATAAATCTGTATTATTGAAGTTAAAATAATGAACATGCACCTTTCTGCTCTCTGATGTTGACTCAATTTACCTGACGGTTTACATGCAGCATTGTGTATGGGTTGAACATTCTACGGGGCATTCAAAGTGAAAGCAAAAGCTTGAAGAAATCTCTGAAGGTAAAATTGATAGCAATCTCTGTATGCCATTGTAAACTCATTGCTGCTTCTCCACTCTTTGACTTTGAAATTTGGTGTATTACATTTTGGATTTGACTTCTTTTATCAGGATGTTGTCACTGAGAATGAATTTGAGAAGAAACTTCTTGCGGATGTTATTCCGCCAAGTGATATTGGGGTTACTTTTGATGACATTGGAGCCCTAGAAAATGTGAAGGATACCTTGAAGGAATTGGTGATGCTTCCTCTTCAAAGGCCCGAGTTATTTTGCAAAGGACAGCTGACCAAGGTTTATTTCCATATTTTTTGGCTATCATATTTGTATTTAGTTGGTATCTATTTCTGAATTGTGCAATATCTTTTATTTTATAATCTGAATATGCTTTCTTCCTACAGCCTTGCAAAGGAATTTTGCTGTTTGGGCCTCCTGGTACTGGGAAAACAATGCTTGCGAAGGCTGTTGCAACTGAAGCTGGTGCAAACTTTATCAACATATCCATGTCAAGCATTACTTCTAAGGTGCATATATTTGCTTATATTCTGTCTGCTGGAGCTATCTTGTGTTTGAGTTTGTGATGATAATGTATGACATCTCTTTTATTGCTTGCAGTGGTTTGGTGAAGGAGAGAAGTATGTTAAAGCAGTCTTCTCTCTGGCCAGTAAAATTGCTCCTAGTGTTATTTTTGTTGACGAGGTTCGTTTAACATATTTATAGCCGTTTTTGGTTTTGTTTATATCCTTCCTTTTCTCCTTTGATATAATTCTATGCTGTTCTTTTGTTCCTCGATTTTAAATACTGTTTTGTTCACCTCGGTGGTTGTTTTAGGTTGATAGCATGTTAGGAAGACGGGAAAATCCAGGAGAACATGAAGCTATGCGTAAAATGAAGAATGAATTCATGGTGAATTGGGATGGTCTGCGCACAAAGGATAAAGAACGAGTATTGGTACTTGCAGCTACCAATAGACCTTTTGATCTTGATGAGGCAGTTGTTAGGAGGCTTCCAAGGAGGTAAACATCTTACATTGATTTTTATTTTTTTATTTTTAATGATCTAGCAAGAAATGATTATCAGTGGCATTCTGTGAAACCTTTGGTGCAGATTGATGGTTAACTTGCCAGATGCCCCAAATAGGGAAAAGATTCTAAGAGTTATATTGGCCAAAGAAGAATTAGCACCTGATGTTGATTTAGAAGCAATTGCTAATATGACTGATGGGTACTCGGGAAGTGACCTAAAGGTTGACTATCCATTTTTTTTTTTCCACATGTAATGTCTCTATTTTGAAAATGGAACTTTCTTTCCCTATATTTGGCTCTGCTAATTATTTCTTCCATTTTTTGGCAGAATCTCTGTGTGACTGCTGCACATTGTCCCATACGAGAAATTTTGGAGAAGGAAAAGAAGGTTGGTCTGTTATTATCATTATGTCGTGATTAATATGATGTTAGTTATTGCCTGTCCTTGCTAGTGCCCTTACTCGGTATATGATTCTTACAGTGCATTTGAACTCGAACTCCCTTTTTTGTCTCGTTTCAAATCTACTTGTCTTGGAGTTGGGTCATGCTAATGGTGAAGTGATTATGAACTTGTGTTTCTTTTTACCTTTTAATTTTAATGATTTTCTGTTATTTGTGTTGATTTTTCTTGCCTAGTTAAATTAGGCCAGAGTTTCGATAAGGTGAATTATGAAATGTATTTGTTAGCTTTTATTTATTTATTTATTTTGTCCTGTCCATGTTTGTGCATAACATTAATCTAATATGATGGTGGTATGCTTTAAATTGCATTTGGAAACATAAATAGTGTTTTAAGTTCCTTTGATCTATGTATAATGTGGAAGTATTATTAGGTTGTTCAGCTGTTGTCTAGATTGTTTAGATGCACTAATGGTGGAAAATTTGTTGATTTGTTTTACAAATTTTCAGGAGATAGCTTTAGCATTGGCTGAGAGTAGACCTTCACCTGCATTACATAGCAGTGCCGACGTCCGCCCTCTGAAGATGGAAGATTTTAGATATGCACATGAGCAGGTATTATTTCAACTTTACACTTTTGATTATATCGATGGACACAATTGTAAGTTGAGCAGAGTAATAATTGGTGTAATTTAATAATTATAGAAGTCAAAAACTCAGAGTATAATAACCATTTTGATGATTTGAATGCAGGTGTGCGCAAGTGTGTCATCAGAGTCTACAAATATGAATGAGCTGCTTCAGTGGAATGACCTATACGGAGAAGGTGGGTCGAGAAAGAAGAGATCTCTCAGCTACTTTATGTAGAGGAGGTATCTTTTTCTTATTGTATAGCTTAATTCTTGTGTAGTTTATTCTTCTTAGTCCCATCTTAAATGATGGTGGCTAAGATCAGGGATACCTGCATTTATGGAAATTTCCATTGGTTGTCCCTTGGCCATTGTAATATAATATAGGTTTTCCTTTTTTACCCTTTTATTGGGAATTTTACTATATTTATCATGCAGCTGGTAACTTTAATAGCCTTCTTTTTCTTAAATTTTTTTTTTTTAAAAAAAAAACTTTTAGGGCTGGGTTTTTTTTGGGTTTTTTTTTTTTTTTTTTTACCTGTAAATAAAACTTTCTTTTTCAATTGTTTATTATTACTAGATAGAAGTTTCATTGATTATTGTAATATTTAGTTTCATTGTTTATCAAAATCCTTTGCCATCGCTCTCGAACCATACCTATTGGGAAAGCCGAGTGTAGCAACATAAATCTTTATAAATTCATATTAATGGAAGGCTTTGTTTAGGATTGTGTCGATTTTATTTAATTTTGAAAATAAAGTTAAAAATATGTTTGGAAATATTAATTTTTAGTAATTTTTAAAATTTTGAGTTTAAAGTTTAATTTTATTTTTTGATTTAATTTAAATTGATGAACTGAATCGATATTTAGTAGTTTGATTTATTTTTTTGTTGTCGGTTTGAATTAATTTTGGTTAAATCAAAACTCGAATTGAATGGAAGATGTACCCTTTACTCGTTTGTCGTAGCATTTGTGGATTAGAGGTTAGCCAAATGGTTACCAAATTTTAGTGTCAAACGTTGTTGAAGATGTTATTTGAACGTTGACGAAGGGCAGAGACATATAAATCATCTTTCATCATTACTCGATGGATAATAGATGTCTGAAAGTTAAGAGTGGGGCTGCACGAATAAAAGGTGATGTAAATTAATGAAATAACGAAACATTTAACGTTTGCACTTCACTCATTTTGGAAGAAGGTATTCATTATGGATGGCAACGGATCAGAGATGACAGTCTAGTCTTCATTTTAGAAGTGTAATGTTTTTCGTTCGTTTCGTTTTGACAAAAAAAATTTATATTCTTGCTCCATCCCAGAATATCAATATTCAATAAATAAAAAAAATTAATCAAAATTAAATAATAAATTAATATATAAATAAATTATTTATTTTAATTTATATTTCAGTATTCTCAAATCTGTCCGATAATTAAATTAACATTATATAACCATTGCATTCGGATGAGTTTTATCAATAATATGGATATCAACGACCTTTGTTACTAATTAATGTTTGTATCATTTCCACATAATGAAAAAGTTTGATCTGCGGTGAAAGTGTTGGGAGCGAAACATTTGACAGAGTTGTAATTTTTCATGAGTACCACAGCTTACCAAACCTATCTCATGATCAAACAATGAACCTAAATCTCCTCCACTTGATCAAACTGTGATTAATTACTTTGGCTCTTTTATTGTGATCATGATAATGGGTAAAAATGTAATTTTTTTAAACTTCAAAGGACAAAAAAGTCTTGTACCATATCCTATAAAATTATTTATTTTAATGTCCGTCTAAAGCTAAATCTTAATTATAATAAATAAGTTGTTATAGAAGTTTTATTTATAAGCATTTGATTGCGTTGATCAAATTTAACTATTCGGAATGTTTATGTAGGGGATGTATGTGTATTTTTTTTATATAAAATTTTATATAAATTGAATGTTTTAAAAAGTTGACGGTAATATTTGATAATTATCCTAAAAGAAATTAGAAAAGTTCAAACTATCTTAACAACTCCAGCAATATAATAATATTGTTGGACCGACTCACACTGTGCACCTCCGGTGATGAACATTGTTACACGTACATCAGTGATTAAAAAGTTCATCATGTTGACCCAATTCCTCTGTCAAAATGTTGACCCAACTCCTCGGTCAAAATGTTGACAAATAGATCCCAATGTACTACGCTATACCACTCTTCGATTGGTAATAATTCGAATTATCGGATCATATTATATTCGTATCATGTCAAATAGAAGTCAATTCAAATTTTACTTGTTTATTAATCATATTAAAAAAGTCAAATATAAATACAATTCGTTTATTAAACAGGTGATTCAAATATCATTTATTTATACACGTTTAATAAATAAATTATAAATAAATTAAAATTATTTTTTATTTATTTATGATACGAATT
>JAXCLQ010000001.1:20564676-20591194 GCA_035584115.1 Cedrela odorata | reverse complement strand
AAATAAAATAAATAATTTGATACTTGTCTTATAATAAATTAACTAGAGAATTTTAAATAGGATTGTCTCATCACGTCTGTATTAATGATGTGGTGGGATCGTCTAATTAGAAAAGAAAAAAAAAATCATTAAAAAAAAATAGATGAGAGTAAAATTAATAAGATGTGAGAATTTATTTATTTATTTATCATCATCTTCGTATCTCAATATTTTTCACTCCTCTCTAATTAAAGGTTCCATTACGATGTTATGCTAACATTCCTACCTAACCTTAGAGTCTCTCCAAATTAACAGTAGGCCGATGGAAAATCAAATGTCCAAAAGAATTTGAGTGCATCGATAATTTTCTTTTTTTAACCTTAAAAGAAAAACAATTAAAATGGTTTAAAAGTCGAAAGCCAAAAGATAAGAGAAATAAATGTAAATACATAAAGTTCAGGTGCTACTGAATAAAATATTAAATGTTAAAAAAAAAGGCGGCGTCATTAACCAGCTCGGCTTGGCTTCAATTTTTGGCGGCAAAAGCTGTACGTTTAGCGAACTAGCCCATTTCCCTCTTTATCTCTAAACCCTAACCCTAACTCTAATTGTTCCTTCGAACCGTAGATTAACCTCGTTTGACAACCCATTGTCGTACTTCTTCTGCTTCTTCAGTTCATTCTGGTGTTAGCATTGTATCTGAGTACGGAGTGGGATTTGTTATCTATGTTGTGATTGTGTTCATTTAGTCTGGGATTCAATGGACAGTGGAACCCCTACTAATTCCCCAACCATCAGGCCTATAAATAAAGGCGTCGTTCACAGAATCTGCTCCGGGCAAGTTATTTTGGACCTTTCAGCAGCGGTGAAGGAATTAGTTGAAAACAGCTTGGACGCAGGCGCAACCAGCATCGAAATCGCTTTGAAAGAATATGGGGAAGAGTGGTTCCAGGTCATCGATAACGGCTGTGGCATTTCACCCAATAATTTCAAGGTTCATCTGTCACGATTATGTTTTGAGTTTTATGTGACAATTTTAAAGATCATTACAAATTAGTATTTGTTCAATGTTCAATGTAATTATGGATCATTGCATGCTATTTTTATGTTGCTATACTATTTGCTGATAATATAATATTTGGTGTTAATTAATTGATTGAAAAATTAAGGGTTCTAATATTATTGTTCAGTTTATATTTATTCTATTATTTTGTTTGCTGCAGGTTCTTGCGCTTAAGCACCACACTTCTAAGTTGGTAGATTTTCTCGATCTACACTCTCTGACCACATTTGGTTTTAGGGGAGAGGCACTGAGTTCACTTTGTGCATTGGGGAATCTAACAGTTGAAACAAGAACTAAAAACGAGTTAGTTGCAACGCACTTGACTTTTGACCATTCAGGTTTACTAACAGCTGAAAAGAAAGCAGCACGTCAAGTTGGTACCACAGTCACTGTAAATAAATTATTCTGCAATTTGCCAGTGCGAAGCAAAGAATTCAGTCGCAACAAGCGCAAGGAATATGGAAAACTAATTTCTTTGTTGAATGTAAGTCCATCTTTCTGGTGAAACTTGTAGTAATGGGAGGTTTCTCTCAAACAATTTATATATGTTATACCTTTAGTTTATAGAGTACGGTTAGTCAATGCGGGGTTGGCAACTCAGAGGTGGAATAATGACTGTGAATGTGTGATGGAGTTTATGGGGTGCAGTTTAAAGGGTGGTAAAGATTTGATCAGAGCTATGCTATTCTTTTATATGCTTAGTGCTTTTACTTAGGATTAAAAAATAACTCGATTGCAATTTTGTAGAATACTTTTGAGAGGGTAACTTTCTAATCTCAGAGCTGTTTTCTAATTTCAGGCCTATGCACTGATTGCAAAAGGAGTTCGGTTTGTCTGCACCAATGCAACCGGAAAAAATGTGAAGTCTGTGGTACTTAAAACACAAGGGAGTGGTTCCCTAAAAGATAATGTCATAACAGTGTTTGGCATGAACACTTTCAACTGCTTAGAGCCAGTGACTATATGTATATCAGACAGTTGCAAAGTTGAAGGTTTCCTTTCCAAGCCTGGGCAGGGTAATGGACGCAATTTGGGGGATAGACAATATTTTTTTGTAAATGGTCGACCCGTGGATATGCCTAAAGTCAGCAAGCTAGTGAATGAGTTATATAAAGGTGCAAACTCACGACAATATCCCATTGCGATTTTAAATTTTACTGTCCCAACTAGAGCATGTGATGTTAATGTTACTCCTGATAAAAGAAAAATATTCTTTTCTGATGAATGCGCCATGTTGCTTGCTCTAAAGGAGGGTTTACAGCAGATCTATTCCCCAAGTAGTGCCAATTACTCTGTTAATAAAGTCGAGCAATCCACAGAAGTGGATAGCTCTGAGTTATGTTCTCCTAATAACAAATATCATGCATTGTTGGAACAGTTATCTCCAGATGGGAGTAAGTCTATAGAAGTTCTCTATGAGCAGCAAATTACAGAGGGCAATACTCCTCTTAAAACAGTTGAATTCAACACTCGGGGCTCAGTTGCCTTGGAAGGATCAGTACCCAGTAATCAAAATGTAAATGGGAAGGACTTTACTCTGAGAGCACATGATGATAAAAAAACAGATAGTTTTTCAAAGTTCATTTGTAGGAAATCAATGAGTCCCCTCAATATTCCAACTGAGCAAAATTGTACATCCCCTTCAAGAGTGATTGAAAAAAACACTGCTGAAAATGGAGAGTCCGATAGTCACTCAAGATGTGTTCAGTCATCACTTAACAAATTTGTAACTCTGAGTAAGAGAAAGTATGAATCTATTGGTACACTGCTGTCGGAAGTGCCTCTCCTAAGAAACCAAAGCCTTCACTGTCAATTGAAGAAAAGCAATTCTGAAATGCATGTGGGGGATACAGGATCCCCAGTTAAGCATCACCCAGTTGATGATTTTGCTGGGGTGAACAAGAATGAGCCATTCAAGTGTCTTAGAACAGACAAGTTCTTCAAGGAAATTGAAAATCCACTTTCTTCTGAAGGCAATACTAATGGAAGACCTGGAGAGGTATGTGGATGCTTTCTTATCTCAATTTGTTAACTAACCCGTTACAATAAATAATAAAGATTCCATATTTTGATGCAAAAACCTGCATTATTACATTGTAAAAAATTAGCAGTTTATGTGAAGATGGCCTTTGTACTTGCCCCCGTTACTGTGCCAATAACTCTTTACCATCAACGTTGGTGGCATCTTGCATGATCACTGTTTTCTTTTAACTGATAAATGGTTAAGGCTAAAATTATCTCCGCCAAGTATAAACTAAAAGAGCACATTTTTCATCTTTGTTGTCACTTTTCTTACATGGATGGTGTGCTTGTCTTTTGGAAACTTGCTTAATGCCTGTTTATTTTCTTCTCAACTTACCTAGTATTCATTATTTTCCATAAATTTATAAATGGCTCAATCATAAGTCCAGTAGTTACCTTGATGGAATTTAGCCTGGTGGGTACATGCATCGTTTAGCATGAGTTTTTAGTCTGTGGTTGTGCTCAAGGGGCAATACTAAAGGCACTAATTTTGTTGATTATGGGAATTTTTAAAAGTAATGCTAATGTATTTTATCTCATATTTGCTTGCTGAGGGAACTAATTATATGATATCCTTGTGAAGGCATGAAATCACACAATGCAAAAGGTTTCAGTTACAGTGCTCATCCTTCATATAAACATATATGGTTTTGCCCTTTTTCTAATCCCTTGTCATGTGCAAAGAGAGCAAGTAAAACGTTATGTGTTTATCATTGATTTATTATTCTCAATTGTAGCTTAACTATTTAAATTTCTCTGTATATCTATCCGTCTACAGGAATTAATCACTCAAGAAAAAGCCACGCCTCTTGTTAATGTGACATCAATTGTTTCATCTAGCAATGATCTCAAGAAGAATTCAGAAGATCTTTCAGTTGCATCTTCTCATTCACAGTTTTCTGGTACACTGGTAGATGCTCCAGTGCCTTCTTCTGGTCTAAATATTTGTTTCACCTTGCAATTTAGTTTTCAAGACTTAAAGAAAAGGAGGCAGCAGAGGCTCTCCGGGATTCAATCTAGCGGTTATACACCTGGAAGTTTAAAGATGAGAAGGTCTAAAATGCTGCAGATTTCTTTTGGAAGGAATAAAAATTGATTCTGCTCTTATTCTAATTGATTTAATTTCTTGTGTAGGTGCTATGCTGCTGCGACTCTGGAGCTTTCTCAACCAGAAAATGAGGAGCATAGAGCAAGCACCTTAGCTGCGGCTACTACTGAGTTGGAAAGGCTCTTTAGAAAAGAGGACTTTGGTAGAATGAAGGTGATTTATCCATCATCAATTTGTTTATATACCTGTATACATTTGAAGCAAACTCCATCCCAGGTTTGCTCGACTTGGTGAGCTTGCTATTTTGTTTATGTTACTTTTTGCTTTGGAAGGCCTGTCACTTGTGGAAAATATTTTACTGGGGCTTTACTTGGCATTTGATCCGTCTTATGGGCATGTTTTGGTGGAGCAACCCTAAATTCAACTTTGACCTCGTCGACCTGCCACAAATATGTAGGTCTAGTGTGCATGTTTTTGATGATATTTTATTGTGACCGCATTAGGTTTGGGTACGGTTTAAGTGCCTCAAATGCCCCCAAAAAAGGGGAAAAAGGCTAAACGGCTTTCTGTAGAAACATTTATAAAAGAAGTTTCAAACACCGATGATTGGCCTCTTGCTGGTTGTGCTGAATTGTTCAGGATACCCATTCCAGGATCTCTTGAAGTCACAAATTCAAGCATGGGTGGCTGAATTTTCTTCAAGCATGCCTTATGGATGAAGTTTTAAGTGATATATTGGTCACTGCTAGTAGTTTCCATTTTGTAGGTGATTGGGCAATTTAACCTTGGATTTATCATTGGGAAGTTAGACCAAGACTTATTTATTGTGGATCAGGTAAACTTTCTGCCAGCTTCTGGACTACTCTTTTTTCAATATTTTACATGTTTTGCTGTGTTCTTGTCGAATGATAGGTTCATAAGATGTTCATAAAACTGTTACTGTATTCAAAATGTCGTCCTGCAATTACATGTTTTTCCTTTGTCTAGGATTCTTGATATAGTGTTCATTACTTTCAGCATGCTGCAGATGAGAAATACAATTTTGAGCGTCTGTCACAATCAACCATCTTCAACCAGCAACCTTTGCTTCGGTGAGGAGTTTATCAGCTTTATCTGATTTTCTATATGGAGAAATTAATTTCTTTTGAGTTCCTGGAATTTCCAATGGTGTGTATAGCCACTTTTACTCTGTGTTTACCCAAAGTGCATCAGGAACTTATATCTTTCTTTATCCAAGTTTACATCTCTTTCAGTATACCACTTCAGTCTATCACACACCCAGACACTTTACTGCAGCAGTGTGTATTTAGAGAATAGGGTTAACTGGTTCAATTTGCTGGTACTAATAAAAGTAGTTTAGTTTTATTTTATTTTATGGAGTAGCATTATTTTCACACGCTTTCATTATTCTCTGATTACGGCAATTATTCTTGTTTTTGACATCAATTCCCTACCCGTCTCCCATTTTCAATATAGGCCACTGAGGTTGGATTTAACTCCAGAAGAAGAAGTTGTTGCTTCAATGCACATGGACATAATTAGGTGCTTACTTAATTTGAAACTTCTTTTCTTCCATTCATTATATTAATTTGATGATTCTACTGTTTTATCTAAAAGCTGTGATGATACTGGTAAGTTTTAGCTGAAATCCTTAAAAGAGAGCCATTCTTTTCTACTTATCTATGTTTGTCTTTGGTAGGCTAATTTCTTTGTTTATATTAGTTGTGACCTTTTTCAATTTTCTTCACCTTGGATCCTGGTTGGAACAAGTTTTTTTGATAATCCTGCTATTAGTTACCGAGTAATCTTCTTGGTGTATTATTTTACATGGAGTTCTCAGTTCTGCCCATGTTCCTTTGATGACACCACCCTTTAGGTATGATCATGATTGCGGTTACAAATCAGAATAAGAAGATGAAAAACTTGACTTTTGTTTGATGGTAAGTGGTTGGCAGCATTGTAGCCCTCATGATTAAAGCTCAACGTTTACAAACAGGAGGCCAAAGACTTTGATTGCTCAGTGCCCAAAATAATTTGTACTGAAATTTTCAGCAAATAGCCCTCATCTTCCTAATTATGACACTTAATTTAGATGTTTGGGAGCACCAATGTTGAACTTCTAAAGGTTAACCCTAGTATACTTGAAGAAGTTGGTATGCTCAATTCTGGTTACGTGGCTGAAAATGCAAAATGCACTCATTGAATGCAAGTTGAAACTGAAAATCCCAGCATCTCTTCTTCTGTGTCCATTACACTTAAACCACACAGAAAAATGTCTAACAAAGGTTTTCCAACCGAGGTTATCTTGCAGCTTTTACTGGTTATAATACTATTAAGATAACATTTTGAAGTTACAAGTCCATTTTTTCCAATTTTGTTGTGTTTCTAGTATTGATCATATTCATTTTGGACTTTTAATTGTAATTGAATGCAAGTTTCAAACATAAAGTTGCAGCAGCATTTATGCTATTTAGGTTTTATTTGCTGTTTTTTGTACCTTCATTTTGACCCTTTTTTGTTACAAGAAAAGAAAATTCCTAACAGTTTAATGTTTAATGATTTTGACATACATTTTGGTTTATTTTAATTGCCAGAAAAAATGGATTTGTTTTGGAAGAGGACACACATGCTACAACTGGGCAACAGTTTAAATTGAAAGCTGTTCCCTTCAGTAAAAACATAACTTTTGGAATTGAAGGTAGTCTTTCTTATCTCTTTTTTTTTTTTTTTTTTTCTGTGTTTTAGCTGCTTGGTTTCTCTTTGTTTAATATAGCCAAATTTAATGGTTTACAGTAGACTATTTAAGTAAACTAATTCCCACAATTCTCAAGATTAGGATCTGTTTAGGAGCTTCTGGCAGCAAAGTGAGTGATTATTTCACGACTTTTTGCATGTACACAACATACAACATGTATTTATGTTGCAATCTTCAAACAGGACTCCATTTTATGCTTTTGTTTCCCTTGAATGGCTTGGAGACATTAGATAGAAAATGTAATTACTAGCAAAGATGTGAAGCTGTTATTGATGTTGCTTAGGCTAATAATGATTCCGTAATTTTGTTTGACACCCCCACTAAAGTTGAGGGAGGTTGCTCCAGCATACAGACTTTATCCTTAAGACTTTTCCTTTAACATGTGATGATAAATCAAACCATGCAAGGAGTTATTCATCACCTTACCCCTGCTTTGTTAAGTAGCCAAAGTTTGGAAAGTTTAAACTTGAATTGCTTGGTGAACTGGCTTATCAGTTTTAAACAAACCAAGTTGAAGCTGTTATTGAGCAGTTCACTGGGTATTTTGGAGCCGTTGTCTCTGGTCCAAGAGTGCAGTGGAAATGAATGTTGAGTAGGATTTATTCATCAAAGAGAACCCTTAGTGACAATGACAGAATCTTCTTCCTACTTCAGTTGTAAATGGTGTGGAAAGTAGACTTTAAATTAGAAACGGTGAAGCTTACAAAATGCGAAGAGAACCAAAAACCCCATATATTGACGCATACACAACCATAAATCTCTGGAAATGAATCCAGGTTAAGACAATTACTGGCATGTATCATGGAGACTCGCTTCTCCTTAAACCTCCAAGGTGGCCATTTGTATCCCCTAGAAGCAGGCATTGTTCCTCAATTCTTTCTAGAAAGCGATGTTGTGTGAAGTCTGTCAAATATTTCAACATAAAATTCAACAGTTGATACTTGAAGGGAGTTGCTTCAATACACACCCTAGGCTCTTAACCATTGATCAATATGAATGTTTGTGTAACATGTAGACTTGTTGCCTGAGATGAAACTCTTACATTTTGTCTTTGATGAAAGTGAATGCTGATTAGTGATGTGGCGTGGCCAAGACAAGACACTAATTATTGGCATTTCTTTTAACAGATGTTAAGGACCTGATTTCTACCCTTTCTGATAATCAAGGGGAATGCTCAATTATCAGTAATTACAAAATGGACACTCCAGATTCTGTTTGCCCTTCTAGATTTCGTGCAATGTTGGCATCACGTGCATGCAGATCATCTGTTAAGATTGGAGATGCACTTGGAAGGAATGGGATGCAGAAGGTAATAACTTCTATTCTATGAGATCTAATATGACAAACTAGCTTTTAAATTTTTGTGCTCTTAACTCTTTTTTTTTAGGAGTTACTAGATCGATTATAGATACATTCAATCTTTTAATCTAGATCATGTTATTCTACTTGAGCCTCTATTTAATATTTGAACTATATTTTGAAATTACCTTCTGAAGTGTTGGTACTTTTTTTACTTCGTTGGGCTCTGACATCGTTCTTGATCTTTCGGTTTTATCTAATAAGTCATAATAACTGAGAACTCAGAAGCAAGAGTAAAAATGGTCACGAATTTTTGTTTCACTTGGTATTTTCAGATACTAGAGCATCTGGCAGACCTGAAGTCTCCTTGGAATTGCCCACATGGTCGGCCAACCATGCGACATTTGGTTGATTTGACAACCATTCGCAAAAATATTGATGAAAATGCTGCAAGCTGATAGAAGGACCATTGAGTTACTATTGGCTGCCCAGGCAGACTTTTTAACTTATTTGTCTATGAACCTTTTCCTTTTCCAAGTACATATTTTAAGAAATCTTATTAGTTACTAATTGATGCCACAATACCTGTCCAGTTACAACTTACAAGCGCTCTGATGTAGATAAGATATTCCTAGAGATGTCTATAGATGCAGAAGTTGTACTGATCTTGTGCTGATATTTGGTTTTAGGACATTGTGGCAAAGTTAAACCTTATTTGCTGGAGAACGGGATAGAGCTCCAGTCCACATTAGAGGACTGAAACAAAAGTGGTGATCAGTTTAGAGCCATTTCTTTGCGTTTTAAAGAGGCTTGGCTTGAGACTTGGTTTGGTTTGGTTTGGCGCAAGCATTTTCTCTATTCTTCTCTCTCTCTCTCTCACTCTCTCTCTCTATTCCCCCTTCTTTCTCTTCTTTTTTGAAGTCTTGTTCAACCAATAAAGATAACTTTGTGAGTTTTGACTAATAGCATATATTTCTTTTCTCACTGGGTGAGGAGAGCTCTTGTTTGAATATTCAGAAATTGATTGATTGCCAATAACATCACATTACTGCCTGCCTCAGCAGGTCATGGATTTATTTACTCAATTGGTTAATTGAAATGATTTAACCTCAAAGTTGCTGAATGTTTTGTTTGGTTCACTACACAATTATGTATTATTTAAAAAAAAATATATATGAAATCATATAACAATAATTTATTAATATTAAGGGATCATAATATTTATTAAACAGTAATTGCGGAGCGTATTGATATTATGTACAAAGTGTGGGGGCATTTTACATAATTGAGTACAGAAATATGTACCGACTGAGCCAAGTGACTAGCTGTCCTTGCCTAAACACCCGCTCGATCCCTTTTAAGCAAGGGAGGAGAGAGATAAATAAAACAAACATCGATTATAAGCGAAGCCTTCTTCCTCTTCCTCCTCCTCCTCCTCCTCCTCCATTAATTTCATTCCTAAGGTAATTTCACTTTCCTTTCTTTTCCTTTCCTTTCCTTCTTTTACTTACTTAGGGTTTCTAAATTAATTTGTTTCTATGCCTCTCCCATGTGTAAACTGTTATTATTTTATTCTGAATCCATCACGATTTCCTGTCGTTAGGGTTTTGAACTGTGTGTAATTAATGTTGTTATATACTTTCAACTATGTTTCAATAGTTTTCATTCAATTCGTTTTGTGTTCTTTTGTTATTGTTCTGACTTTAACTTGCTTGCAGGTTGCTTTTTGTTCGCCGGGTTTAAGTTTTCTTGCCCTAAAAGAGATGGTAAGTTACTCTTTCAACGTTCCTTCACACCCTGTTTGGTTGCCCGGAAAACGGACGAAAACTGTTGGAAAATTGATCGCATCTTACCCCTTTTTTTTTTGTGTTATTTGGGTTTTTGCCCAAAACTTATACGTGAAGTTCCATCGACTTGTTGTTTTCCATCTTTAAAGTAATTCTTTGCTCCTTTTTTTCTAAGATGATACCAATGGAAGAGGTTTCAAAATCATAATTATGTATTCTCAGTAAATCAATGCATTGAGTTTGTTTTTGGTTTCCAATAATGAATTTAAGTGATTCTTCTTATTTTCTTTTTTTTTTTTTTTCGTTTGCAGCTTCCCCTTTCTCTACTTAAAACGGCCCAGGGCCATCCTATGGTAAGAGATTTATCCTTTGTTTAGGTGAAAATTTTTGCTTTAGTATATTCCTTTAGGTGAAAAGTGTCACTTAGATTTTTTTTTTTTAATTTTGTTATAGTTTGTAATTTTTGTTGGTTTTATGTTGTAACAGTTGGTAGAACTGAAAAATGGGGAGACTTACAATGGGCATTTGGTCAATTGTGATACTTGGATGAACATCCATCTCCGTGAAGTCATCTGTACCTCTAAGGTTTTATACCTATTTATTGGGCTCTTTTTATTTCTCCTATACTTCTATGCTTTAGAATAGCTTTTGTTTTATTATCTAAAGATTATTTCCATACAAGATCACGACAAGGTTTAATTGGAATGTTATTGTAGGATGGAGATAGATTTTGGAGAATGCCTGAATGCTATATCCGTGGGAATACAATCAAGTATCTTCGAGTTCCTGATGAGGTATATGATCTATCCATGTATTCTATTGCATATTTATTCTCTTTGCTTTGGTGTATGCATCTCTTCTTCTTTTTTCTCTTTTAGTTCATTCAATGGGGGCTTCTTTTATTAGAAGTTAGTTGGTTTTATAGTTCTCATACAAAAAAATCACCCAGCAATGAAGATGTAATTCTTCTATCTGGATGATGGGTTGATACATTGCACAGATTGCCACCCTAATGTGAACCAAAATAGTAAATCAATCATGCAGTAATAGTCTTGAGATCAGCATAAAGAGTATTTCAATGGTGCTTGAATAATTTTCCTACAAGATCCTCTTTGGTAATGTTCTTTCAGTTCATGGATCTCTGGAACTACTATGGTTGTATAACTGAATTTGCATAAAGATTTTTGACTAGGAACTGATATTCTAAAAATATTTTGGATGTTTGTTTTCTCATTGTTTGTCTTGGTCCTGTTAGACTTTGCAAGTTTAATTGTTAGCTTGTAATCTGTACTGTTGCCATTGGGTTCAGGTGATTGACAAAGTTCAGGAAGAAACCAAAAGTCGCTCAGGTAAGCTGTACTTTTTCTCTGTGCACCTTTTTTTTTCCTCTGGGTGGGGGTTGTTAAGGTACCAATTATCTATCTCAATATTCACTATAGAAGAGATCGATGTGGAAAAAAAAAATTGAGTGTTGTGCCTCCTACAACTTTAAGAATTGAGTTGCTAAAAGAGATTTGCTTGATTATTGCTATTAGCGACTGGTTTCTGTTTCAATTGCATAAACAGCCATAAATGTTGTGTTTGGATTTACGTATTTCCTTTGTAACTACTAACAAGTGCTTGGTTCTCTCTTTTTCTTTTTTTGTGTGTATCTGAATAATTTACCCTGCACTTGACTCATTACATGCGCTCTTTGAGCTTTTTAGCTAAATATAAGTCAAAACTCTTGACTTTTTCAGATCGTAAGCCACCTGGAGTAGGACGTGGAAGAGGAAGAGGCAGAGAGGATAGTGCTGGGGGAAGGCAAACCAAAGGAATTGGGCGTGGTCTGGATGATGTTGGTCCTAAGGGCACTGGTGGAGGCCGAGGCAGGGGTGGGTCTGGTGGAAAGCCTGGTGGGAACAGAGGTAAGATTTAACTAAAAATTTGATGCATGACTTGTGGATCTATTTTGCAGCAATGAATTTAATATGTCCTCATCTTGTTGCGTTGCTACACATGAATAAAAATGATAGTTTTCATTTTAAAAAGAAAAAAACCCCTGTGGTGCAATGCTTGTAGAGAAAAATGATTGCAACTTGCAATCTCTCACAATTTCCTCCTCGTTCTGGTATGACTACTGCTGTTGGGAACAGTGTTGTTATAGACCAGTGTGTTGCATTATACACTCCGAGAATGCTAGAAAATTGTGTATTTATATAAACTATTTATGTTCCCATTTTGATAAACAGTTTAGTTTGCAGCAAATCTACAATTATAGCCAGCTTATATTTTTGAATTTGGTGTCAGGTGGAGGGCGAGGGCGAGGATAATATGTCACTGAAATTCAAAGGGGGAGCTTGCTATTTTTGAAGGCATTTTGTGCCCCATCTTATATGCGAATTTTCTGGGTGGTTTTAGTTCTCTCAAGATAACACCCAGGCATAGTGAAGTGGAACGGTTGATTTTTCTTACCAAATGTATGTAGCTTGTATCAGAGAACTAAATGGAGCGTGCATTTTGGTTTTTCATTTGGTTGTCTTTTTTTTTTCCTTCTTCTTCTTCGAGGTTCGTAATTGTCAAGACGTTTTTGACTGTCTGCTCTGTTCAAGGTTTATAACCATGTTATATACATGTATGCGTGCATTCGATAATCTGTATACAGTTCACTATTGAAAGGTTTTGTTGTAGGCGATTCCAAAAGTACAATAAGCTCTGGTAGTCCAACTGACTTGAACCGACCCTCCATGGAAGCCCAACGATTTTAAGTTGGTATTAGTAACTATAGTTTCAGAAGATCTAATTAAATTACAGGTTATGGTCGCTATAACTTATCGTTATGTACTGCACGTTGAATTTCTGTTCTACCATGGACTATATCCTCTACCACTTCTCATACTCGTGGTTTGATTGATTAGTAAAGTCCATGGCAAAAAAGTAAGATATTCATTTTCTTAAAAGAACTAAAAGCAAAATCTACAAGATGGCACAAATAATTCACAACACACTGCACTTGACAAACTTGTGTATC
The DNA here is from genome assembly GCA_035584115.1 of Cedrela odorata. Taxonomy (NCBI): domain Eukaryota; kingdom Viridiplantae; phylum Streptophyta; class Magnoliopsida; order Sapindales; family Meliaceae; genus Cedrela; species Cedrela odorata. The sequence continues at coordinate 20,578,231 of JAXCLQ010000001.1, read as the reverse complement.
ACAAATATTTTCAGACTAAATTTTGGGTAGTCAGTAGGGTTGATGCCTATTTTTCTTGCGAGTCTTCGGCAACCTCATAACCATTGCACTTGAAATCCAAGAGCGATTTATCTCAGAAGAATCATCAGACAGCCAACAGCACAAGCAGCCATCTTCACCACCTGTCCAACCAAAAATTCCATGGCTTTGAGCAGGCCTACCACACAAGCTTGACATAGGCAATATACTCCGTACAACATCCGTGTGGCCACCTCCAAGAACTGCTTCTGGAGATCCTATAGTTGCCTCTCCTTTGTAGTTTACTGGAAAATAGCCAATTGTACCAGCACCAGTGCCACCAATAACCCACAAATTCTCACCTTCTCCAGAGTAGTGGCAATCAATGAAATAATCAACCTGCCAAAACAGAAGGGCAATTGGTAAAGATAATATGATATCAAGGTGTTATTTTCTGAAGCCAAAAGTTGATGAATAGCAGTAACAACTCCACATCCTCATAAGTAATAACTATGTCAACCTTGTGATTAGGGCCTTTCTTTTAAGATCAAATCTATTATATATCAGACTTGCTACTTGGATTTTCTAAATGAGATAGTTACAAGTTGAGTCTCCACGCATGCAAACTTTGACCACGTGTACAAACTCTGCCTTCAAGGTTATTCTCCAAAGCTTGATCTTACAAGCGCTACTTGCTCATATATTATATCATATGTATATGAAGAATGATGCACCTCAGTTGTAACAATTGCAGCACAAAATTTATCTGTGCACGGACAATTTTTTGTTTTTACTGATCTACCAAGTTGAGCATAGTTTCTTAAGCGAGCTAAGTGAGTAAAACTTACTTGATCCAATGTCCAACTATCAGAAGCTAATGAACGAGCATTCTCAAAGCTTACTTCTTTCTGTGCATCCTTCCAGTTCCAAATACTACAAGTAATTGTAAATTAGAGTTAAATACCAGAGTCATGTGTGGGATGAAAAAGACATTTTTACAAGGGCACAAGGTGAATATCAAAAGTGTACATGGTTTAAGGTCAAATGTTGGTCATAAAACATGCCACTGTGACATGCCTCATGACATGTACATGAAGATAATAGAGTAAAATTTTTCAACAAAAATAGTATTCTTAATCAGGCAATTGGCAGCAATGATACCTCAAGGTTTCAATGTGTGTCAAACACCAGAGCTTCTGATAAGTTTCTCCAAAGAACCCCACTTTTCCAATTGAAGTTCCCACACTGATCACCTGCAATATTGTAACAGTTAAATATAGTAAAATTTATAAAATAGAACTTGGTCAACAAAAAACTGTGGGCATTACAAATTCAAAGATGTGAATTTGTACACAATTGCCAATTGCATCAAACAATGGTGATGCATTTTGATGTACTAAAATAAAGGCAACGGATGGCCAATTACTAAAAGACTAGATACATTATCTATTACTCTCCACAAACTCAACCAGACAGAATGTTTTTAATTATGAAACACCTCATTCCAGAACACATCTGCACTTACAGATTCCAGATGATCATCATCGTTGATATCCCCAGAGGTATCAAATGTACATATCAATCCATCTACAGAAGCAGAAACAAGCTTATTTTGATGCTCAGGGACAAAGTGCACCTGTAAACAATCAGTAAGTTATTTAATATAAAATCAAAGGCATTTCAAGGATGGAAGTTATGAAGCAAGCAATAAATTCCTACTGTGATATTAATTCATCAACACATGGCATAAGCATTAAGCACACCACTAAACAAAGCCACTTATGCATCTCATTTGCATGAAAATTCAAAGACATGTTAGTCCGATATAGCCATTTCACCCACACACAACAAAGCCGCATCCATGTCTAGATTTCCCAAGTCACCATGACCACTGCATCTAAGTTGGATCTAAAAACCTGTGCTCATTTTGACAGAGTTTAGTGCAAAAGTATATTCGAAAGAACCATATATGAATTAGCTGTGTTGATTTCCATATTTACATCTCAATATATAATCTAATTCTTATTTCAATGCCAAGCATTCCAAGAATTCAACCTCTATATGTGATTTCCACACCCACTTCAATCCACTGAAACTCTAAATTGTGATTGTATAAACAGTTTCTACCCTCCAACTGTATTTTAAATATACAATCTGGAAAAATCAGTCTTTGCATGTGGTTAAACAAGAAAAAGGAATAAAAACATACATTGAACAGGCATCATAACAAACCTGTGTAACATCATCAAAATGAGACTCCTCCAAACACGCAACTTGCTTCTTGTTCCTCCAATCCCAGAAAAGTATCTGCACCAAATTATTTGGAAAAATGAAAATAAATGAAGAATGAACTAGCATGAATTCGTGAAATTATGAACTTGGAAGCTCATCAATGCTTCTCTTGGTAACATTCAATGTGCTCAAACCTGCGAATTACATCCAGCAGCAAGAAGATTATCAGTTGATCCTCCAAAAGAGAAACTGAAGACCTCCTGAGAAGAAGAAACATTTATACTCGAGACCTGCAACATATGTAATTGAAACATAAATATAAGTAAAAATAAAAAAGGAAACTACTTTCAAATGGGTTAACCCAAAAAAAAACACCAAATGGATAGATTTTATCAGCATTTGGAGCAACCACACCTCCTGGAAGGACCTGGTGTCCCAAGCTTTGATGGTACCATCAGAAGAGCACGAATGCAAAACATGCGGGCTTGATGGACCTGAGAAACATATCTGGTTTACAGTTGAAGAATGACCCTTACATTCTCCATAATACTGACCAGTCACTGGTGAGTACAGCTTCACCGCGTTTGTTGATAGGGACACCGCCATTAAGGACCAATCATTCCTTCCATTTTGTTTTTAAAATTTAAGACCAAGAATCAACACCCAAAAATATAACTCAATATATAATATTGAAATTATTAGTAAATAAATTTCATGAATTCCCAATCGATAAGAATCGATTGGTTATCGAAGGTGGACAGAAAAGTGAAGAGAAAGGAAATTACTTGGGGACGATTTGGAAAACGTAGTCGTCGCCGAAGTTGGTTTGTATCGAGTTTCTGAGTCCAAATCTCTTTATTAAGTTTTCAGTACGAGACTCTTCCACTTCCATCTCTGTACCTTCTTCCATTTCCCTCTTCTTGCTGTTGCCCACGAAGACCCTCACCTTTGCCTTTGCATTTAACTATTAGGTTTTAGGGTTTACAATTCAGTTAACTGCCTGCTCGAGTCTATCAGTTACGTTCCAATGCCGCCTTGTTTTCTTTATTTATTTTTTTCTTTTCATTTTTTAACCTCCTTAAAAGATAATTAAGGGCGATAATTTAATCACTAACCACCATAAACTGATTTTGTGTTTAAATTAAGATAATATAATACAATTATTTAATATAATATAATACAATTAATAATAGTATCGAATTAGAGTTTAAAATTTTCGACATATAAATTTATTTATAACACAATTAATTATTTAAGTAATTATATTAAATTTATTTATAATTTAATAAATTTATTTTTTATAATTTTTTATTTTTAAAAATATATAATTATAATTATTTATTTTTTAAAAAATATTTAATTATATTTAAAATAAAAATAATTTATATTAAAAAATATTATCTAAATATTATTAAAATATAAATAAAAAAATATTAAATAAATAATACGATTATAATATTAATATTATTTAATTATTTAATAATTATATTTAATTAAAATTTTTATTTTTTAATTCAATTATTTAAATAAATAAAATTTAAATTATATACGTAACATAATCTTATCATGGTGAATAGTATATATGGTATTCAATTTTCATACTTTCACATTCCGTGTTAGTATATATACACACACTCGTGTTCCGTTTAATGAAATTATTAATATACATCTTATGTAAATTATATTTTTTTAATATGAATTAAAAAAATTAAAAATAATTAATATAAAAATTAGAACTATTAATATAAAATTTAAAACATGACAATTCCTTAATTTTTATATAACTCATTATAATTCTCATTATAATTCAAAGAGAGAATTATTTACAAACTGTTTCAAATTTTATATTTTATATTTTATATTTCATATTTGAAGCTTATATTTCTTATTTCGTAAGTTATAAGTTAAAAAATATTATATTAATAGTTTCCATAATTAACTCACTGTCTCGAAAAAACGCTAAGCAGTTACCGTTAAATTATGTTAGTAAAAGTATATCCCCTCCTATAATACGACCTATTAAACTTTTGTTATCAGACACATTCACGTACAACCACATCCGCGACATCAAATATTTCACCGCAACATCACACCATACAAGCCACAAGGTCCATATTTCATCATATAAACAAATAAGCACAACCAGATAGTAACTGAAATTCAAAGATTAAACGCAACAATTCACAATCAAATTGTTCTTTTTTTTTTTTTTGGGAACTGTCTATAAGACAGAAACTAGCGTTTACTCTCAACCGCAGATATAAGGAGCTTCCCAGCTCGCTTTAGTAGTTATCTCCATGAAACAGACTAAAAATACAACATTCTAAACCAAGTTAAAAGCGTTTCAGCCTGTAATGTTTCGCTAATAAGAAAAATTTTAATTCCACTTGGTAACAGAAATATGCATTGCATTGATCCAATCATAAATACTGAAAAGATTTATCCCATCTTGCTACCATAGGTTGGCTAAATTGACATTTTGGAACTACCACCAAGTTATGTGCTCGGAGAAGCTTCAGTTTTCCCATCTGGATTTCCACCTTCACTCTTATTAGCACCTTCTGCTGCTGGCATGCCAGTGTCTTGTTCCCCTGGCTTTGCCACCTCTATACCCACAAAGGAAGAAAGTTATTATTTAACACCAACTGCAAAGAATGATATGACAAATCCGGGAACAAGGCAATAGAAGAAAAAAAAAAAACATGCACAGTCCTCCATCAATCAAATACTATGCAACTTTGTTACAGCCAATCTAGGTGCACACAAGAAAGCAGAGTTGAAAACATAAAATAAAAGAAACAAGTATCCTATACATTTCAAACATAGATTATTTGAAAAATGCAATTTATACTCAATAAATGGCTTTAACATTTAAATATATAAAACCTAGAGATAGGCTGACTTCGTTTCAAAACCTAACTCAAGATATCAATCAAAACAACTCACTCAATTGTCAACAGAATTACTAACATCAAAAGCCTCAGTTATTGTAAAATACTCAAAAACACCATACAACATACTTTTTAACAGTCAATTTACCACTACCATCAAAGGTAGTATATATTTAACCAGGTGGTTTACAACAGAACCAAGTGCAACATAATGTCCAGCATAGAAATAAAGAAGAATGCGTTAAATTAGTAACAAAAAAATATAAGATTACAGTATTCTCACCTTCATCATCACTGTCTTCAAAGTCACCCATACCATCGTCACCCATGCCTCCCAAGCCTCCCATTCCCGCCATGCCTCCCATGCCTCCCAAGCCTCCCATGCCTCCCAAGCCTCCCATGCCTTCCAAGCCTCCCATGCCTCCCATGCCGCCCATATTCTGCAACATACAGTGAGAATCAGAAAAAGGCAAACCACCCAGGCAAAAATTTCAGAAGAAAAATGTCCACGAGCTTTTAAAACCATACCGAAAAGTCCATGCCTCCAAGATCCAAGTCACCGGTACCTAATCAAAGCAAGAGAAAATTAATCAATTTCTCTATGAAATGCAGATGTGTATTCATAAACCAGAACCCTAAAACCTAGGGAAGAAAAGTTCATAAAATTGCATACCATTATCCTCATCTTCGTCCACCCATTTGTCCCAATCAACTTTAATATAATGTGGTGTCTTCCCCTCTCCACGCAACAGCCTCTTCCACCATCCCTTTTCTGCCTTCTCCACTATGCAGAATATGCTCCTTACTCCTGTATTGATTTTGCTTTCCTAAAGCAAAAGAAAAGAAAAACATTAATAATATGAAAGGATTTTGAAAACTGGCTCTCAAAATAGGATGAATGCCCATACACACAGCTTGATAGCTCAAGAGTTCACCGACTAACATCAACCAGCTATCCAGGACCAAGGTAGGTGCATTATCAAATAAACTTCATCAATGTATTATCAAATTAAAGTTTCAAAATCCACTTGGATTAACACATCCAAGGGGCTAATCATTTTGTGCCAGATGGAAGGTATAGCACTAACTACCATCCAGTAACCACTCACACCATAAAAGCATTATTGCAAATGAATAAGAGGCACAACATCATACCTCAATGTTGACCTTATCAAAGAGCTCCAACTTGAGCTCATAAAGGTTGTTTCCTGCACCAGCACTAGCAGAGAAGGTAAAAACTCCCTCTGGCTCAAGATTGACCTTTGCATCTTTGGAATCAGACAATTGCACAGTAATAAAAACCTTGTCCGCCCTCTGTGCCCACTTCACCTCAGGAAAACGGCTACAAAATTTAAATCAAATTTAGAGAGAGAAAACTAAGCAAATATAAAGGGGGGAATGGGGTGGGGTGGGGTGGGGTGGGGAGGAGATACAACCCTAATGAAATCTATGTAAGAATGTATAACTTGCACATCATAATTTTCTTCAAGGGAGCATACTGTAACTTTTGAAAGGCTACCCAAACGCACCATTAAACTACTATGAGTAAAATTGAAAGGTCAATAAATAACTTGACCAGCCACAGCCATAATTTTAGGAAGGCAACCCAAACTCACTTGTAAGAGAATTTCCATTTCCAATGAGTTTTCATTGTAGACGGCTTAATTGGCTAGATATATTGACTAATTTTTTGTGAAATGTCATTTAAATTTTAGTGCAGATACTTATAAATATTTAAGCAAATTAACATACTACACAGCAATTGGATTATCTAATAATCCAAACCGAAAATTTTCAGCCATGTACAGTTACAACTTTTAACTTTAATAAAGATAAAGAAAAGGGGACAAAAGAAAATAAGCAGTTTCTCACCGACATAATGCTATTATCTTCTCTGTTTTTCTCTAATACCCTAAAACCCTAACCAGACTAAGATCTTCAGCAGACATTGTTACAAGAAAAACAAATCTAAGCTTCCATGACTATTTACATAAGGTTGTCCATCATTTCACCAGTAACCAAACCAAGTATTAGTAAAGTAAACATTAAAGTGATTATTTTGCACATCAAATCGCACCATAACACTTGAAGAAGACAACAATGGCATAAGCGTAAATAAATTAAATCTACTGTCAGAAAATCAAAATCGTTTACAATCTACCACAGAGAAGAGAAGTTACCTCATTTTTGTCTAGAAATGGAAAGACAACTATAAAACCCTAGATAGCAGAGAAAAGCGACGGCCCGTGGTTTTATAGACAAAGAAGTAAAGAAAAGGAGCAAGCAAGCATCGGTTCTAGTGCTTTCTCCTCACTCTAGATATTTCCAATTATACAGTATGAGTACTCAGACGATAGATGCTAGCATTTTAGTTGTGATCGGAGGATCATCAACCAGGGGTTGGTGATTGATGGCAGACAGGAATCGGACGGTGTTGAATGATCGTGTATGTTAGTTATGTTGCGTTACTTAGGATAGAATAGTTGGGCTTTACGTGATTCGGACGTCAAGTATTAAACCTAGCCGGCCCAGGCCCACTCCTAATGAAATGAAGCTTGTTGGGCTCCGTAAAACCGTTCAATAATAATTATAAACGGTTGTAATTAGAACATTAAGGGGTCCTGCAGAGTAGTGCTGTGCACCCTTGAATTGTAACTATAATTGGAGATATCAGATCAGACAGCGAAGGTGGGTCAGAGTCCTGGTACAGAGCTGCAGATGGATCAACAACTTACCGACAGAGAATGCCACTTGGCCCATGGCCTAATGGCATGGTGGAAGCCATCCTTTCTTTTCCGAAAATAATTACAACGGATTGAAAGCCAATGGTTGAAAAGGCAGAATACCCAAATCCTTCATCTATGGACGAACCTCTTCCATCTCCATGGCCGCTGGCTGGAACAAGTAGCTCAAGATATTGGACTTGTCTTATATGTTTATTAGTTGTCAAAGACTAGAGACCAGTTCATGTTTTATGTTTTTGGAAAATATTTTCATAATATAAATTGTGACAAAGCTGTTTCAAATTCAACGCAAGGAGTGTTAAGTAATATGTTTCTCAGATTCAGTCCAGCAATCATTTATGACCAAAGTCGTAGAGAAATTTTGAATTGCATGCAGTACTGCACATGTTCGTGGTTCACGTTGATGTTCGTATGGAACGAAATAATTCGCCAAAAGAGATTTACGTACACTTTAATACGAAACATTGATAGTTCAGTTTGTGATTCCCTTTTAACCACGCACAGCTTGGTCTTGGTAGTTTGTGCTTGTTTGATGAATATAGCCCCACATCCACTACTCACTGTCACTTCATTGTAGCAAAGGTATTTCTTTTTATTGAGATAAGACAACAGTATGATATGATCTGTTCGTCGTTTCGTCTTTTAATTTTGAAATGAAGTGAAAGTCCAAGCATTTTTAATAATAAATCTAAACTAACAAAGGTGGATGTAATTAAATTATATAAATAATGAAAATTAATGTACAATAGTAAACAGCATTGAAATGAGGAAAAGAAAACGATGTCGTGTATACCAAGTTAGAAATTGTAATAATAGAATTCCACAGAAATTAGGAACTTATGAGGATCATACAATACTATACAATACAAGGAGTGAAGAGATAATTAATCAGAATGCAGGTGGGATCGTTCCTAGTTACTACTACAAGCCTTATCTTCTGCCATGAGGTTGAGAATCAATCCATCTTCTTATCACAGATTTCGATGGAAGGTGTTTTTGTTATGTGTTATATGGTCCATCACGTGCACGCCGTAGGTCTTTACTTTCTGTTCTTATCGTATTCATTGATACCAACCCTTCATTTTGCTTGGCTTTTTATGTGTAATGGGTATTGTATTTACATATTAAATGATCAATCGTAATCTGCGACGCATACCTAATAAGAACACAAGACAAAATGTTGAAATCTCATGTGGTGGCACATTACGCAATCACCAAAAGACAGAAAGAAATACATGTAAATGTAATGGTAGTTCCTTACTTAATTGAGCTTTAGTTTCTTCAGAAATCCATAGCTGACACTGACTCTCCCTCGTGGTTTGAAATTGATGTCCATTAAATCTATGATTTGTTTTGTCCAAACGAATTATTGTAGGAAGAATCGTGTGAAAGTAAACTTGTTACGAGCGGCCAGCGAATATTGTCTTACGAGCTATGACTGCAAATGATTCCTCGCCGTGGAAATTTTGGTAAGCGCAGCTTTCAACAAAAACTTTTGTTGCTTGTCCTCGCTGGTGATTATAGGAATCCAACCTGTGCGGATTTTTACCGTAACAAGTAGCTGGCGCAGGCCTTTTCTTTTTCGGCGAGTTCGGCTAGAGAATTGTGTACGACGGATGATTGTGTAAGCCAGTTTTATTATATTATTACTTTGACGTGATAGAGTTAGTGAAAAAAATTAAATTAAATTAAAAATAAATAAATATACGGATGCATGACAACTCTATGTATATGTGTATGTATATATATATATATATATATATGTTGTCATTATCAAAAATTTATGTGGATACAAAGCATTTTTGGGTTCAATAGAAATATCAATACATGACAATAACTACTCTCTAGGTTATTATTTTAATGTGGAATTACTATTTTATTAAGTTGCATGTTTCATTCATTGATTTTGACGGATGCATGACAACTCTATATATATGTTGCCATTATCAGAAATTTATGTGGATATAAACTATTTTTGGGTTCAATAGAAATATCAATACATGACAACTACTTTTTAGGTTATTATTTTAATGTGGATTACTATTTTATTAAGTTGCACGTTTCATTCATTGAATTTGGAATAGTTAACGACAAATTAAATATTCAACTTTGGTTAACAATAAAACTTTATATTTATATATACATTTGAAAAAATACTCAAAATACAGATAAAGAAAGCCCAATGAATTTTGGGCTCACTAGGTACGATACAGTATTAAAGTTTTAACCATTAATAAAAAAAAAAGTAGATAGAATTCGAAGCATATCTCAAGTGTAATATGATAAAAGTTTCTAGTAAACTATTATAACCCGAAACTATTTCTATTAAAGGAGAAGATCTCAGAAACTTCTTATTAACTGTTATTTTTTACTATTAAAAAGTTCAAGAAAAATTTTGAAAATGAGCGAAAATGTATAGCATAGTGGTTATATTCTATAAATAATTCTCATAATCCCATGATCTTCGAAAAAACAATGAATTTGAGATTATAATTTTTGAAAAATTAATAAATTTAATATCATAATTCCTTATAATACTAATAAATTAAGGAAACATGATAATAATTGAATGGAATATCCTGTAAAAAGGTAAACATAATACAATCAGGTAAAAAACATTGAGTTTTAGTTATCAAATTATTGCAATTATTCTCTTTCAAACACATACAAAACAAAAATTTTAATTTAAGTATCGGAAGATTTTTACTATATCACCGATTTTATTTTTGATTTCTTTTCTAATTTTAGGTGACATAACAATCAAACAAATAAAAAAAAAAACAATTCTAACGCATGAAATTCTAAGGATAATTTTACTGCATCAATAATATATATACACGCACAAATATTTAATTGTTAAAACCGTTCATTTTATTTTATATAATATAATTATCCGTATATCACAATTATTTGATAAATTTTAAAAAAATAAAATAATGTTATACACTTTAGAACTAGAAGGGATCAACAATTTTTTATAAATATTTAAATTATATATATTTTAATTATAATTTATGATGCAAAATAATTTTAATTTAATAACTGTGCTTTAAAAAATAACATTAGTTTAACTGAAAGAATAAAAATAATTAACAAATTTTTCTTATTTTTAAGAATTCAAAACTTAGCTAAAGACTTTTAACAGGTAGAATGGAATACCGCTCATTTGATGCATGAACTTACCCTTTCCGAAAGAATCCATGCACTCCAAGACAAAGTCAACGTGTCATTATTTATTTTGCTGAAGTGTATAACAAAGACAGCTGACAAATTATAAGTTGTTGTTTCCACGCGCTTTAAATACAGAACATACATATTGTACAACAGTTATTGGAGAGTGTGTTCACGCAACGAAAACGCAGGTGGTCTTGGAAAGCTATAACTCGCAATTGATTGTTACCACATACTTAAAAGGTCCAATAAACTAATTAACGAAATGCTTAAACTAATTAACAGAAAACAAGCTTATCTCTGTGACGCTGTCTGGCCAGTGCTGATGACCTTATTTGCACGTCATTTCTACAAAAGCCAGCTGATCTCCGTCCAAGAGTATACGTGTAATTTTTGAACCAAGTCACTCACTTGTATAAGTGAGAGCACCTCTCGTTCTCTCTTTCTTCACCTACATATTCATACATAAAGATACACGGGTTATTGGCACAGTCATCTCCGCAACGGCAGCTGGGAACACAATACTCTTCTTGTTACACTTACGGTACGTCGTGGTTGATATCGTCGTGTTGTTCCAAGTTCGTTTTGTTTTTTGAATCTCTATGCTATAGCTATATAGCTCCAAAGCAAACTTTTTTTTTTTTTTGGTCTTGGAGTTCTGGGTTTTGTTCGGCTTGCCTCTGGGTAAGTTGAGAGAACCTTCTGGTTTTGCATGGTTTCAATCTTTTCCCAGCTGGTATAAATTCCCTTTAACTGTTTTTGTTTTCAAGAGTTGCAGTGCTTTCTTGATGCTTGTTTGTTTCATTTTGAAGATTTGTTTTGCATTATTGCGCTTGTCGTCGAGATTATTTCCCATAATAATGATTTTTTACTTACATGATCTTGATTCTACCTATTATTTTATACTAAATCATTTGCAATGATATGTAAATGTATAAGTCTTCGATTCTCAACGGCCTTGATCTTATTATTGCTACTATTTGTACTGTATATTTTAAAACTAATTCATAATTCATCATCCATTATTTTATTCCAATTTGCTGCACATGATTTGTCGATTCTTTAGGTTTGCTGATTTGTACTCTTTTTGGTAAAAATCTTTTTCTCCGTTATTGCATTACATGATTTGTCGATTCATAGTGTATACACTCACGTAACACATAATTTTCTGATATGTTTCCAGATGGTGAGATGGAAGGAAATTGATAAGCATCAAGGGAAATAGAAGGATTCTGTTGTGTTTCACGTGAAGGGTTTAAACATGTCTTCTGCATTTTGGATCACATCCCTTTCATGTTCAAGCTCTGCAATTCAATCATCAGAAGACACATCTGTTTCACTGATATTTCAATGGCTAAGATTCATTTTCCTTTCTCCATGTCCCCAAAGAGCCATGTTGTCTTCTGTTGATCTCTTACTCTTGCTCATCCTCGTTGTATTTTCTGTTCAAAAGCTTTATTCTAGGTTCATAGCCAATGTCCAACCCATGTCTGATATCAACAATCCCTTGATCAGGAACAACAGAAAGCATCTCAGAACTACAATATGGTTCAAACTCTCCCTCATCGTTACTGTTCTTTTAGCATTTTGTTTCATTATTATCTGCATTCTTACATTCAGTAGAAGCACCCAATGGCCATGGAAGCTAATTGATGGGCTATTCTGGTTGGTTCAAGCCATAACTCATGCGGTGATTGCTGTCTTAATCATTCATGAGAAGAGGTTTGAAGCTGTTACTCATCCCTTTTCGCTTAGAATTTATTGGGTTGCAAATTTCATCATCGTTTCCTTATTTTCAATATCCGGGATCATTCGTTTAGTCTCTTTTAAAACAGTCCAAGATCCCAGTTTGAGATTGGATGACATAGTTTCCATATTGTCTTTGCCCTTTTCAATTGTCCTTTTGTTTGTTGCAATAAGAGGATCAACTGGAATTATAGAGAACAGAGATTCTGAAACTGTAATGGATGAAGAAACCAAACTATATGATCCTCTTTTGAGCAAATCTAATGTGAGTGGATTTGCTTCAGCTTCTATAGTATCTAAGGCTTTTTGGCTTTGGATGAATCCTTTGTTGAGTAAAGGATACAAATCCCCTCTTAAGATTGATGAAGTCCCATCGCTTTCACCGGAACATAGAGCTGAAAAAATGTCAGAGCTCTTCCAATCAAATTGGCCTAAAGCACATGAAAAATGCAATCACCCCGTTCGAACAACATTGTTGCGGTGCTTCTGGAAGGAAGTTGCATTTACTGCATTCCTTGCAATTGTTAGACTTTGTGTAATGTACGTAGGACCGGTTCTTATTCAAAATTTTGTTGATTACACTGCTGGGAGAGGAAGCTCTATTTATGAAGGATACTACCTTGTATTGATTCTCCTGGCTGCAAAATTTGTTGAAGTTTTCTGCACTCACCAGTTCAACTTCAATTCCCAGAAACTCGGAATGCTGATTAGGTGCACTCTTATCACTTCCTTATACAAGAAAGGCCTGAGGCTATCTTGCTCTGCCCGGCAAGC
>JAXCLQ010000001.1:20548813-20563889 GCA_035584115.1 Cedrela odorata | reverse complement strand
ACTCTTACATTTGGTACTGCAATTTTTTTGGGAGTTCCACTTGATGCAGGGACAGTGTTTACTACAACAACAATCTTCAAGATCTTGCAGGAACCCATAAGGACTTTCCCTCAATCCATGATCTCACTTTCACAAGCAATGATATCTCTTGGGAGATTGGATCAGTACATGCTGAGTAGGGAATTGGTGAATGAGTCTGTTGAAAGCAGGGAGGATTGTGATGGTAATGTTGCTGTGGAGATTAAAGATGGGATGTTTAGTTGGGATGATGAAAATGGAGAGGAGTGTTTGAAAAATATAAATTTGGAGGTAAAGAAAGGCGAGCTTGCTGCTATTGTAGGTACTGTGGGATCCGGAAAGTCCTCTCTCCTTGCCTCTGTTCTTGGTGAGATGAACAAAATATCTGGAAAGGTATGAATCTTGATGTACAAATAGTTAGAGTTTCCCTTTTATTTTTCATTAATTCTTAGTATTGAATACAAGTCTAGTAGGAAGTTTCTGGCTGCATGCCTCAAACACAAATCCATCATAGTATAAGCTTGCAAAAGTATTTGTTCAATTGATAAACTATATATGCTTCTTCTCAAACAGGTAAAAGTTTGCGGGACAGTTGCCTATGTGGCTCAAACATCATGGATTCAAAATGGGACCATTGAAGAAAACATCCTCTTTGGTTTGCCAATGGACAAGGAGAAATACTGGGAAGTGATCAGGGTTTGTTGCTTGGAGAAAGACTTGGAGATGATGGAATATGGAGATCAGACTGAAATTGGAGAGCGTGGCATCAATCTCAGTGGTGGCCAGAAGCAGCGGATACAACTTGCCAGAGCTGTTTATCAGGATTGTGATATCTACCTTCTTGATGATGTCTTTAGTGCTGTTGATGCTCATACTGGATCAGATATATTTAAGGTGATTCAATTATTTACACTGTTGCAACTGTGGGAACTCAATAAAATAAATGATTCATTTATCATTCCATATTAGTCACAAACATTCTGATTTATCCTGGAAAACAGGGTCAGAAAGTTGTTTGGGAAAACTTACTAATATGACGAGGAAAACACCAGATAATCTATTGGAGGTCCAATACCTAAATGGGTTAAGTTGACCCCCAGATTCTACTAGGTGCTCCTAAAAGCAACATATTTTATGAACTACTCATTCTTACTTGTGTTGCAATGGTCCTTTCATGTCAAGTACAAAATTAGCTGCAACATGTTACTGCAAATGAATGCTACATGTTGTATGTTCAGGTGGTGCACGTGCATTAAGCTGTTTGATGAATTAACATGTAGACGGCTTCTCTACCATATGAATTTTGTCAGAAGGCTATAATGTCATCGACTTATTTTGTTTAACTGGCTATATCTGTAGTTCCAAGAACTACCAACAAAGCAAATTGTGAAAGCTATCTAAACACCTAAACCTTTTTAATGCTTTCTTGTAGGAATGTGTTAGAGGAGCTCTCAAAGGCAAGACCATTTTATTGGTAACTCACCAAGTTGACTTTTTGCATAATGTTGATCTTATCTTGGTAAGTATGGTCTTTTCAATCTTCTTGTCAACAATCGTGCGTTGAAAGACAGACACAAACAGTAATCCACATACGAACATCAAAATTTATGTACAAATTTGTGTTCAATTTCAGGTCATGCGAGAAGGGATGATAGTGCAATCAGGAAAGTATAATGCTTTACTAAATTTGGGAATGGATTTCGGCACATTAGTAGCTGCCCATGAAACGTCCATGGAACTTGTAGAAGTCGGCAAAACCATGCCTGGTCGAGATTCCTCTGAAACACCAAAATCTCTGCAAACTACTTCCAACCTTCGGGAAACAAATGGAGAAAATAAGTCTGTAGAACAATCAATTTCTGAAAAGGGAAATTCTAAGCTTATTAAAGAGGAGGAAAGAGAGACTGGTAAAGTTAGCTTGCATGTGTATAAACTATACTGTACGGAGGCATATGGGTGGTGGGGTGCGGTGGTAGTGTTGCTACTGTCTCTGACGTGGCAAGGATCTCTTATGGCTGGTGATTATTGGCTATCATATGAAACTTCAGTAGATCGCGCTATGTCATTCAGCCCTTCTCTCTTCATTGGTGTCTATGCAGGTATTGCAGCCGTGTCACTGGTGCTGATAATGATGAGAGCCTTCTTTGTTGCGCATATTGGACTTAAGACAGCCCAAATTTTTTTCAGCCAAATTCTTCATAGCATCTTGCATGCCCCCATGTCATTTTTTGACACCACACCTTCTGGAAGAATTTTAAGTCGGGTAAGAAACAAAAACTGAAAGTAGGATTCCTAGTTTGTCCATGCTATTTTCATTCTAGTACCTGGCAGAATCTTGTCCTTCTTTGATACAGTCCAGCATCTTCTGAAAATTTTTGGATAAAATTAAATGGCTGATGGTGTTTAAGACTGAGAATATTTATTTTTCTGTTTTCAGGCATCAACTGATCAAACCAACATAGATGTCTTCATCCCATTGGTTTTTGGCATAACCGTCGCCATGTACGTCACACTGCTTAGCATCTTCATCATAACATGTCAATATTCCTGGCCAACGGTATTCTTATTAATACCACTCGCTTGGGCTAATTACTGGTACCGGGTATGAGCTTTCTTTCTAACTTGTGAACATTATCACTTTTGTTTCAGTAGGAGACACATAATCATAGTTCATATGCCTGCATAGAGGATACTATCAGTGCCAATATTTAAAAGCTAAAAAGTTTTGGCCAGGGAATTTCCTAACGGATCCCTGCATGATCTTCCAATTTGTAATTTTTTCCGTTTTGGGTTGTAGGGATACTATCTATCAACATCTAGAGAATTAACTCGCCTTGACTCAATCACCAAAGCACCTGTTATTCATCATTTTTCGGAAAGCATCTCTGGTGTCATGACAATCCGTGCTTTCGGGAAGAAAAATGCATTTTGTCAGGAAAATGTAAAGAGAGTTAATGGCAGTTTGCGCATGGATTTCCACAACAATGGATCCAATGAATGGTTAGGTTTCCGTCTGGAATTGCTGGGGAGTGTTACTTTGTGCATTGCAACTATGTTTATGATATTGTTACCCAGCAGCATTATAAAACCAGGTAATTATATATATATATATATATATCTGTTGGCATGTTATTTTAATTGAAGCAAAACCTCCTCTCTCTCATGATTCCTAAGTGAAGTTCCTAATTCACTCTCTCTCATTCAAACTTAATCATTCAAAATGTCCTTGGCAAAAGATTCCCGCAGTTGAAACATATAATTTGTTGGATTGTGCAGTCTATCTATTTTATCAGTTGGAATTAATCAACATGTATTCATACTTCTCTATATTTTATCTAATATTTTATTATGGAAATTAATCTGACTAGCCCTAAATAATGTAGAGAATGTTGGTTTGTCTCTCTCATATGGGTTGTCCCTCAATGGTGTGTTGTTCTGGACCATATATATGAGTTGCTTTGTGGAAAACCGGATGGTCTCTGTTGAGAGGATAAAACAATTCACAAACATTCCATCAGAAGCAGCATGGGAGATTAAAGATCGTCCTCCTCCTCCAAATTGGCCTGCCCATGGAAACATTGACCTCAAAGACTTGCAGGTAACTGACCTTAAACTATTGCTAATTAAATTCTCTTGAAAAATTTATTACATTCATATTTGTTTCAGAATATGCGAAAAAACTCTTTTATAGTTGGGACTGTAGTGGACAGGCAAATGAACTGGTTAGGAGGCAACATTTAAATAAGAAAGACTGAGCTTGGAACAATATGCCAAAGTAAACTAACATGGAATTACGTCAGATCTAGGCATCTTCAATTATGTTACCTAGGATAAGTTGCCGAATTTTAATCTTAACGTGTTAAAAACTTTGGCAAACAGGTCAGATATCGTTCCAACAGTCCTCTGGTTATCAAAGGCATTACTCTCAGCATTTATGGGGGAGAGAAAATTGGGGTAGTCGGTCGTACAGGAAGTGGGAAGTCAACTTTAATCCAAGTTTTCTTTAGACTGGTGGAACCTTCAGGAGGCAGAATAATTATCGATGGTATCGACATTTCCATGCTGGGGCTTCATAATCTTAGGTCTCGCTTTGGGATCATTCCTCAAGAGCCCGTCCTTTTCGAAGGAACTGTGAGAAGCAACATTGATCCAATTGGTAAATATTCAGACGAAGAAATTTGGAAGGTAAACATGCCATACTTGTTTTCTGATATGCCTCACCCACATATGTAGTCAAATATGCTGGCTCCAATATTGATCGTGGCATTAGCTGAAATATTAATATTTTTGTAGAGCCTTGAGCGTTGCCAACTTAAAGATGTGGTAGCTGCAAAACCCGATAAACTTGATTCGTTAGGTAACTGACCTTCTCCTTTCTCCTGCTCCATCAGTTATGCATATCTTGTTGGCAGCTGAAAGTTGGCAAAATACTTAATTTATGTAGTGGTTGATAATGGAGACAACTGGAGTGTGGGACAAAGGCAGCTTCTCTGTCTGGGGAGGGTTATGCTAAAGCGCAGCAGACTGTTGTTTATGGATGAGGCGACTGCTTCTGTTGATTCACAAACTGATGCTGTAATTCAAAGGATCATTCGAGAGGATTTTGATGCTTGTACAATTATCAGCATTGCTCATAGAATACCCACAGTAATGGATTGCGATAGAGTTTTAGTTATAGATGCAGGTATGCGCTTCTTTCTATTCCTTCTTTCTTAGCTGGTCATTACTTGCATTGCAAGTTTTACAACTAATGAGTAATTCCCCTTTTTGTCTTCATAACAGGATGGGCAAAAGAATTTGACAAGCCATCCCGTTTGCTTGAGAGGCCATCACTCTTTGGGGCATTGGTGCAGGAGTATGCCAATAGATCTGCAGGCCTGTAAGAAGAAAATCCTCTGCACTTGATGTAATTGCTCTGAGCCAGGAAATGTTTGTGAATTTCTTTTATCTCAATTTTTTTTTATTAATTGGATGATCCACGAATCATTATAATAGCATAGTAAGATTATCCTAATTAAAACTCTTCTATGGTATAAATCGTTAATACATTATTATAATAACGTAGTAGAATTATCTAACTAAAAATTGATGTTGGATAAACCATTAACATATGACTAAAGATTTAACGATAATTTTGTCCGATAAAATATATAAAAAAAATAAAACCTAATAATCTATATCATTAACTGTGTTTAATTATTAATTTTTTAAAAAAAAACATTATATAAATAATTAATTGTTTTAATATTAAGTGCTCATCAATTATATTTTTATTTTTTAAAGTTAAATGTTAAACATTTTTCTCTTAACGATGCGCATCTGCTTTCATCGTTTTGATTACCTCGCTTGAAAAAGAAAACGCGTCTCTCTCTCGCCGTTTTATACTTAGCTCGTAAGGGGTAACTCTGTCAAAGCGCACCGTTAAAGTATCAATAAAACCCTGCGAAAACCCTAGAAACCAGAGTGAGAGAGAGAGATGGGCAGGTCGAGGAGGAAGTACAAGAATTCGAGGACGAAGGTTCGAGTGGGTCTCCCAAAGAAGAACCCACACGTTTTCAAGCCAGCGTTCTCTCTCCCTCCCAAGCTTCGCTCACTCGTCAATGAACTTCCCCAATGGGACGATAAGGCCAGCGTCATTCAAAACTACAAGTCGTTCGGTTTCGTTTCCAACCCCAACTTACTCGGCGTCCGATCTCGCACTTCTCATATCGTCGAGAGCGATTCTCTCCAGGTTCCTCAGTCGTCCGATGAACCTGCCGATGAGTTCGAGCCAATCGATTCCGGCAGCGATCTCGAGGAAGACGGTGAGTTCTCCCTTTCTGTCCCTTTGCAATAAGACGTAAACTCTTATCTTTAATTTGGATTTAATTACTAGATTAACCCAGCTAACCCACGTAATTGTATCTGGTACTCAATTGTTGCTTTGTGTTATTTTTGATTTATATATGAAGACATGGCTGGGACCTGTGAATACAATTATATACCGACTTACATGATAATTAATGTGCATTGAAGATTTTGGATTTCCTTGTATTAGCGGCTGAAATGACTAAACTCTGCTCATTCAATGTTTGCTAATAAGTGTTCACTAATTTGAAATGATACGCTGTTGCTGGTATGGTAGTTTGCTTAATTGATAAATAGGATCTTAGTGAGCATTATAGGTAATAATTTTTCGTCAATTATATCATAAGGTTATGGCAATTCTTAGTGGGTAAGGTAGAAGATGGTAGGCACCAATATTTCTCTCGTAAATGAATTGTTTGTGAAGGTGTATAATGGGCAGTTATGTGATTGTACATGGAATTGATATTTTATTTATTTGTGCTTGTCTATGTGAGATTGAGTTGTTGAGATATATTGAGTTTCTGTTGGCATTTTAAATTATTGGAACCTTCTCATCATTTTCAGAGTGTATGGAAATGGAGTTCCATGATTCTTCTGTGTCTGATTTGAATATTGTTGATAACATGCTGAGCCTTTGGTTAAATAGATGTGAAAAATGCACTTGGAAAGAAGCGGAAAGATGGGAAAACGGCACCTTTGCAGCCTTTGACCACCATGCAGCGTGTTTATATTGGTCGGCTAATTGAAAGATATGGAGATGACTATCAGGTTTAGTGACTTTTTTGTGTTCATTTATGGGGTTAGAATAATTGATTTTGGTATGACTTGTCTTGCTTACCTTCCCTTACATTGCAGGCAATGTTCATGGATACGAAGCTAAATGCAATGCAGCATTCTGTTGCCACCTTGGAGAAATTATGCAAACGATATCATATGTATAGAGATAAAAATCCATTGATATTGTCCAGTTGAGAACAGCACAGTTTGGCATTGGGATATCCTAGAAGCAAAATGAGCATTCTTTTTGCCCCTTCTGTTTGTTTACAATGAATGGTTATGTGGATAATCAATTATCTCCCTGGTTTCTTTGATCTTGTATGTGCTTATTGCTGCAAATCTAATCTAGCTTGTGTGATTTAGAAGAATTTGCTAATCTTTGTAGTGAAGAAATATTTGTCATCTTATTTATGTCTGAAATAGTTGGTATGGAAGTGAACAATCCCCTGAGAGAAATACTCAGAAGAGAAGTACTGTATTTTCTAATTTTCATTCTGAGCATTGTATCAGTTTATCAGGTATTGAAATGTAGGAATACTTTCAATATATCATTTATTTGTTGGATTCTATATATGAGTTATGTGAGAATATTCATTTCAAGAAAATTCCTGAAGAATCATTGTATCTTGCGTTCTCTAAGAAACTGTGAATCTACGATCCCATCTAATACTGCAAACACTGCAATTGTCTATGTATTTGCTAATAACAAAAGGTTTGGTTTCTTTACATCCGCTTTAAATCAGAGGCGGATAATCTCTAGGGTTACCCAAGGTATTGATGCATTTTTTTAATATTAGCCATTAGCATTGATAACATTTTTGGTCCTGATGAAACGTAACTGGTACTTGTGTTTGACGTTAGGGGCCATCAATTCATCTAAATTTGGTTCTAGTTATTAGAAGACGATATATTTAGAAACAAATTTTCTCCTGTCTGACACAACTTGATAACATGACATAAAGTAACTTGATCCTCTGTTTCTTGTTTCCATTTTTCGGACATTTGCTTATAATTATATTGTTCGAATCAAACAGGACGATAACAATCACACAAGAACCAAACATTTACGTGGTTCGGTCTTCTGACCTGAGAATTTCTATAGGGGGAAAACAGGAACGTTATAATTGAGCGTTTTCTACAAAGTGCAAACCATAGTACGCAGAACAAGGTATTGACCAAGCAATGAATTTCATCGACTCAGATCAATATTTTCAACATATTAGCTTCAGGCTAGACCTAGTGCCTCTTCGCTAGCTTCAGCAACTGTTTGAATATCTTAGTTATGCATACAAGCATGATAGAACCTTCGATTTTAAAATCGAGATCTCCATGTTCTGATTGCACCATCGGTTCTTGAAACTTGGGTAACGAGAGATACTTCACCGGAACATCGTATCTCTTATGCTCTTCACCAACGTACACGGGGACGCAACCTCTCGGAGCTTGAGCAGTCTTGTAGCACTCGACAATCGCAAATTTTTGGCAGAAAGTCTTGAAATCAGTAAGGCTTAACTTCTTCACCAGTGTGCAAACATTTCTTCCAACAGATTTTCTGGAGAACATGATTGTATAGGACTTTCAAAGAGCTGGTAGAGAGAACAAAGAACAAGGGCGGTGTTTGGATTTGGGAGGCTTTGTGTTTGTAAACAATAACGAGTAGTAATTATGGAAACCGATGAGTAGAGCAGACAGGCAAATGAACTCTTTCGAATATTGGAGAGTTAGGAAAACCGTGAATCAATCCTGAAACAATTACGATTCCAACTATAATTAGGTCTTACTGTTTCCTAATTACAATATAGAAGAAACATCAAACTCAATTAGGACATATATATTCCTAATTCCGATTGCGATTAGGTTTTATTGTTTCCTAATTACAATTTGGAAAGTCCAAAGTCAATTTGCAGGTACGTATGATTTATGAATAGTAATACAGATCATCGATGATTGTCCTGGTCTCTTTGGACTTTGTGTGTTCTTTCCCATTGCTGCAAATTTAATTCTAGAAAATGATTAGCTTGTGCCTGCATGTGTTTTAGAAGAATCTGCTAATCTCTGTAGCGAAGTTGGAACAATCCCCTGAGAGAAATTATACACTGAAGAGAAGTGTTGTAGTTTCTGATTTTTGCTCAGAACAATTAAATTTTGCATCTCGCTTTCTCAAAGAAACTGCTGAATCTACCCACCGTTTTGATGCATTTGTGAATTTCAGACAATCAATGGCAACATTTCTGCCCCTGATGAAACATACTGGTACTTGTGTTTGACAGTAAGGGCCATCAATTCAGCTACATTATTTACGTGAACTCGTTGTGTCCACATGCATCATGGATAAGAAAAGTTAAAAAGTTTGCCATTCGTGCGACCATAACGTAGAAAGAAATTTCTCCTATGTGACAGAACTTGATAACCTGACACAAAATAACTTGATTAAGGGTTCCCCGTTTCTTGTTTCTAATTTTCAGACAGGGGTTTATAATTATAAAGTAATGAATCAAGCAGAATAACAACAATCACACAAGAACAAATCGATTTACGTGGTTCGGCCTTCCGACCTACGTCCTTGGGAGCGCGATTGTCTTGCATCCCTCAACAATCGCAGGTCTTTCGTGGGAGTAGTAATCCTGGATTGTGGAAATCAATGAGCAGCAGTGAGAGGCAGTGTGGTGTTATCTATTTATAGGCAAAATCATACATCTATCCCCAAACAATTAGGATTCCGAGTTACCCACTGTAATTAGGTTTTATTTAATGTTTCTTAATTACAATTGAGAAACATCAAACGCAAATAGGAGATATCCTTAATTCCAACTTTGATTAGGTTGTACTGTTTCCTAGTTACAATTTGGAAACTCCAAAACTCTTGAGAGATTTCCAATGAACTACACTTACGTATGCATTGATTCCAAAACTCTTTTGCGTCCATGTAGTGGCAATGTAACATAGATTACTTGACTCGTAAGAATACCGAAAACTAATCCAAATTCTATTCGGAATCGATTTCTTTGAGTATACCGAGTTTCAACTTTATATATATACTTGGCAAAGCAAATTAACCCTGATTTTCAGCCTCTTCATTCATTCATTCAATGGCGATTATAATCAGAGAAAAAATTGTCTCCCTCCGAGCAAAGCTAGAGTTGAAGTGGAAGAAAGCACCCAAAGGATTCTTGGTGATGTACGTTGGAGAAGCACGTAAAACATATGTAGTTCCAATCGAATGCTTGTCTTCTATTATGTTTCAAGCATTGTTTAATCAGTTCGAGGAAACCCTGCTGCCTAAACTTGATGGACCAATTACACTACCTTGCTCCCCTGAGATGTTCGAGTGGGTCCTCAATCTCGTAATGGCTGAACCAAGTTATCACTCACGTAGAATCCATATTACTGATTATGTATGTATATGTTGAATTAGTTATTTCTTTATTTCATTCAATTTTGTATATTTGAATATTATGGAGTGCATTCAATGAGTTCAAACGGGAAAAGTTTACTCAAAACAAGTTTCTTTTGCATAGTGAATCATAGTTCTTCAAACCAGGACCTATATAATAGTCCTTCACAATTACTCAGAAAACTTCTGAAGCAATGCTACATGAATTATATGTACAAAAATCGTTACAAAATGCATATGTGGGAAATGGAACGTCATAAATACAGTGAAACCAAAGATTCCCATGTTTTTACCTAAATAACAACTAGAAAACGAGAAAATTGCATAACTAGACGCCCATGAATGCCCGACACTGGGATTCCCAGTGCTCCTTTGCCTGCCGAATTCTTTGAACTCTTTCAATCTTAAGCCGCTCCTCCCAGAATTCATGGCAGCTGTTCAAACAAGCATGATGAGAAGTAAGAAACTTGCAAGGGGTGAATTATAAACATTGGAATCATATAGCAGTTAGTTCAGTCACTCAGCTCATCAGCTTCCTATAAGCAAAAAGAGATACAAAACTAAGAACATAGGAAGAATGACATCAAGCTAGTTTATCTTAATTAAAGGGATGCCCAATGGATGGAATAACAGTAACAAACCTTCTGCTTAATAGAAGACTAAGCTCTTCCAAGTGTACAGCACCTTTATATACTCCTGCCTGAAATCAAATCCGTGTATAAAAAATTAGACTACAAAGAGTTAATCACTTGATTTCGTGTTCTAACTGTGGAACAAACTCTTTAAGGTGCTATATCAACTAACCAGTTCCTAATACAAGGCAAGAAACAGAGAGGTTCCAAAAAAATGTTATGACAAAATGGATGGATATAATATACTGGAGAAGAATTTTAGTTGTCTCTGACACAAGAAAAGGGTATGAAATCAAAGAGTTAGGCTAGCAGTATATCCAACCTAATGGCATATGTTCTGGGGTGGATACCACCAAATTTCTGATGAAGAACTGGTTTTGGGTTCAAATTTGACGGGTTTTATCTAATGATACGATCCTGAAAAAAGAATTAAAAGAGTCTTTACATATACGGTAGCTGTTCTTGCAAACTAGTTATTGGACTAATTACAGATGATCTACCCCAAATCCTCAAGTGTTGAGACCAGACCAGACTATGATTACTGGCTCCGCAGTCGTCAACTCAAAATCATGAATTAGGTGAAAAAAAAATTACTGAATATAGTAACAACAGTTACCTCTCTGCACAGAGGGCATTTTTCTTTAGGTTCTGCTGCCTTCAGTCCATCAACAACGGTCACTGATGCAGCAGAGCAAGCACACATGTAGCAGAATATATGACCGCAAGTCAGAGAAACCGGATCAAACACTGTGTCCTGTTCCAAGAAAAGCATGCAAATGAAGGCCATATTTATTCCCATTATGAAGCAGGCAAACTTTCTTTAAATTTAATGGTTCTGATATTTTGTTTAATCTCAATACTTCCTGAATGCCAGTTTGCACATCTAAAGCCCTAAGTTAGTTCTGGTTTCAAACTTTGTTACACATACCTTTCAAAATATCAGAAAAGCTATTCCAACTAAATTAAACTTTAGAAATTAACGGGAGAGTGAAATCCAGGCTCTAGCATGGAATCCTGGATTAGAAAAAGGACACATGATTGTTTTACTTTGCCGGGATATTCTGTGATCTATCTATATTTGGGACCATAATGGATGTAGTACTGAACAAACGTATCCAGCAATAATCTATTTTTTTTTATCAAATTACAAGTGTTGCCAAAAATAATTAATCTTTTGGTTTACAACATATTATCAGATATTAGACCTCGAACCCTAACAGGACAAGTAACAAACATTTGTTATCCTGCCTTTAAAAATTTAACATATGCTCTAGCACCATAAGCTTTATGCTTCGTTGAAGTTTTAAACATAATATTATCTACAGAACAGAATGAAGGACTTACCAAGCATATAGAACAAGTCAAGTCAATATCGAGCTTGATAGAATCAAAGACGTCACAAGAGAGTGATGGTTTACCATCATTAAATTTAAGATAGCACCCTTCAAAGAAAGCAGGGGCCTTCCTTGAGTTGACTTTGGTTTCCCTCAAATTGATGTCGAAAGCCATGAGCTCACACAGCCATGGTGACTGTAAGATTTCAATGTGCATACTTTGGGCTTGTGACCTGAAGGCCTGCCCCTGCTTAGAATAATGAACCTATACCCCAATAAAATAATATGAAAACTTAATATCACAATAAAAAAAACAGAATATATTATACTTACGTCTCCTTACAAAGTGGCATGAAACATACCTTGTCATATTTCTTAAGTATTTTTCGGATTGCGATGGCATTAATTAGTGCATAAGTAACCAAGTCCTTGCCTTCTTGAATTAAGGCTGTATGAGTGCCTTGCAACTTGCCTTTAAACCAAATTAAGCACTTGGAAAATCCAGAAGCCAAATGAAGCTCAAGCAATTTCTGTGCACACTCATTAAAGCAGCCTACTATAGCTGACATTTCATTGAGAAGGGAGGGAAAGAAGGTTCCATCGCAAACTACACATTAAGTTGAATTAGGATATATGAGTAACTAGTATGAAAAGAACATAATTTACCCAAAATGAAAAAAGAAAAACTTCAAAAACAAGAAATGTAAATTAAAAAGGCTCCTCAGTGTGTGGATGGAGGAATTTTAAACTGCAGAACAATAATCGGATCATGGATTTCCGCGAAGAGTCAACAAAACAAATTTTCACTAATTTTCTCAAATTACCTAGAACACATCTGTACTTTTCTAATCCCATTTACTATTGATGGTTTATATTCTAAATCCGATGATAGCCGGAAAACATCTTCCATTTCATCTGGTTTTTTTAATCATCCGGAATGAATTCCATTACTTGTTTCGTTACACATACACAAAAATTCATGATATAAAGAGGCAAGGTAGAAAACATAGTTGAATCCAACAAGAGAAACAGGAACAATACAGAAGAGATCAAGCGCTTGAAATTCAAGGCTCATTAAACCAAACCCAAATAGAAAAATCACTTGATTTTGGTTCAACTTCAACTTTCACACTCAACTGAGAATTCTACAGAATACCAATAACAATAAACAAAATTCTTGAATCAGGGTGATATGACTTCTATGAGAAACAAGGAATCTGAAAAACATAATCTCCTTTAATGCCAAACGTCTGTGCCCAATATCAACTTAAAACGAGGAAAAAGTAATATTATCCTAAACCATTAAACAAACATAAACCGATCAATATTAAGAATCCAAAAAGAACAAAATTAGTGAATACCAGGACATTGATGAGGACAGGTTTGCATGTCAGGAGCACCATCAAGGTCTTTCTGGGACTGGAAATTTCCCCTACACTTCTTCAAGATCTTCTTGAGCTTCTTGAAACCAACCCCAGGTAGCTTTTTCTCCTGTCCTTGCATGTACTCTCGGTATGTCTTGCAGAACTTCATTTCTGAAACAAGCAACTTTCCTAGAAACCAACACTCGATAACTACAACCAAATAAATTAACAACATAAGAAAATGATTCCTTAAGTTTTTTATTATGTGGTGATACTTCTAGTAATGTAAGGTGTTCCTCTACCTCTCTTCCCCCCGTCTATGAATATTAAACGGTCTCTGCTTCTTGTAGACGTATACGAAGGACAAATTAACACAGGGAAGAAAGGGTCAAATATTTTAGTTGTATAAAATAAAAATGCCACCATTTCAAACATACCCTTTTAATTTTTTGTCAACAAGTAACTATTGTAAGCCTATGCCTAAATATGTAAAATTTTGTGCACTAATAATATAGTTACCATGGACCCATAACTTAGTGGATGTGATATTGATTTTTGTGGCGGTAATGACTAATGAATGCAACTAAAGTGAGGGAGGAGAACATGTACAAAAGAGCCACTTTTCTAAAGAGTCATTCCTCAATAGGATTGTGCACTATGTCTTTGTGAGATCAAATTCATCATCAAAATCAATTCGCTTCTTCTTAAGAGTGGGCTCGACCACTATGGACGGACGTAATTTAAAAATAATTAATTAATTTAACATGATGTGACTATATGAATGATTGATTAGATGCTCACATTGCTTTAAAATCATCATAAATTATTACTTACCAATGTGGGATGGAACCCAATATATCGCGTGACAGTAAAGCATGGTCTATGTGAATTTAGAAGTTATTCTCTTATGAATTTTTTAATTCTAATTTTTAAATAATTATTAGTATGTAATATAATTAATAATAAATAATTTAAATTATATTTTAATATTTTTAATTTATATTTTAAAATATAAAATTAATTTATAATTTTTATAAAGATATAATTTATATTATTTATTATTAATTATATCATATATCAATAATTACTAAATCAATTCTTAATCAAAATGATTAATTTAAATGAAACATAATTTTTTCGTTCTTATTAATGATTTAAGAAAGAAAAAATTTTAATTTCACATCTTAAATAAAATAAACAAATTAGAATCAACAGTAATTTATGAAATCTGATAGTATAATAGAAAGATTCATATAACCTAAGTTAGAGCGAATTTTTATCATCGTGATTAAAGAATCAATTATGAAACTTCATCCGCCTCAAGGTTTATAGGGCAAAAAGAGAATTTTTGTAGTTATTGAGTAGAAGAATGGAACCTATTATGGGACATACAGTACATTACAAACTTATGATCATTACGTTTCAATTAGATTGTTTTATTTCACCTCTTAGAAAGAAAAGAAATTAAATCAATTCCTTTTTTCTGTCTTGCCAACGAGACCCTCCAATAAGCCTATTGAAATTGGCTTTGTATTAATGGAATCTCGTCATTTATGCGTAATAAATTGTTGGGGTATATTCATATCATAATATATGTATCGCCATGCTATTATAGACTTGTGTTTCTTTCTTCTTTTTTTTTTTTCGAATTCTATCATCAGCTAGAGACGAGGAAAGGTGTAGTTTCCGAGGAATACAAATAACCTCTGG
>JAXCLQ010000001.1:20454716-20534522 GCA_035584115.1 Cedrela odorata | reverse complement strand
TTGTAGGCTAGTAAGAATTCTGTTTAGCGCGTCATGCGCGCTTCTGTTATATGTAAATGAAAATGTCCGCTTTAAGCAGAATACATGATCACGTTCTGTAACCGGGACACTGTGGGTGTAGATGACACTAATAAACTAAGCCGTCATGAATATGATTGAATTTTGAATGAATTTATTTGAAATGTACTGATTGTTTAAATTTCATACTTTACACTGCATCGACATATAGCATTTGTATGATTTGCTTACTGAGATGTTTATCTCACCCTTTTATTGAAAAATTCATTTTTTAGATATTAGCACATAAGGATGATCGTAGTTTTATTTTGATATATGTAATTTGTAAGTTAGCTAAGTATTGTGTATAGACTTGTAGGTTAGTACTTAAGACTCTATTTGTATTACAATGGGTTGTATTATATGTACACTTGTATGTATATAAGAAAAGAAAATTTTTGTGGACTAGATTACTTTAAGTTTGGTGTAAATAAAATAGTAATGTTGTATGTAGTATACATGATTATATATTTACAGATAGTAAAAAGAAGGTGTGAAAAATCAACCGTCAGACAATCATAATATTGGAATTATTATTTATGTGTAATGTACATTAGATTTATTTTTTTCAATGTCAAGTACCATCTTCAAGTGGAATTTAACCAAAAAGAATGCAATCGGGAGAAAAATGAATGACGAAAATAATCGGTGGCTTTAAAATCAAAATCACATAGTAGGTTTCACATTGACGATTAAACCCCAAACATGATTAAAATGTTGTTAAGCAACAATAACACCTTGAAAGAAGGCTAAGAAATTATCAACCCAACCATAGATTATGATAATAGAACATGTTTACTTTCATATTTTTATTAACAAATTATGTCTACGATTTATAAATAGACCATATATACTTTTAGAAATTTATCAATAGAACACGTATATTTTCAGAGATTTATCAATAAATCATATTTACTTTCAGAGTATACCATGTCTACAATCGTTCTTAATCTCAATAAAACTCTTGTCTACTTTTAGAGTATACCATGTATACCATGTCTGCCTTGATTCAATATCCCATACGTCCTCCCAATCTTTATCTTCAAGAACATCATATGTACTTTTCAAAGTTAGAGGTGGGTTATTGTGAAAACGCTTCATGTTAAGAGAGAAATAATGGAGAAGTGCCAGTAGAGAAAGAATTGTGCAAATTATTGGTGTCAATCAGAATGTGAATAGGTTCGAAAATTTTAACAATTTTGCCCATATTTAGTTTTAATTTTTCGTTAAAACGGTTATTGGTAAAGCCAAAGTTTTTATTTTATTTTAATTGATGTTAGCCTATTTATGAAGTCCATTTGGCCCAATCCAAAAATTATTCTTAATTTTAATAAATAAAAAATTTGGAATTAAAACACTATTATTTTATAATTTTAGTTTATTTTAATTTATTGTGTTTCACTAAACTCAATTGTCAGCATCCAAATTTCAATTTTTTTTAACATAAAATTGTCGAGAGAGACAAAAAGCATCGGGTTGTCTAAACGTTGTAAATTGTAATAGTATTTTCTTTTTCGACTTTATTAATATGCATATATAGTTTAGTTTAATTTAGGTGGTTGTACCTATTTAAAATTTTATTTAATTCAAACTAGTTGTTCTACTATGTTGTGAGTATAAACAATATTACATATTTTAAATTTGTATTCTAAATAACGTGCGTGTGGGAAATAAATAAAATTTATCGACGATGACATAAATTGGGAGACAAAATTTGTATCTTTGTGTTTGCGTTATTAATCGTGCTAGCTAAAAATTAAATGCATTTATATTATTTTATTTTATAATTTGTGTATTATAAATTATTCAATGTGAACCAACATATTTAATTAGGCAGTAAGTAAAATAATTTAAAAATGGATTGCCTAGTATCTAAGCAAAATTTTAATTTATCAATATCCCATATCCATTTTTAGAAATTTATCAATAGGCCATGTCTACTTAGAGAGTATACCATGTCCACCTTCAAAAATTCATACTTAATCTCAATAAAACTCATCTACTTTTTAATATTTATATTTTCTCAATAAATCTTACATCTACTTAACAGATTAGTACTCCATCTCAATAAATCTTATGATATATCTTCTTTAAAGTTTGAAAATTGCTATATGCATTATTAAGTTAATTTAACAAGTAAAAATGTAATTTTAATTGAAAATTTGCCTAATGCAATCACGGCGACAGATAATTTAGTGGATTACACATTTTATATCACTTCTCCTACTAATTAGAGAAATACTAAAAGCAAGAATAAAAATGTTACAATACCAAGAAAGAAGGCCAAGAAATAACAGCATTGGGATCATAGGTAAATTTGACTCCCTTGCTTACTAATTCCAAAAATTTATCATCGTTCTTCTAATATTGTTTTCTTGGTTGAATTCTTGCTTCAATATCCCGTGCGTCCTCCAAATCTTTATCTTCGAGAACATCATGCTTATTTTTCAAGGTGAGTTAATGGAAAACGTTTTATGATAAGATAGAAATAATAAAGGAATGGCTATGAAGGATGAATTGTGCAAATCATTAATGTCAGTAAGGGTGAAAAGAGCATAAGAAGAACTTTAACAATTTCACCCATATATTTTGCACATCAAACAACACCAGAACACTTGTCAATCAAATAATGAAGAAGACAATGTATAAGCCTAAATCAGTTAAATCGACCTTCAGAGAATTATAATATTGGAATGATTATTAATGTGTAATGTACATTAGATTGATTTTTTTCAATATCAAGTGCCCAACTCTAAGTGGAATTTAACCAAAAGCATGCAATAGGGAGAAAAATGAAAGACGAAAATAATCAATGGCATTAAACCCAAAATCGCATAATTGGGCTTACATTGACGATTAAACCCAAACATGATTAAAATGTTTTTAAGCAACAATAACACCTTGAAAGAAGGCTAAGAAATAATCAACCCAACTATAGATTATGTCCATAGAACATGTTTACTTTCATATATTTATTAACAAATTATGTCTACAATTTATAAATAGACCATGTATACTTTTAGAAATTTATCAATAGATCACGTATTCTTCAGAGATTTATCAATAAATCCTATTTACTTTTAGAGTATACTATGTCTACATTCGAACTTAATCTCAATAAAACACTCCTCTACTTTTGGAACTCCCGTCTACTTTTAGATTTTTATATTTTCTTAATTAATCTTACATCTACTCAAGAGATTAATACTCCATCTTAATAAATCTTATCATATACGTTCTTTAAAGTTTATAAATTGTCATATGTGTTCTTGAGTTAATTTAATAAGTAAAGATGAATAATTATAGTTAAAAAATTTTCAAGTGCTATTGCAGTGGTAAATAGTTTGGTGGATTACAAGTTTTGTATCATTTCTCTTACTGAACAGAAAAATATCGAGGGTAAGAAGAAAAAGGTAATAACACCATGAAAGAAGGCAAATAAATAACACCATTGGTATTATAGGTAAATTTGACTCCCTTGCTCACTGATTTTAGAAATGTATCATCGTCTTTTTGATATTGTTTTCTTGGTTGAATTGTCTGCCTTGCTTCAATATCCCATGCGTCCTCCCAATCTTTATCTTCAAGAACATCATACTTGTTTTTCAGAGTTAGAGGTGGGTTATTGTGAAAACGCTTCATGTTAAGAGAGAAATAGTTGAGAAGTGCCAGTAGAGAAAGAATTGTGTAGATTATTGGTGTCAATTGTAATGTAAATAGCTTAAGAAAAACTTTAACAATTTTGCCCATACATAGTTTTAATTTTTCGTTAAAACGGTTATTGATAAAGTTAAAGTTTTGTTTTATTTTATTTTAATTGATGTTAGCCTATTTTTGAAGTCCATTTGGTCCAATTCAAAAATAATTCTTAATTTTGATAAATAAAGAAACTTGAATTAAAACACTATTATTTTATAATTTTCGTTTAATTTAATTTATTGTGTTTAACTAAACTCAATTTTCATCATCCAAATTTCAATTATTTTAACCTAAGATTTTCGAGAGAGGCTACAAAAGCATCGTGTTGTCTAAACGT
The DNA here is from genome assembly GCA_035584115.1 of Cedrela odorata. Taxonomy (NCBI): domain Eukaryota; kingdom Viridiplantae; phylum Streptophyta; class Magnoliopsida; order Sapindales; family Meliaceae; genus Cedrela; species Cedrela odorata. Next base: position 20,530,429 of record JAXCLQ010000001.1, on the reverse strand, counting down.
TGTAAGGTACTAATAGTATTTTCTTTTTCGACTTTATTAATATGCATATATAGTTTAGTTTAATTAAGGTGGTTGTACCTAATTAAAATTTGCTTTATTTCAAACTAGTAGTTCTACTATGTTGTGAGTATAAACAATATTACATATTTTAAATTTGTATTTTAAATAATGTGTGCGTGGGAAATAAATAAATTTATTGACGATGACATAAATTGAGATACAAAATTTGTATCTTAGCGTTTCTGTTATTATTTGTGATAGCTAAAAATTATGTGCATTTATATTATTTTATTTTATAATTTGTATATTATAAATTATTCAAAGTGAACCAACAAAGTTTAATAAAGCAATAACTAAAATAATTTAAAAAGGGATTGCCTAGTATCCAAACAAAATGTTAATTTATCAATATAAATATCTATTTTTAGAAATTTATCAATAGGGCATGTCTACTTTCAGAGTATACCATGTCCACCTTCAAAAATTCATACTTAATCTCAATAAAACTCTTGTCTACTTTTAGATATTTATATTTTCTCAATAAATCTTACATCTACTGAACAGATTAATACCCCATCTCAATAATTCTTATGGTATATCTTCTTTAAAGTTTGAAAATTACTATATGCATTATTGAGTTAATTTAACGTGTAAAAATGAATAATTATAATTAAAAATTTGCCTAGTGCTATTATGACGACAGATAGTTTGATGGATTACACATTCGATATCATTTCTCCTATCGATCAAAGAAATACCGAAGGCAAGAAGAAAAATGTAATAATACCATGAAAGAAGGGCAATAAATAACACCATTGGCATTATAGGTAAATTTGACTCCCTTGCTCACTGATTTCAGAAATATATCATCGTCTTTTTGATATTGTTTTCTTGCTTGAATTGTCTGTATTACTTCAATATCCTATGCATCCTCCCAATCTTAATCTTCAAGAACATCATACTTATTTTTCAGAGTTAGAGGTGGGTTATTGTGAAAACGCTTCATGTTATGAGAGAAATAGTGGAGGAGTGGTAGTAAAGCAAGAATTGTGCAGATTATTGGTGTCAGTCATAATGTAAATAATCTAAGAAAAACTTTTACAATTTTGCCCATATTTAGTTTTAATTTTTCGTTAAAACGGTTATTGATAAAGCCAAGGTTTTTATATTATTTTATTTTTCAAGTCCATTTGGTCTAATCCAAAAATAATTCTTAATTTTGATAAATAAGAAAATTGAATTAAAAACTAACATTTTATAATTTTCGTTTATTTTAATTTATTGTGTTTAATTAAACTCAATTGTCATCATAAAAATTTCAATTGTTTTAACCTAAAATTGTTGATTTAGGTTACAAAAGCATCAGGTTGTCTAAACGTTGTCAGTTGTAATAGTATTTTCTTTTTCGACTTTATTAATATGCATATATAGTTTAGTTTAGTTTAATTTAGGTGGTTGTACCTATTTGAAATTTGCTTGAATTCAAACTAGTTGTTCTAATATTTTGTGAGTGTAAACAATATTACATATTTTAAATTTGTATTTTAAATAACGTGGGCATCGGAAATAAATAAAATTTATTGATGATGACATAAATTGCGATACAAAATTTCTATCTTAGCGTTTGTGTTTTATAATCGTGTTAGCTAAAAATTATATGTATTTATATTATTTTATTTTATAATTTGTGTATTATAAATTATTCAACGTGAACCAACAAAGTTTAATTAAGCAATAACTAAAATAATTTAAAAAGGGATTGCCTAGTATCCAAACAAAATGTTAATTTATCAATATAAATATCTATTTTTAGAAATTTATCAATAGGGCATGTCTACTTTCAGAGTATACCATGTCCACCTTCAAAAATTCATACTTAATCTCAATAAAACTCTTGTCTACTTTTAGATATTTATATTTTCTCAATAAATGATACATTTACTCAACAGATTAATACTCCATCTCAATAAATCTTATGACATATCTTCTTTAAATTTTAAAAATTGCTATACGTGTTATTGAGTTAATTTAACGAGTAAAAATAAATAATTATAATTGAAAATTTGCCAAGTGCTATTGCGACAACAGATAGTTTGATAGATTACATGTTCTATTTCACTTCTCCTACCGATCAGAGAAATACCGAGAGCAAGAATAAAAATGTAATAATACCATGAAAGAAGGCCAAGAAATAACAGCATTAGGATCATAGGTAAATTTGACTCCCTCGCTCCCTAATTCCAGAAATTTATCATCATTCTTCTGATATTGTTTTCTTGGTTGAATTCTTGCTTCAATATCCCATGCGTCCTCAAAATCTTTATCTTCAAGAACACCATACTTATTTTTCAGGGTGTGTTATTGGAAAATGTTCTATGATAAGATAGAAATATTAAAGGAATGGCTATAAAGGAAGAATGGTGCAAATCATTAATGTCAGTCGGGGTGAAAAGAGAATAGAAGAACTTTAACAATTTCACCCTTATATTTTGCATATCAAAAAAATTAATACCTATATTTATAATTTCTCAATAAATCTTACATCTATTCAACAAATTAATACTCCATGTCAATAAATTTTATGATATACCTTCTTTAAAGTTTGAAAATTTCTATATATGTTATTGAGTTAATTTAACGAGTAAAAATGAATAATTATTGTTGAAAATTTGCCTAGTACAATCGCGGTGACAGATAATTTGATGGATTCCACGTTTGGTATCACTTCTCCTATCGAACAGAGAAATATCGAAGGTAAGAGAAAGAAGTAATAACATCATGAAAGAGGGCAAATAAATCACACCATTAGCATTATAGGTAAATTTGACTCCCTTGCTCACTGATTTCAGAAATTTATCATCGTCTTTCTAATATTTTTTTCTTAGTTGAATTGTCTGCCTTAATTCAATATCCCATGCGTCCTCCCAATCTTTATCTTCAGGAACATCATACTTATTTTTCAGAGTTAGAGGTGGGTTATTGACGTCCTCCCAATCTTTATCTTCAGGAACATCATACTTATTTTTCAGAGTTAGAGGTGGGTTATTGTGAAAACACTTCATGTTAATTGAGAAATAATGGAGGAGTACCAGTAGAGAAAGAATTGTGCAGATAATTGGTGTCAATTTGAATGTAAAGAGCCTTTAAAAATTTTAACAATTTTACCCATATTTAGTTTTAATTTTTCGTTAAAACAGTTATTGATTAAGCCAAGGTTTTGATTTTATTTTATTTTATTTTATTTTATTTTATTTTATTTTATTTTATTTTATTTTATTTTAATTGATGTTAGCCTATTTTTGAAGTCCATTTGGCCCAATCCAAAAATTATTCTTAATTTTAATAAATAAAAAATTTTGAGTTAAAACACTATTATTTTATAATTTTCGTTTATTTTAATTTATTGTGTTTAACTAAACTCACTTGTCGGCATACAAATTTCAATTGTTTTAACCTAAAATTGTCGAGAGAGGCTACAAAAGCATCAGGTTGTCTAAACGTTGTAAGTTGTAATAGTATTTTCTTTTTCGACTTTATTAATAAGCATATATGGTTTAGTTTAATTTAGGTGGTTGTACCTATTTAAAATTTTCTTTAATTCATACTAGTTGTTCTACTATGTTGTGAGTATAAATAATATTACATATTTTAAATTTGTATTCTAAATAACGTGCACGTGGGAAATAAATAAAATTTATCAACGATGACATAAATTTGGAGACAAAATTTGTATCTTAGCGTTTGTGTTATTAATCGTGCTAACTAAAAATTATATGCATTTATATTATTTTATTTTATAATTTGTGTATTTTAAATTATTCAATGTGAACTAACAAATTGTAATTAGGCAGTAAGTAAAATAATTTAAAAATGGATTGCCTAGTATCCAAACAAAATTTTAATTTATCAATATACCATATCTATTTTTAGAAATTTATCAATAGGCCATGTCTACTTTCAGAATATACCATGTCGACCTTCAAAAATTCATACTTAATCTCAATAAAACTCTTGTCTACTTTTAGATATTTATATTTTCTCAATAAATCTTACATTTACTCAACAGATTAATATTCCATCTCAATAAATCTTATGATATATCTTCTTCAAAATTTGAAAATTGCAATATACATTATTTAGTTAATTTAACAAGTAAAAATGAATAATTATAGTTGAAAATTTGCCTAGTGTTATCGTGGCAACAGATAATTTGGTGAATTACATGTTCTATATCACTTCTCCTACCTATCGGAGAAATACTGAGAGCAAGAATAAAAATGTAATAATACCATGAAAGAAGGCCAAGAAATAACAGCATTGGGGTCATAGGTAAATTTGACTCCCTTGCTTACTAATTTTAGAAATTTATCATCGTTCTTCTAATATTGTTTTCTTGGTTGAATTCTTGCTTCAATATCCGATGCGTCCTCCGAATCTTTATCTTCAAGAACATCATACTTATTTTTCAGGATGAGTTGTTGGAAAACGTTATATGATAAGAGAGAAATAATAAAGGAATGGCTATGAAGGAAGAATGGTGCAAATTATTAATGTCAGTCAGGCTGAAAAGAGCATAAGAAGAACTTTAACAAATTCACCCATATATTTTGCACATCAAACAACACCAGAACACTTGTCAATCAAAGAATGAAGAAGACAATGTATAAGCCTAAATCAGTCAAATCAACCGTCAGAGAATTATAATATTGGAATGATTATTAATGTGTAATGTACATTAGATTGATTTTTTTCAATATTAAGTGCCCAACTCTAAGTGGAATTTAACCAAAAGAATGAAATAGGGAGAAAAATGAAAGACGAAAATAATCGGTGGCATTAAACCCAAAATTGCATAGTAGGGTTTACATTGACGATTAAACCCCAAACATGATTAAAATGTTGTTAAGTTGCAATAACACCATGAAAGAAGGCTAGGAAATTATCAACCCAACCATAGATTATGTCAATAAAACATGTTTACTTTCATATATTTATTAATAAATTATGTCTACGTTTTATCAATAGACCATGTATACTTTTAGAAATATATCAATAGATCACATATACTTTCTGAGATTTATCAATAAATCATGTTTACTTTCAGAGTATACCGTGTCTACATTCTTATTTAATCTCAATAAAACTCTCGTCTACTTTTAGATATTTATATTTTCTTAATAAATCTTTCATCTACTCAAGAGTTTAATATTCCATCTTAATAAATCTTATAATATACCTTCTTTAAAGTTTATAAATTGTCATACGCGTTCTTGAGTTAATTTAATAAGTAAAGATGAATAATTATAGTTAAAAATTTGTCTAGAGCTATCGCGGTGGCGGATAACTTGGCGGATTATAAATTTCGTATCACTTCTCCTACTAAACAGAGAAATACTGAGTGTAAGAAGAAAAAGATAATAACGCTATGAAAGAAGGCCAATAAAAAATACCATTGGCATTATAGGTAAATTTGACCCCCCTTGCTCACTGATTTCATAAATGTATCATCGTCTTTTTGAAATTGTTTTCTTGGTTGAATTGTCTGTCTTGCTTCAATATCCCATGCATCCTCCCAATCTTTATCTTCAAGAACATCATACTTATTTTTCAAAGTTAGAGGTGGGTTATTGTGAAAACGCTCCATGTTAAGAGAGAAATGATGGAGGAGTGCCAGTAGAGAAAGAATTGTGCAGATTATTGGTGTCAATCATAATGTAAATAACCTATGAAAAACTTTAACAATTTCGCCCATATTTAGTTTTAATTTTTTATTATAAAACCAAGGTTTTTATTTTATTTTATTTTATTTTAATTGATGTTAGCCTATTTTTGAAGTCCATTTGGCCCAATCCAAAAGTAATTCTTAATTTTGATAAATAAATAAATTATTTAATTAAAATACTATTATTTTATAATTTTCATTTATTTTAATTTAATTTGTTTAACTAAACTCAATTGGCATCATCCAAATTTCAATTGTTTTAAACTAAAATTTGTTTTTTTTTATTTGTTTGGTTAATAAAAGCAGTTAGAAATTAAAATCGAATTGAATTTACTTCTGGGTTGGGCCTAAAATAACTGAAATCATTTATTTTTTAAATCTTAATTTCTTTTCTTTTTCTATGTTTTCTCAGCTTTCAATGTAGGGAATTTGTGTTTTATTAATTATAACATTGCTTATAGATCTAGTGAAAGTGTTAGTTATGAATAAGTAGCAAGAGTTGACACTAATTTTTCGGCTAACAAATCTCAGGATTAAAAATGTCCCCTGATTTCTCGAATTCTCAGGTTCCTTGATAAGTATTTTTCTTCTTCTATGCTCGATTCTTGGATTGTCTAATTTTCTGTAAAATAAACCAAGTATCAAAAGTGACAGTATGTGACCAATAATAACCCTATGATACTTAAATTAAAAAAAATGTTATTAATCTTTTTACAAAGTCACCAAATATAAACTTAATTCAAAAGAAGAAATATAAGTAAGAGTTAAAGAAGGCATCCCAGAGTTGAAGAAGGCATCCCTTAATGAATTTTTGATAGCATCACAGCTTAGTCCCCTCTTGAGTTGAGTTATACCTTTTATAAGTCGTGAAAGGTGATTGTAGGAGTTGTCACAACAATAACTGCCCGACGTAACGGGCAATTACTCCATGTTCATGGGCTATTACTCCATGTTATGATGATTTAACGGTTATGCTTGTGTCCTTTTAGAATAATGTTGATTTTCTGGTCGACTTGCAATTCATCTTTTGAATATACTATCCATACCTGTTTAAGCCATCATCAAGATTATTAATTCTCAGTACGTAAAATAGTAAGCTTCACGTCCTCTACTTGTTTAGGTCTTCGTTCTCAAGTAATTAGAGTGATCAGATTACCAGGTAACAAAAGTCTCCTAGTTTCTAGAATTTAAGACTGGAAACTAATAGATTTTAGTTTTTGTTCCCTTGAGGTGACGTAAAGATCTCTTAAAATGATATAAAGATCCAAAATTCTGATTTTGAACTTGTTTTGGCCTCCGAAATCTATGGATTTAAATTTTGACAGTCGCTAAAATTTTGGGTTTCGAATTTTTGATTTTGAAAGTATAACATATGCCAGTGGCTGAAATTTCACTTGATTTGACAAAGATAATTAATAGTTAAAGAGGATAAGAAATGACAACTTCAAAAAGGAATTACTGCTGCATTTAAAGCATCCCTTTGTATACTGTGATGTTGTGTAGTGTGCGGCTGTCTCTTTTGTAAACTGTGAAAAACCTTCATAATGATAACAGACTTTAATGAGGTTCACTAATTTGACAATTGTCGCTTCTTTTAAACATCTTTCGCTTATTTGAACTTAAGGTTGTCTCTTTTGATACTTTATTTCTTCTCACTCATCTCCTCCTTTGCATCTTTTAAATGAAATACCAAAAGAACAACGTGATCAAAGAAAGGTTTATTCACAATCTCTACTAGCTTTTTATTTCAGGTCAGTTTTTGATTTATTTTATAGTTACCTTTTTGACTCTTTCATCATGAGTAAGAGACGTGTACGATTAGAGATTTTTTAGGTCACGAATTTGACTCCCTTCCCTCTATTTCTCTCTTTTTTTACTATGCTTCTTGGATTTTATTCATTTAAGATTTTAGAAGGAACTATACCTAGAAATGGCTAGATCTGATGGATCAGATTCTCAGAACGTATCTGGTAATTCAGGAACAGCAATAGATGACTACTCTTCATCCCAAATAAAATCAACTGAAGATCTTACAGGCCGAGCCTGTGTAGAACCCGAAATTTTTTTTGATATAAATTGAGTTATTAAATTTTTTAATTAATAACAAATTTTCGACATAAGTTATGAAAAAAATTAATCAAAATTACGTAACTCAAAATTTGAGTCATAAAATGTAATATAAACTTAAGTGTGTGATTATTATTAATATTTTCAAAATTTTTAATATATTGATAAGGTATTAGGGATAATGTTGTAAGAAATTACAAGAAAAAAATAAATTATAAAATTTAATTTAATAAGATTATTTAATTTTGAGCTAAATATTATAAATATATATATATATATTGGAGATTAAAATATAAACCAAGCTTAGTTCAATTGATATTTAGATTAAAGTTCAAAATGGGTTAAGTAACAAGCTCATTCTATTAACAAATTGGGGCTATTTTATAAAATAATTTTTAGGTTTTAATAAAATTTCATAAAATCATTTAGGAATGGAGCTAAATGAAATTAAACAAAATTTAAGCCCAAACTAAGATTCAAGATCCGGCCCATAAGTGATTATATTTAAACACTTAATATTTTTTATTTGTTATCATTTCATTTCAATTGGAAAATGCTAGAAAGATAGAGAGAACTCTAGAGTATGGGAGAAGAATAGAGAAACTGTAGGAAGCTTGTTTTTAGCCGAGTAAGGGGAAGAAATGGAGGAAATTTCCTTGAAAGAGTAGAAAAAGAGGAGTTTTTCACTTGTGCTTCTCTTACAAAGATGGAGAAAGGGGCACAAGAAGAAGATTTTGGCAAAGGGAGGCCAAAACCGTAAAGCAAATGGGTGAGGAAGTGAAAAATTGTCGTGAATGGGAGGAGGGAGTGGTTTGGTTGCTTCGGTGAGACGGAAAAGAGGAGAAAATTGGTTTTCCAACAAGGTAAATGCCCTTTCAAATGGTTAGAAATTTTGGTTAAATAATTGGTGATCAATTTGTTATGAATTTCATGAGGAAATGATGTGTTGTGAGGCTATGTGTTTGGATTGTAAGAAATTTAAATTTGAATTGTAAAAGGGGTGATGAACAGTGAACGAAATATATATATATATATATATGTATATGTATGTATATATGTATATGAAAGTATAGGGTTTGTTCATGCACACCAGTGCTTGTGTTAATGATTTACTAGGTTGATATTTGTTAGGCAATGTGAATCCAACTTTCGTTTAATTTGATGAGTTATGGAGAATGTTGAAAATATTAAACGATTGCATACTTCAGTGATTATGTAGGCTTATAATAATGTTTTTTTTGTGATTATGTGTAAAAGGAAGAAATTAGATGTCAATGAATGCAAGGAAAGGGTGACTAAGACGTAAATTTGAAATTTAGTTAACAAATGCAGTTTTCTGGTTTGTTGGAATTTCTAACCAAGGGTCAGTAACTTGTTTATAAAACAAAATACAGACCTCCAAACAATAAACCGTAAAATTTTAGATAAATTAGACATAATTGCGAGCAACATAATAAAAATTTAAAATTTTTCGTGATGAGGTGTGTTCCCAGAAATTTTAAGAATGTGGCTGCCCTATATGGCATTTTGGTTTGCCAAAAATGTGAGTAGTAGATAGAAAATCTAAAATGAAATAGGGTTCCTAACATCGGTTTTTAGCTTTATAAAATTTGGCATAAACTAGACACATAGGGAGATAACATATCTAAAATTCAGGTCGATCGGAATGGAAATGAGTTCCCAAAAATTATCAAAAGTTGCTGCCCTATTTTACCTCCACTCATTGTTTTACTGCGTCATATGTAGAAAAATGGTTGTAACTTGAGCATTTGGGGTCAAAATTGAATTCGTAAAATGTGGTAAAAATTAGACGCATAATAGAGTATGTTGTAGATTTTATACATCGCAAGTTAAATAACTCTCGGTTCAGGAAAATCACTTAAGATAATCGAAATGTAAATTTGTGAATTCACTTGGAAAATTTTGGGGTGAATTCTATAGTGAAATAAATCATCTAAGCTTTATTAAAGGTGAGAGGTATATACATAATGTGATTAAGTACTTATTCATGAATCATGGTTAATTCTAACAGATATCGTCTACTGGAGATCATTTACCGAGCTAACTATCTACGGTACAGCAAAGTGGATTTAGACAAACGTAAACATGTCAGTGGATTTTTACATATTCTCATCTTGTTAAATTATATTATAAAACTTATTGCTTTATGCATTAATAAATAGTTTTATTGTTTATGATTGAGAAAAAAATATAAAAATATGGTTTGAAAGAAATATTGTAGATATACATGTTTTAGAATTTGATTTGGAATTGTTAAGCAGTTTATGCATTCAATGTTTATAAATATTTTATATGAACAAAAATTTATATGTTCGGAGTAAAAGAATTCCATAAGATATTTTGAATGTTTATTAATTATTTCTATAGGTGGATTGAGATGTAATGAGCCAAGTTGTGTTAATGTGTGACATATGTGATGAATGATGTTATGTGAATTGCATGCTTTTGAGATTTTGGGTACAAATACTCAGTATGAGTGGGTAAAAATTATTAAAAAATGTAATTGGATATTATAAATTGTTTCTATGAATAAATAAGGTATGAAAAATTGATTACTCAATTAATTTGAGATAAATATAATGAAAAATCCGAAGGGATGGAATGGGTGAGCTTCCCTCTGTAATAAATTTTAAGAGATAAACCATGTTAAGTGAGCTTCCCTTTGTAATAAATTTTAAGGGATGAACCATATTGGATGAGCTTCCCTCCATAATAAACTTTAAGTGATGGATCATGTTGGATGAGCTTCCTTTTGTAATAAAATTCTTTAGGGATGGACCATGATAGGTGAGCTTCCTTCTAAAATTTTATTGAACATCCATAGATTGTATACATGACAACTACATTTGATTATTTTGTTGGTTTTAAATGAATGGTTTTAAATAAATGTAAAATATTATATTTTAAATTCTATACTCTTACTCCTCACTCACATTTTCATATTTTAATTTTATCCACTCACTAGGTTTTTAGGACTCACCCTCCTCACCTTTCAGTATTGCAAGATGGACAGGTAATTAGAAAAAAAAAATTCAGTACAACTAAGACACAGACAAGAGACAAGTGGTAAACACTGCAGTCACTATAATTCATGTGTTCGTCATGCACGTGACGTTATATGTCGAGAGTCATTCATGGTTCAGTCAAGAGTACATTGTGAAATTGTGACTGAACCACAATATGTATTGTGTTGCATTACAAGTTGTAAAATATATGGATAATTTGTATTTATACCATGGTTTAGTATATCGCCCTTACGCACTCTATGCATTATGTTATATGTTAATGTGTTTTATAATAAAGATGTATGCATTTAGATGGACTAATGAAAAGTTTAGGGTGACGGTGGACGTCATCTCTTGCCGGTAGCATCTCCGAATAAGGTGTTACAGCCTTGGCTCAATTAGAGCCAAAAACCCTGCTAGATCCTTAAAGAAAAATAAGAATCAGACAAAGGGTTCTCAGTCTAAACTTGCGAAGTTTTCTGATAAACTCTCCTAAAAAGATAAAGGAAAAGAGAGAGAAAATGGGAAGTTAAAAGGGAAATTAGAAAGAGAGGGTTGATAGCAATTCGTTTGCTAGTTATAGTTCTCAGTATACCATTCCTCCACGATCAATCAAACCAGTTTATAAAAAGAACGGCAGTCAATATGAGATTAACTAGATTCGTCCACCAATCACAAAGAAAAATCTTAGGAGTCTTAGAAAACGATATTCAATTCCCGAGAACGTTAATATTAGGTTAGCTAAAAGAACTGAATGGGCTTGTGAACTAAAGAAGGGTAAAGTCGCTTTTCTTGAGGTACTTTTTGACCTCGGAATTAGACTCTCTCTCTAACCATTCTTTGTGAAAACCCTCAACCAATTAGGTTTAGCTCCTTATCAACTAAATCTGAATGCCTGACGTATTGTAGCTCCTATGTATCTTTTATGGAAAAAAGCCGGGCCAAGATGAGCCAACAATGCAGGAATTGAGAAATTTATATTAGCTGAGAGACAATAATCCTAGAGAAAATCCTGGCTGGTACTATTTTAGAGCTTATAATAAGAACATGAAGCCGATAGTTGATAATAGATCCTCCAACAAGTCGTGGAAAGATCGTTGGTTTTTTTGTTAAAGGAGAATGGGACAGGTATTCAAGTTGGGAAGCGAGGAGGTATGGGTTCCAGCTAAATTTGCTGAAGCACGTCAATCTTGCTTTTTTTTTCCTTACTCATCTTTGTTTTGTTTTTAATTAACCTGAGATCTGATATTTCAACTGTCCAAATCTTTGGAAGCACATGAAGACTTTTTCTCCTCATTGAAGAAAAAGTGCAGGCTGCTTTGGTTGTGAGGTGTTCTCAGCGCGAGCTATTGGTCAGTTAAAAGAAGAAAGGGAGCAAGTGAGAACATTTCAAGTTTCTTTTCTTCTTGATATTGCATTATTTTAGCTTTTGAACTCACAGAGAAGAAAATGTCTTCTAAACAAACTGCCGAAAAGATTAAGAAATTAACCGAGAATGATAAAAATGAGAGAAAAGAAACTAGGAAAAATAGGCTTGCAGTAGGTATTGACTATCTACTTCGGATGGTGGCCAAAAAGCAACCAACCTCTTCTAGGGATCCAACTGAAGGTGGCACTACTATTCCTAAAGCGGGTAAAAGAAAAGACCTAGTGCCATCTTATGCTAAAGAGAGAAAGAAAGTTGTTGAGGAGAAATACCCCTTCCGACTCTCCAAAGGAAAAAAGAAAATTATGACTACTCTTGAAGAAAGCGGAAATAGTTTCTTCAATGAATCAAATATCAGGGAAGTTAAAAAAGCTCGCGTTGAGCACATGATCAGCGGGTGAATGGTTCAGTGCCTCCTCCTATAAATATGGCTTTATGGAATTTATGCTGTTGAGTGACCTCCATGATCAATCTAAGGCTACTTACCGAACGATACTTTGATTGTTCAAATCAAATTCACAGTTATTTATGCTGTACACAAGTTTTAAATATTTCGCATTACTAATATAAATTGCCTTACATTTGTTTCCTTTTTCTTACTAATTAATGATTATGGGAAAGCTCTATTATTGTATAAGAAGCCTCGGATAATTATTTTACTTGTATGAGAGTAAACTGTAAAATGACAAAATCTTTATTGCAACTTTAAGAATACAACTTAAGTGTGCAATGTTATTCATAATAATAAAATATGACAAGTGATAAAAATTAAGATATAATTTGGAGTGAAAATTCGGATACAATTGGAGAACCTAACATTATTCGTAATAAAATATGGCAAGTATACAACTTTTGTGTAATATTATTCATAATAAAATATGACAAAGTGATAGAAATTTGGATAGAATTTGAGAAGTATAATAATAAAATATGACCAAAATAAATAATAATAATAATAATAATAATGGTAAGTTCAGCTATTCTGAACTGATGCCGTTTCCTACTTTAGCTTAGATAAACTGCCAGCGCATTACCGCTAGCGGTTCTTTTTCTCGACCTTTGTAGAGAAAAAGTATCCAACACAATCAGGAGAATATAATAATTGCCCGATCATTTGTACAGAAGTTGGACCCGACAAACAAGAAGTCGAACAAGTTCTCCTCCTTCTAATGACAAGAAAGAAAGCAGAAAATATCAATGGCAATGGCAATGGCGACCACAGAGAAACAAACGATGGATGTTGCGATCGACTATAGCGAACACAGCATGTACGCCATGCAGTGGACGTTTGATCACTTCTTCATAAATTTAGCTTCAAATCCTCCTTTTAAACTCCTCGTCGTCCACGCCAAACCTTTCCCTGCTTCTGCTGTTGGTCTCACTGGTGCTGGTAAAAAATAAATTATCCTTGATAATCAATGAACTTTATGAATGAGATCTTTGTACTCCTTTATTGTGTAATCTGCATTAGCTTGATATCTTACAGTTGCTTCGATATTCAGAATGTACCATACATAGTTATTAGGCTTATACCCATGTAAACGTAGGTTTCGTTGACATTCATATGTCTATGCTTAAAACATTTTACTGTCGTGTGTTCTAAATTAGTGTTGTCCTTTCCCCTTCTCCTCTGTCTCTCTGGTTTTTTTTCTGTTATCAGTAACAATGTTAAGATGTTGAAATAGCAAGTATTATCCTTGTTTAAGCTGGAGATGGAGGTTAAGGTTGTTGGTGGAATTGAAGTCAAGGAGAGTAGTACAAGTTGCTGAGTTGGATTTTACAGATGGTACTGTTCAGCCAGTTTAGATCAAGATTGAACTTTGATGGACCCCACTCCACTCCCCTAAGATTGCTGAGAGAAACTAAGAGCTCTTTAAAAGCTTAGCATTTAATAATAATTTATTCAATAATTAAAAGAAAGTCTATCAAACAACTTGATGGTTGAAACTTGGAACCTAAAGGTCAATTAAAGACGTAACATTCGTTGAGAATTCCAACTTCTTAAATAAAACGAGGTCGTTTAAGTCGGTGTAATTTGGTGGGTGAAATAAATTATAAATTGTGCACACCAATATTAAAATAAAATTTTTATTAATATATGTATTGTTGTATCAATTTTTTTTAAAAAAAAAATTTGTATCTTAATTATTTTAATTTTTATATTTTATTTTTTATTTTTTATATTTTAATTATTTTTAAAAAATGCTATATTATTTATTTAAAATTTTATATTAAAAATTTTAAATTTTAAATTAAAAAATATAACAATATATTATAGACGTCCTTAAAATAAATAAACCTAATCCAACAAAACGCACACCGTCCATTACGATGATGATGATATTAAATTCAAGACAGCCCGTATAATGCCTTAACCGCGTAATCTGGCAGGTCGGGGGAGAAAGGTAGATTGATTTTGCCTTCAGACAGAGACGCAGATTGCTTGGAGAAGAAAAAAAAAAAAAAAAAAAAAGAGATATTTTTTCAGATTTGTCACTTCGTTTATATTGTAATTTCTGGGGTTTTGATTGGTGGGCTACAACATGGTGGGATCAAAAGCCACTGATCATCACCATCAAATGGACGTTGATGACGATGATGAAGCCATGGAACCTCCTACTTCTGGAGTTCCATGTTCGATTTGCCTTGATTTACTGTCTGATAACGGGGACAGATCCAGGGCTAAACTCCATTGTGGACATGAATTTCATCTTGGTAAGTTATCAATTTGTTGAAAATCATTTCGATTTGGTTTCTGGTTTATGTACTTCTTTT
This sequence comes from Cedrela odorata, assembly GCA_035584115.1. Taxonomy (NCBI): domain Eukaryota; kingdom Viridiplantae; phylum Streptophyta; class Magnoliopsida; order Sapindales; family Meliaceae; genus Cedrela; species Cedrela odorata. The sequence goes on along the minus strand of JAXCLQ010000001.1, from coordinate 20,515,413 downwards.
TCTTTTATTTCTCAATTTTGGAAAATTGGATATTTTTGTTAATCTATTTGGATTCTTGCATGTATGTGTTAATGCTTTGATTTGCTTTCGGAGCCATCGGTGTTTGGTTGTTCAGTTTTTTCGCCGTCTGATGAAGCTGCAGTTTACTTTTCCAGCTTGAATTAGAGTGGAAAGGATGTATTCGTTAAATATATCTAACTTTGTACCCTAGGTTGTATCCATTAAAAAGAATTGGCGGTGGATAACCTAAAACGGATGAAAATGTGACTAAAATTGGGATCTTGCGAAGATGCTGGCTAGGTTACAGTGAGATCTCATACTTTTGCTAAATGGTCTGTGCAAATGGTGTGAATTGATGGTAATATGGACAATTGTTGTGTGAGGGATGTGATAGTATTTAGGCAATCATTGTTTTAGTGTTCTTGATTCTTTGGGTGGTCACAATTAATTGATCATAGATTTATGATTCCTGGGTGGTGTGTGATCAGTGTATAAGTATCGGTTTAACCCTCAAACAAGAAATGGAATTGGGATTTTTTAAATGTTGGACATATCAAATGTTTAAGCAAAAGCTCCTATGAAACATGATGTTATGTGCAGTGAGTAGGCTGAGATGGATGGGCAGTTGGGAAAGAGGAAATAGATTAGATTTCAACTGGTTCATGTAAACTTTCAATTATATCAGCTGTAACATAATGAGAACAGTCAATAATTTTGTTATATTCTTTGGAGAGTGGTGAATGCACCTTCAAGGAGTGATATAATAAGGTTAAAGAGTTGTCGAGATAAGGTTGAAGGCCAAAAAGTAAAAAACACCATTGGTCAAGAGAAGTAGAGACAATAGTATAGGTGAAAAATAAATCTTGTGACTGTGTTGAAACAATTGGTGAGGCTGCATTTCATTTCATAAATCACTGCTTAGTTTTATTTGGTTTCTAATTAGACCCTGGTTATTGTTATTGTTTGGTAATGTCAAAATATGAGGTTTGTTGAGAATCAGGATGCAGTTTTTCCATTTGGGGAAATCATAAATACGAATTTTGTTTCTGTGTTCTTACTGGTTTAAATTAAGTTTGTAGACTCTATGAACATATTGTGTGAAATTGGAATAAGTTTTACTCTTTAACTTGTGGTGTATACATACTGGGTTCTCACACTAGCATTACTTTGAGTTAAATAAATATTTGATGGTGCAATTTTTAGTTCTAAAATGCATATGTTGTAGTTACCGTACTGGGTTACGCGTTGACAGGAAAGTTTTAAGTTGTTTAGGGTTCTTGTTTCTTTTAAAGAACATCAATATAGTTTCAATTTAGATTGCACTATGGTGTTTGCAGTTTTCTCAAATCATACATTTATGTGCTGACATTGTATCTATCCATCTTACTAGTATTTCTCATTTAGCACTGTAGGTGTACTTTATGATGCATATTTGCTGTTGTATGCTATTCTCTATTATGCAGATTGCATTGGTTCAGCATTTAACATGAAGGGAGCAATGCAATGCCCAAACTGCCGGAAGGTTGAGAAAGGTCAATGGTTATATGCAAATGGTTCTTCACGTTCACTTCCTGAACTTAGCATGGAGGACTGGATTCCCGATGAAGATTTCTATGATCTAAGTTATTCTGAAATGGTAAACACAATTAAGCATCTGCTAGTCTCAACTGGTGTTATGTTCACCATTTAACAGATGCACACATTATTCTACTTTTGCATTCATGAAAGGCTGATATCAACTCTGAAGTAGTCTTTTCATTGACAATTCTGCAGTGAATTAGCTAAACATTGAGTGATATATATTGTTTATGACTTGTATCATTTTGCCTTCTATAATCTTCATGCATTTCTACATGTGCAATATACTACAAGCCCTAATTGTGGGCTTTGATTGCAAAAAGAATGTAATTTTTTTTTATTTTATTTAAAAAATATAGTTATACTTGGCCAAATTATTAATTTCTTTTTTTTTTTTTTTGAAATTTTTATAAATTCAAGATTTATGGCGAAGGACTTCTCATAAATGCCGAGGCTATTGTAGCACAATAGGCCAAACATTGAAGGCTGGCTTCTCTGTGAAAAAATCTAATGTTGGCTTTTATAGAATGGACTTTGACAGCTGCTCTTCTTTATCTTTTGCTTCCCTGTTTTTTTTATCTTCATAATTTCTTTCTTAGGTTTAGATTTTACTTTCATTATGAGGCATGCCAGATTTACCTACTCTAGTTGATAGGACACTAATTCTTCCATTCATATTGCCTAAAGCCATATCTTTTGGGCTAGCATGCACGAAGAATTAAAATTATAATCTTGACTCCATTTAATCGTGATTTATGGTTTCCTTGTTGTACATCATTGATTGTTGGTTAAGCTGTATGAACATTTAAGCTATGAATTTCTTCCGTCACCAGGATAATATTCATTAATTAGTAGATGAATGTTGTCAGTTACCTCATTCTGCTGATTTATGAGTGCAGTTTATAGCATTGATCTGGACTTGGCTTGACCTCTCAGTATGAGGTGATCACCATTTGTTGTTACTTATTTGATATAAAGACAGTCCCATATTTAATTAAACGATTATTAGGACTCTAATTGTTAGATTTAAGAATTCTTAAATTGGGAAGATAGCATGGCAGCTTGTTTTTTTCTATTTGCTCTCAGGACTAGGCTAGATTGAGGCTTGCCTGGTTGATATTTACTTTTCTGGAGCAGAGCCCGTATAGAACTTTACAGAATTGACTCATCTCAATCTTATGGATTTATTATGAAGGTAGCCTGATTCCAGCTTTATGTTGGCAGGGCATAAATTGCCATCCCTAGGCCTTGACATGCAACAATAAATTGAGATTTCTATTTTAGAGGAAAGAATGCTAGCACTCAGCTTTCATATAAGGTTGCAATGACTTTATGTGAAACCTTAAGCTTAATTTTCTTGGCAATTTTAAAATTTTGAAATAACTACTCCTCGGTCGTATTAATTGCTGGTTGCATTTTTTATGTCAGGAAGTTATTTCTGGGGTCTTGCATAAACTTGCAAATTTGCTCATGATATATGCATCAGAATGTCCTTACTTCCATCTAAAATTTTGATTTGCAGCCTTTTAGAGTTCACTGGTGCCCATTTGGTGAATTGACACGAGTTGGTTCATCTTTTGAGTAAGCAAGAGCTCACTTAATATGGTTTTATTTATATTGTGATTTTTTATTGTTCTTTTATTTTCTAGAGCTTTTATCAACTTTGAAGGATAAAGCAGTACAATCAATGCAATAGTACTAAGGTAGGAAAACAGTTTTTATTTAGCAATGTGGATGCAATTAGTTTGTATAACCCATTGATGATTAACTTTGGGATATTTCTTAATCAGGATTGTTTTATCTCTATTTTAATGTTGTCATTATTTCCCTTTTGTGTTGAGTTACTTGTCTTGCTTTCTTACAGAATTGGATTTTCATACTCTTTTTAGAGATTGTTTAGGAGAAGAAAACTTGAAAGCACTTTACTTGTTTCTAGAATCTTCATCATCTAGTGGTGCCAAAACTGTTTTTTAATCAGAACCATAAACAATTTATTAAGCTGGGAAAAAAGAGAGAAATGAAGTTGAACCAGAAGTCCAAAAATAGACCAAGCAAAATATTACAAGAATCTAATATAAAGTTTAGCCAGAACCATTCGGCAGTTCTTTTCACAACAACATCAATTGATGCTGTCTCTATCTAACATGTTGAAACTTCATATTTTTCAGGGAAGTGGAACCTCCATCAACCACATGTAAGCTACTTTTTGCTAAATTGCTTTTTTGATAAAATTTTCTGAGCCTCCCTATGAAATACAAGAATGAAACTTTCTTAACCATGTAGATCATGACCAACGGCCACCCAATGCCATATTCACTGAACATTCTGGTGCGTCATCCATGGCTCATTCATATGTCACGTATGTAGGACCAGTTCCACCTACAACCACCAGATCTATCAACAATGTGGATGATTCACATTTAAATCATCGTTGGAACGGCCTGTTGGGACAAAATGAGATTTTTACTCCCCATGCTTTTCCTGCCATTAATATCCAGTATCATAGCTGGGGCCGTCATTCACCCCCTTTCTCCATAGCCAGTGGCCATATGAATGGTGCCGAACCTGCTTCTATTCCACATGCAACACTGAGGTCTTCTCATGGTGAATCTGATGCTACAACGATGTCAAGATCTTTCCATCATCCACTTGTCTTTGATCATGGGTAAGCTGTAAGACATGATGAGCTTAAATGTTATAGTTTTTTTCTTATATCACATTCTGTGGTTTAGGACGGAAATCTCCATTATCTTCTTTTGAAAGTTATATGTTTGTAATGCTAGAAATGGGTAGAATTGTATGTCACACTTTGCTTATATATCCACAGAGGATCTATGCTGCACATCATGCATGTATTTTTCTTCTGTTGCACATATTTAGCAATACATTGCTTGTTCTTGTCACCATAAATACACATTATTTATAATTATTAGACAGGAAAACGTCTTTTACATTCATTTATAATGATTAGGCATGCCCTGACTTTTTCTGTAGATCTGGTCCTAGAGCTGGGAGCTCATTTGTCCCCTCCACTGTTCCTCGTCGTCCAGGCGGCAGTGTTCTGACCCATGAAAGGATCCAGGCTTCTCATGCCTTCCATCATCACCAGCCATCCAGCAATTCACCGGGCTTGCCAACAACTGTTGTCCCAGGTATAAGGAGACTTGATGGTCCAAGGAGCTTGCCTGCAGTGATGCCAGCACCGTTGCAACATGATCAAAATGGTGGCTTCTATGTCTTTCCTCCTAGTTCTTCAGGACAGAATGTACATGAGACAGAGAACCCCTTGTTGAATCATTTTCATGTATGGGAAAGAGAGCAGTTATCTAGATTCCCATCTGTATCAAGAGACTCAAGTTGGGGACATCAAAATACTGGTGGCTCTGATTTGCGCAACAGGTCAGGCAGCTTTTGGCATAGGCACTCGTCTTGAGAGAATACTATAAAAATTTGTTGCCATAAAATTAACGAATTGCATCTGAATTATGACTGGACTTGATGTTGCATATGGGAATTCGAATTCAGAAACTCATTTTTGTAACTTTTGGCATATTTGCCTAAACTAGTGTTAATTTTTGTATATTTGACTGTGATGTGACCCTGGAACTGAACTTTTTTGTTAGTTATGTGATGGTGCAATCTTGTTTCCTTATTTACCAGTTATGGTGGCCGAAATTTTGGTTCTGTTCTGTTGAGACAAGGTATGTAGAAAGTTAAATAACATGTGGCAACCACTGAGTGCGTCACACTTTTTTAGATTTTCAGAACATCAAAAGGGGAAATTATGATGATCGAACAACAATACTGCATTTATAAAATATTTGTACCAAATTTTACATAGAAATTGGTGTGGAATGAAAGCAAGGAATGAGTGAAAATAAAAAAATTAAAATGAAATAAGTAGAGACAATGTGAACGAATATTATAATGAGAAATTTTGTATACATATGCATTGCTCGATGGGGACTTTGTTCCTTGATAATTGATATACCCTGATGCGATGAAAAAACTTGCAAACTTTACCAATTCCTTTCACCAGAAACTTGTACATTGTTACTGAAAAAGGCTATAGAAATCGATAAATAATTATGAAGAAACTTTATTGACCAGAATACTAGAATGCTAGAATTTGGTTTCACTGGAATAGACAAGGCAATCCAGTTACTTATTGAAGAAAAGAAAGGCAATCCTTAACTTACATATTTCTTAGCCTACTGGAAATAGTGGCCATAAGAATGACCTGATAAATCTTCGTCAAGTTTGAAGACTCCATCTGATGTCACCACGCTTCTTCCCTTCAAGAAATGGGAATACCAATGTGCAGAGAGCTTGGGGTATCTCTTCAAATCCGGATCATCAAAATCAACATAGTACAGGCCGAAGCTTGATTCATAGCCACTCAACAACTCAAACAAATCCAAGAAGGACCATGTAAAGTAACCTCTTGTATTTGATCCATTCCTTTAATTATTTTGAAAAAGAAAAAAAATGAAAATGATGAACTTTGTAAAAGCACAACATTAACAGAATGCCAACAGGAGAAACCATTCAATAGTACACAACATTTCTATTAAAATATTTTGAGCCAAACGAGTATAAGGCCCTTTTTCCCTCCTCAAGCATATACTGTGATATTTAAGATATCTATATTGGCAGAAAGTAGGCATACCTCACAGCATCAAGCACACTTCCAATGTAAGCACGCAAATATTTGACCCTGGATATATCTTCCAGTGATGAACTGTGTGGGGTCTGCTGACCTGGTAAAATGCCATGTCAAGTTCATCATTTGATGATATAAAAAATTACGAAAAGGAAAGAAAAAACTAATTAAATTTGACTTGACCATATCATTTGAACGTCACATTGACAGAACAAATCTTTTGGGGCAATAACCACTAAAGGCGCTGTGAGAATGATTAGTGTAGTGAGGTTATTGGTTTGATTCTTGATCATGTCCTTTAGTTTGATTTCAGCCATTATTTGTATAACTGTTATTACCTTTTTGTGTGTGTGATGATTCAGGACCATTTCGTTTATGATGTTTGTCTTCCATTCTTAGAGCAAGAGCAAGCTCTCAACACAGCAACTGTGTTCACTTATTCTAGTGATTAAGTAGCTTTGACATAATAGAGAGAGAGAGAGAGAGAGAGAGAGAGAGAGAGAGAGAGAGAGAAACCATTTTCATGAATGTAAATAGGAGGATTGCCATAAACTTGCTTAAGATACTCCAGCAATATTCGCAGACCCCAGGGCTCTACAGGTAACTGAGTCAAACAAAGCTAATTTAGGAATCCTCAAGTAAAATAAACAAATGCTTTTAATTATGTAATTGGAGACCCACCTCATTTGCTGATGCATTATCCTGTTTCACTGCCACAATCAGTCAATTATTTTAGTTTCTACATTAGCCAGATAATGATAAAAATGACTTAACCTACTTGATAAATGAGTTGACCTAGTCCTGGTTAAATGAGTTAGAAGGAAAAACATGTTGCAAGGCAGTAAGGAGATTAAGACAACCATGTGAAAATTTTAAATTGAAATTAAGCCATGGATGGGCTCAAGTTGGTAAATTTAATCTACTCAATGGAGAATCAACTTAGGTGAATTCAGCCATTATGGTGAAGACTAATGATATGTATAGAACATACTGACAGTCTCTGCTGCTATGTCTGAGCTCCAGTCTCTGAGTTCCTGATTCAGACTGCTTGGATTGTCCTTGACATAAAGCATGAGGTAGTGTATAACTCCAAGGAAGTCAGCTGAACCTTTAACGTGTTTGGATTCCCAATTGGTGAAGACTGGAAGTCTTGAGCCCACATTTTTCTTCAGTGTCTTGGGATAGTCTCCATATACTAATGGATTCACAACCCTGCAATTCATTACATTTATGGATGTTGATTACAGATGAAATAACTCAATGCAGTCGATAATGAGTCTAGAAATTAAACACAACCACCCTCCAAAATATCAATAAAACAACTAAATAAAAGAGAAAAATATGAAGAAAAAAAAAAGAACAGAAGACTCTGAGAACCATGAATAGAATACTAAGCTGTTAGGAATGAAAAAGGAAAGTTCATACAAATTAAAGTCTCAAAACTGCTTAGTTTTTTCCCAGTTGGAAGTGATATTATACTGAATAGAAGCCAAACAAGAATGACATAGAGCTCAAGGAATGTGGATGCCACTATGAAAGCACGGCATGGGGACTGTTATGTCGTATTCTTATCTTACCAACCAATTAGGAAATCATTGTATCTTTGAGTTGCCATCACATCCTCCTTTGAGTTTGTTAGAGGGAGAAGCCCATATGCATAGATGCTTATACCAATATAGCCATGCTGCTTGTTCTGCCTCACCATGAATCACTATTATTTCAATTTGCTTAGACATGGCAAAAAAGTAAAATGTGTAGCAACAAGATTTCAAATTTAATCACAAAGATAACTCTTATATACGTTTGATGTGGAAGCCAAATTATTGTTGAACTCAATAAAAATAACTACAGAGAAAACAGGTGATTGACTGAAGAATAATTATGATGGAATACTGAAGGACATGATATAAAAATTTTGGATATTACCTGATATTTTTTCTTATACAATCTAGCAACTGATGCATGTGCTAACAAGACATGATGAACTACCATGTATGGCTCAGTAGATGAGTTGCCTCTAGAGCAGTTGTTGAATGAGGGAGAACATCGCTTAGGAGGTACAATTCCCATGTCATAACCTCCAACTGCAAATATATTTGGCTCATTCACAGTAGTCCAATATGAAACCCTATCGCCCAACTCTCTGAAGCATACATCTGCATAAGCTGTGAAGTCTTTCCTGCATTCAGATAAAGACAATTCAGACAGTCATCGCCCTTTTTTTGGCTTGGTGATTTAACCAAGCACAAAAGGGCAAACTAAAACCAAAAAGAGTTTAGAATTATACACAATCGTTCGATTGATCCATCCTCCATACTCATCTTCCAGTGCCTGGGGAAGATCGTAATTATGTAATATAACATGCGGTTGGATTCCTGCTTGATGAAAAAAAAAAAAAGTGATATATTGGAGTTAAAAGGGAAAGTGAAGTACTTTCATTGACAATTTTATATCTTTTTTAATGCATTCAAACTATCATGCAAATTATATAGCTGTCACTAGTGATCAAAAACAGGTCATGACCATGGCTGATTAGTTCATTTACGAGGTTGTTGTAATACTGCAAACCCTTTGGATTGACAGGTCCTCTTCCATCTGAATCAAAATAAAAATAAAAAGAACATGAGGAAAATTGTAAGGAAAGAATCAGAAAGAGACCAAACTTGTGATCGTACTTGGAATTAGTCTTGACCATGAGATGGAAAATCTATAGGCATCTAAGCCTGTGTCCATCATGAGTTTCACATCTTCCTACGAAAAAACACAAGCCTGGTTACACAGATACCATCAAGCTACAAGATCTTCCTACAGAAAAGCACATAAACCTAGTCATCCAAATAAAGTGAAATCAACCAACGGTTGGTTATGGTCATATAGCCTATAAGAGGATGAACCGAAATTCAATTTGATTTGAGATGTGAACAATCATCAAGATTAAGGCACCATGTAATCCACCTTGTATTTGTGATACCCATCGCATGCTATGTCTCCAGTTCCTCGAACATTCCCTGAAAATTTTGAGGTGAAGACTCAAGTGTTAGAACACATATTTGATGAATATAGATATATTAAATCAGTGACTATTATTTGGAATCAAGCTTTGCACTCTAATATTTCATAGACAGGAATCTTCTGATTTGTTCTCCCAACATCAACTTCTGGGTATTTACAGTGCATATATGTTCATGACCATGACAAGGAGTGCTGATCCTGATGCACTAAACAGCCAGCTCATTAGATCCCCAACAGAGGTCAACAAGATCATATGAAATTTGCTTTTGATCCCCCAAAAATGATGCAAATCTTTGACATGAAAGTGGGTTGGGTACTTGACTAGAGAGGGAAAAAAAAAGACTACAAATTCAAGTGTAAATGTGCAATTGCAAATAGTTGCACCTTCAATATAATTATACAAAATCAGGATACTCAATCTATATATGGCAAAGGAACAAATGGGTCTAGGCGTCTAGCAGGAATGTAAACATACCCCATCTTTAATCTGAAAGAGAAGAAAATTGACCTGCATGGGCAAATGTATCCCAAATGCTAGGAGTCCTTCCTTCTTCATTTGCTGCTCCCTCCACCTATTACATGTTATATCAGTTATAAGAATCTAATAAATATCTCTTTTTCCTTTTATGATAACAGATAATAGATGTTCTAGCTAGACATTTTTGTTTAACATACCACCTATAACTCAGAATAGATCAGACTATGAATAAGAAAAGTAAAATTAATTCACCTGATAAGCTGAGGTGCTAGAACCAAAAATGAAGTCAGGTGGGAAGTCATGTTTGTTATATTCATCGGTGGTAAGCCCTGATATTGCCAAACTAAGCAGATTTATTAGCAAGAAACACAGCCTCGACATCATTCACATAAATAAATTAGAGCAAGAGATTCTTAATGTTGTTTATTTATAAAACAGTTTACCAAGTGCTACTAGTAGCCAGGCAGAAATTCCTTACTTACTAAAGACAATTCATGACACTTAAGCTGAAAAACAAACCCGTCCGGTACCCATCATCCAACTAGCTAGAGCTGTCGTTTTTAGGACAGGGACGTCTTCTGTCGTGTTACTTTATTGTTATCTATCAAGGATCTTTATTAAACCTATAAGACAGGTGGTCCCTTCCATGAGGCTCTCACTGTGTTGTTTTTTCAATAAACGATTGACGGAGATGAAGATAACGAGAAAGAGAAAATTTCAAAAATAATCATTTTTCTTATTTTTTTGTCTACCATTCAACCCTAATTTAATTTTTTAAAATAATTAAATTTTAAATTATTTCAATGATTTTATGTCTACCATTTTTTTTAATCTTAATTCAATTTTATTTAATGATTAAATTTTAAATTATTTGAATAACTTTACTCTCGTCATTACTTAAATCTTAATATCTTAATTCTTTAAATTCTAAACTCTAAATTTTAAAATTATAAATTTTAAAATTAAGGTGTCTGTGCTACAGTATTTTTATTTTTTAATTTTAATTTATTTTTTAAAATTTACACAACAAATAATAATTGATAAAATTAAATATATTTATAATAAATTTTACTATAATAAAATTTACATAAAAATATAATTTAAAAATATAAAAAAATTAATTTCATCAATAATTTATTATACAAATTTAAAAAATAAATAAGTTAAAAAAATTAAAAATATATTTTTTTAAATTATAATTAAAAAATATTAAATTTTTTAACATAATTTTCTAAATTTTTTTAATTTTTTATTAATATAACATAATTAAAAAAAACTTTTATTTCAATAAAAAATTATTTATATATATATATATATAATTAAAACATTACATAAAATTATAAATTTTAAATTTTAAAAGATAAAAAAAATACTAATTTTATCACTTATTATTTATATTAAAAAAATAAAAAAAATATTATTTTATTATGTAAAATTTTAAAAATAAAGTTAAAAAAAATTTTAAAAAATTGAAATGTATATTTAAAAAAATTTTAAAAAATTATTATACAAAATTTATAAATAAAAAAAACTGAAATAATATTTAAAAAGAAATATAAAATTAAAAAGAAATTTTAAAAGGCCAAAAAAAATTGCTACAGTATCCGAGCACAATTCCATGCACAGATACTGAAGCAATTTTTTTAGTTTTTTTTTTATTTACTTTTATTTTCAAAAATTGAATTACAACTAAAAATAGAATTTTATTATTATTAATTTTTTATTTTTAAAATTTACATTGTAAATAATTTTTTGATTTGTAAATAATTATTTGATTTATTAAAGAATTTTTAAATTTTTAAATTTTAAAAAATTCCCTAAAAGACAAAATTATTTTATTTTTTAGTGTAATGATATCATCGGTGACATCATTATGCAAGTGTTCTGAACAGTGCCATCACAGTCTTTTAGCGAAATTTTTAAAATTTTTTAAAAAATTAAAATTAAAAAAAATTAATTAAATAATAACAACCTATTATGTATTTTTTAGAACAATAAAAAAACTTCATTATTTAATTTATTAAGAAAAATAAAAATTAAAAATTAAAAGTTAAAAATATTTATTAAAAATATAATAAATTAAAAAATGGTCTAACTGCAACAAAAATTGAATTACAAGTAAAAATAGAATTTTATTTTTATTAATTTCTTTATTAAATTTAGATTGTAAATAATTTTTTAATTTATTAAAAAATTTTAAAAAAATTAAAATTTAAAAAAAAAATTGCTAAAAGGACAAAAATATTTTACCTTTTAATAAAATGACATCATCAATGATGTCATCATACAAAGAGCACCACGTGATGACATTGGCAATGATCTCATCAAACTAAGGGACAAATATTTTTATTTGTTAGCAAAATTTTTAATTTTTAATTTTTAATTTTTTTTAAATTCTTTATTTTTTAATAAATCAAGAAATTAGTTATCATGTAAATTTAAAAATATATAATATATTATAAATTAGCAAAATTATTAAATAAAAAATTTAATAAAATTTTAAATGACAGAGAATAAAAAATAATAAATTTAATAATATAAATCTTATTAAATAACAAAATTGAAACTTATATTAAAAATAAATTAAAAAATCAAAAAATCACTACATTGATACTGTAGTTACAGTGCTTTATAGTAATTTTTTGGTTTTTTAATTTTTTTAATTTATTTTTTTAATTATTTATTTAATAAATTTTATATAATAAATAATTTCTTTATTTTTTAAATATGCATAATAAATAAAAAGTGATGAAATTAAATTTTTTATTTTTTAAATTTTATAATTTTATGTAATTTTTTTATTTTTTTAATATAAAAAATAGAAAAAAAATATCTTAATTTTTATTATTTAAAATTTTTTAACTTTTTATATTTTCTCTAATAGTTATATAAAAATATATGTTTTTTAGTTATTTAAATTTATATAATAAATAATAAGTAATGAAAATAATTTTTTTTATTTTTTAAATTTTATATTTTTATGTAAATTTAATTATAGTAAATTTTATTGTAAATAAATTTAATTTTGTGAATTATTATTGATTATGTAAATTTTAAAAAAAATTAAAATTTAAAAAATTTAAAAAAAAAATTTAGAGTTTGGAGAATTTAAAGATTAGAGGTCATATACTGTAGTACGTATACTGTAACAGGAATACTCATGTTTGTTGGTCATGAAGGTAAAATTGTTCAAATAACTTAAAATTAAACCGTTTGGTAAGATTGTATCACAAATTAAAGGTAAATAATGGGTAAAAAAAATATAAAATTTTCCACAAAGAAAATGGGAAACGAGACTTCCGTGGCAGGTACCGCAAGAGAGGCCCAACATTGGGACGCATCCGGATCAAACACTCTTGCTATGACAAATTATAAAATAAATTATGCATGTTTCTTTTGAAGGAAAACATTCCGAGTATTACGAAAACATGGGAGCACAACATAATTCACACACGGGGGATTTATCATCTTTTTATTTGTGGCGCAGCATTTAAATGAATTTTAATTAATAGCTTATTGGGGCATTGCAACAACCAACCATTAGTTTTGGACCCATTCTTTTGTCTAAAGATGTCCAAAGTTCTTCACTCTTCACTATCATAGATTTCACAGCTAGCGTTGACAATTAGAATACGTTTCTTGGCAGCTTTGATTCTGTGCAGCACCCATAGTTTTCCTAAAACTTCACAGTGTGGTCCAAAGTACCAATTTGCATTAAACAAGAGAAAAAAAAAGGTCCAAATCAAAAAGATGGGCAAGATGCGAGCATATGTTACCGCTCATAATCAGAAATTTGACAAAAATGGATCGTTTAAACAATACCGTGAGCCGTGGGATTAGATAAGATGGTCTATAACACATTATTGGGATTCTGAACAATGACACAAGGCAAGAAAAATGGTTATGACATGATAACAGAGAGAAAATAGCTCTATATTTGGCCTGGATGCAAACTAATATGTTTGGAAGGTGCCAGTAATCAGAAGTTAAAGAGCATAACAAAATCGTGCCGTTGGAAATCATGCCGAAGTGATCATATAGCAGTAGATGTTTCCAACATTCAAAAGAAATTATCCTTGTGTATAAAATTCTATAAATAAAAGTACTATTATTAGTATAAACAGAATAACATTCATAGAATAAATCAATTTCAAACCTCTATTCAGTTTCTAACTAATATCTACTCTCCTTTATTATTCTCTGTCAACTTGTCATTAAGAGGGATACTGCAACTAATTTTACAAGAGAATAAAAGTCCTAACAAACCATATGCTACCAAACGAAGGAAAAAGAACAAATTTCAACCGTCACAAACTTTGCTACTCTTGACTTTTAAGGAAATAGGTTTCTAATCATACACCTCTAAGAGAAATTTTTACCATGTCAATAAAATTTTTCTACTTTATGAAAAGAAATAAGCCACAATATTATATACCGCAATGAGTGTGTGACATTTCCTCTTTGAATTTCCATGGTTAGCTTGGGGTCTTTAATAATATATTTGAAACTTAAACCATAATCTTCAGACCAGTAATCAACTTACGACAAAATAATAGAAAAGGGAATTTTGATATCAGAAGCTAAGCATACTCCACAAAGCGTTCAACCATAAGCAAACTACACAAAGATACAAACATAAACAGAAACACAGATGCATTAATCGCTTTTGGATGGAAGATAATATTGAACTGTAATGTCTTGATAATACTGCTTTAAGCGTTGCAAATAAAATTGTCTAGCTTCCCAAACCTCCAGGCATGCAACTTTTGGTTTCTCAACATTTTTTCATCACTTGCTTTCAAGACCTGTACAGATTCCAGTACAGAGGGTTTTCATTTGGAGCACACAGTAAAGAGGTTTTTGCTTGTTTTTTTTTTTTTTTTTTTTTTTATAGCATACTGTTTTTTGAGGTTCATGTGGTCACCCAATCTACCTTTGTAATCTCTTCCTATTAGATATACATATTTTCATCTTTCTACCAGATACAAGAAAAAAGATTGAAATGTTGAAATCTTTATGACTACATATATTATCTCATAAAACCTAAAACACATTCAATAACTATTTTCCAGAAAAAACTTATTAGCAGTGAAAGAAACAACAATCATAGAAACTCAAACCACACATTTTATTATAAATTAAAGCAAAGTAACATAGCAATTACAACATAAAAAGACATAATAAAATCACAAACAGATCAATACAAATGCCGAACGACAAGAAATTAGAAACTATAACAATACCAGCCAATCTAGAAACACCATCAAGTGTACAATGGCAAATCGGTCCAGGCTCCAGAAACATGCCCATTTTCACATACATAAGCTCTAACAACAGGCTCACCATCATCATGGTACCCAAAAACCCTTCTCAAACAAAATGCAGAATGCAAGTCCCAAGTTTCTTTACACGAACAATAAGCACAATTGAGATCAATCTTGCTTCGGTTCCCGTCATTTATAGTCCTCCACACACGAGAACGCTTGAAGTTCCTGAAAATACCTCTAAAAAGCATGTAATTTCGCTTCTCTTCGATGTGAACACACCCAGGCCAATCACAAATGTATAAACAATCCCCTCGAAATCTACTAGCAAGCAGTTTATTACCCTGTTCACGACTCAAATTCCAAACCCCAGATGCCAAATGAGACCTTAACGATCTACAAAATTTCCTCTTTTTACAAGAGACTTCAAGGCCAACTTTAACCTCACACTGTTCAACATCATCCATAACTAAGCTACCGTCATCCTGTGATTCGGATTTATTATAAACTGTATCATAATAAAGATCGTCGAAAAGCGACCAAGAACAATCAGTACCAGAATTAAGATTGCTGGAGCAAGGCTCGGTTGAAGAAGTTGCCGGTTGAATCGCACTTGAGCTTTGATAGTTAGCATCTGAGCCCAGCTCGCGTTCAAGACCGAAATCCGAGTTCTCTAACAAAACGCCGGCATGATGGAGGCCAGGGCAGCAGACGGAGAGCTTCTGAAGGGAGGACCAGACACCGGGTGGAACTGTTGAATTCGGAGGAATAAGATCAGCGACGACGGCGGGAATGGTCTTAAAGCACTTGGTCTTCCAGCAGATGTTGCGAACGAGAGAAGAAAATTTTGTGGAGACGCAGGCAAGGCGGGCCCAGTTTCTCGGGTCGTCTTCCAGTTTGGAGAAGATGTTAAGGACGACGTCGTCTGAAAGTTTTGAGAATACCGTTTCTGTCATTCTTGTTGGATTTGCTTCAGATGCAGTCAGGTGAATTTACGAGATGAGAACGGATCAGTTTTTCGGGCTTTAGTTCTCTTCTTATCTAGAGAAAGAGATCGATTGTAGTTGCGTTTTGAATCTGAGGGGGCAGGTGGAGTCTGACACTCGTGTACTTATTATTCTTGGCCCTTGGTAATTACTGTTTATTTACTAATGTTTCACGTCTCTTCTGCGACTGAAGCTGTGAATTTCCGTTCGTTAGCAATAGGCTTTTTCGAGATTGAGACTAATATCGAACTAACGGCTGTACGATGGCGTCATAATAAGTTCAAATTCCAATCCTCGAGTTTACACGGACAAAACACTTTCACTATCTTTCTTGTTGATTTGATGGATTGATGGGTTGGGTTGGGTTGGGTTGCGTTCAAATTGGAGGAAATATCAAATCGTAGTCATTTCCATTTATGGGTGATGGTGTGTCCTTCTGGGTCGACCATTAACCCGAAGACAAGCAATCATGACCACAAAACAAGCACCACCACTTTAGAGAGTAGGGACCCATCCCACAATTTGTGTCATCACTCACATCACATCGCCCTTGAGTGGTGGCATTTCATGTCACGTGCATCTCTTATCTGATTGTCCCCCGATAAAGATAAGGCCACTATTTCACTTCCTTCAATGTACACGGTCTCGTCATTCAAATTATTGTCGCCAGAGGAAAGCCACATAAAATAGAATTTATTCTCTCTTCTATTTTATTTCACACTTCAAACATGCAGTGAAGCCTCCGGATAACCAATTTATTGGCGGCCAAACATCATATTGAACCAGGAGTTTGAGAGCTGAGCTCATTCCAAGCAAGTATTTTATCTCAATTCAAGCATCTAAATAGAGTAAAAAATAACAAAACAGAATGTTCAAATCCTTCCAACAATGATAAGTCTGCTTCTATCAAGATTTCCAAATTACTAACGCATACAATAATTAAGGCAACATGAAATTTCACCCACACCCACAGCCACTGATTCCAGAGATTGCCGTCCATACCTCACCTGTCAAAAGAAATTCCAATCGTAATCATTTTCAGACGAGCAAGGAACAAAAAAGATACCAAATGAAGATTATCATCTTGACTAAGAATGGAACAGACTGCATATACTTCTTTCAAATAAATTAACATGTAGTTGACTAATAAAGGAAATATCACGAAGAATGATACCGGGATAAACTCTTGCTCCTGCTTCTGCTCCCACTTGGGCTCCTGCTAATACTGCGCTTTTTGGGGCTTTTACTAATTCGTTTCTGTCCAGCATAACAACAATAGTATTCATAAAACACAATATTAATAGTTATAAGGCAACCATTCACCATCACCAACACCAACAAAAAGATACAATTTTTATATAAATGGCAAGCAAAATCTTAGCTTTCCAGCCCCTTTCTACACAAAGAAAAAGTAGCAAATGAAATCTATTAATTTAAAAGATATGTTAGGGATAAAGGTGTTGTGGAGTTGAAGTTACAACTACTACGGGATGGAATCACTAAATATCAAGTATAAGTGCAAAAGTGAGTGCTCCCACCAAAATTGATGTTTACCAAATTCTTTAAATGTTATGCTTTCAAAGTTATGTAGAACCACAGCAATTCCAAACATACCCTAAATGAAATTAAACTTAATGATAGTTATAACTTCTGCAGTTCTTCACCATCATTTTATATCTAAAACATACTGGAGCAGGCACAACCAGTTTGTTCAAGGTCAAATAGCACAGGATAACAAAACTTCTATAACGTGAGAAATCACTTACAGAAGGCAAAGGAGATCTGGATCTTGATTGAGATCTGCAAAAGTTCCAGAAACAACCCAAATTTAAAATCCACTCGTTCCTTTTAAGAACTTTCATCCAAGAGCCTTGTACCTCTTCCACGGCAAGATTTTACCATATTTAAAAGGGATAAAGAGAAAGCAAAAAATCTTTAGCAGTTCAATATATATAGGAAAATATCAGAACTAATTCATAAATTTCCATACACAGATAATACCTAATTTGGGGAAAAAAAAACCTTAAATGTTAATATAGTGCATTTATAAGACACCGGTGAACAGGAGAGGACCATGCTTCCCTACTGTACCACCAACTATCCAAGAGAATCCAGATAGGCACACATCATATTAGCTTGGAACTTGTTGAAGCAGAAAACAGCAATGAAATTGTTTCTACAGCTCATTGAAGGTGACTTCCAGATCCCAATGGCACTTAATTCACTGAAATCCAGCTTTATTACTGCAATCCATAGTCTCCTTTGTTCCCAATCTAGCACCAACGGACATTTTGATGCTAAACGCATTAGAACAGAGATACCATGAAGGTTTCTAAAGTTCCCATCTGGAAAAAGCATACCTCCACAACCAAAAGAGTTGCAAGCAATTGAACCATATCCCATCAAGATCCTAATATCCAATTCCCAGTTTGCTGCACAAATCCATTATCTAGAAAAACAAAAAGGCAATTTTCAAGCAAAGAGAAAATTAAGACAGTTTGACACCAGGATTTCTTTTTCAGTTAGGCCATCCGCTGAGAATAAGGCATTGAAGTCAAAATTAAAAAGTCTACACGACCAAAAGTTGATAATTAATTACTCTTCATAACCCAGGAAAACGTCTCAGAAAATGAAAGCTTGCACAAGATAGCCTCCAACACAATCCTTCCAAAATCAACCCAGAAATAGATCTCGTTTAATTCACCCCAAGGTAAATAGATTTGGTAGCATTACTCCAATAGTATGCACATGTTACCCTTCATAAGAGCATAACATTTTCAAAGGAGATGTAAATTACAAATACTTGCACAACTTACAAGAAATCAATAATTTCAAATAAAATGCTTGCTCAATAAAAAAAAAAAAAAAGAGGAAATAGAATTGCCTATAAGTCAGAGAAAGCATGATTTTGTAATCCTTAATAAACTATGCCAAACTTAAAGCAAATTTCATGTTACGTCGCTACCTTCAGTGCTAGATTAATGTACAGAGAGCATGATTTTGTACGATCTATAAGCCCAATAAACATTTATAACAAATGATAAGAATAAGCTTACCTTGATAAAGAGCGTGGCTTTGATCCAGAGCGAGAAGCAGACCTTGATCTAGATCTATCAGGAGAACGGCGTGAAGATTTGGCTTTCGGAGACTTGCTGCATTATGTTTTAAATGGTTAACAACCAACTCAAAACACGTAACAAGCTAGTATTCTGATTGACTGGTAAAAACATAGCAACTTTGCTGCAGCATGTCCATTATGTTATCAAACAACTGCCAAGAGCATACTAGTTTAAAATTCTTTAAAAAATAACATGAACAAACCTCTGGCTCCGACTGTAACTTCGACCACGACTGCGACTGCGGCTTTCACTCCGGCCTCTTGAATGAGATCTGCCACGACCAGGGCTTCTGGAACCATCACGCTTATGATCGTACTCCCTCACCTAATTGCCGATAAACTAGTAAGCAAAATACATCATAAAATATATAGAATTTATATAATATTTGGAACAAAACATACACGAACATATGCCCGAGAGAATGCATTCCGAAACTCAGAGTCATCAAGTTTTTTGATCTGGAGAAATCACAAAGGTCAATTGCTGAATAATTAAAGCAAAGTCATCAAAAGACAAGATCGTCCATTGTCAAATACTGAATAATTAAATTAAGAGGGATTACCGCATGCTTCATGTCATCATAGTTGGTGTAATCCACGATGCCAGTTGTGCCTGCAATAAAATGGCAATAGAACACCTAATGAAAACAATTCATAAAGAACAAAATGAAATAACAACGCACAAACTAGTGGCTTCCAACTGTTTAAAGTTCCCTGACTCCTCGCAACTTGACATTATGAAATTCAATTGATAATGATAGTTGTGTAAGTAAAAATATTGATAGTGAAATCAAATGTGCATAGTGTTATGAGCAAAGACTATAACAGAGCAATATAATTCCATCAGAGCCCCATATAATAAGGTCATGAAAAGAGGATGATGCACAAAAGTTATGTTCAAGATTGACACCACTGACAAGGTAAGAAAGAAATTACAAGAGAAGAATGTGGCAGAGTATCCTACCACTACCATCACGAAAAACTTGTGAGAAACAAACATCTCCTGCTCGACGCATATGATCCTGCATAACAATGCATGATTTCAGGATACATTTAAAGCAAAAGACACCCTCATGCACACACATGTCAACATGTAAAGCAACATGTATAACATGAAAGAGAAGAGAAAGAGGAAAAAGAAGTGACAACAATACAAATAATAATCAAGCATAAAAACAAATGATAAGGGCAAAAAACTCACCTTCAGGTCTTGCCATGAAGCAGAAGAGGGTAATCCACTGACTAACACTACATGATGGAAATTTTCATTTTTTATCATATGCATGTCACTATACAACATAAAGCATAAAACAAGCCCATCAAATGGATTACGCACCACGATATTCAGAACGCCTGGATACTCCACGTCCGCGACCACTGCTGTAACTACTATGGCGATCAGATGATGAACGTCCACGCCCACCATGCGCAAGTTCCACCTGAAAGATGCACATAATAGAAAATATACATAAGCAGCATCTAGTCAACATGTGCAACATACACGAACATTAAAGAATAAATACCCGTAACCGATGCCCATCAAAATCATAGCCATCACGACCACGAATTGCATCCTCAGCATCCCGAGCCTCTTCGAACTGTGTAAAGAATTGTTTGAAATTTTTAAATAACTATATAATTTTTTTTTTAAATGAGGAAAGGTACTAGTCATAAACCCACCTCAACAAATGCATAACCAGGAGGCCTTGGTGGGATCTTCAGGTCAATGTGGGCTATAGGTCCATACTATGATCACAAGGGAAAGAAAAATCAGAATATAATGATCAAGCAAATATAAAATGAAGCATAGCATGGTCATTTCAAAATCAGACACAACTTGTACATCACGAAACAAAACACAGTGTGTTACAAGTAAATTTATTTTTTCCAACTAAACCCTATATGAAGCATGACAAACTGCCATTTCCAGAGGTTCAGACTTCCACACAGTATATAACCTGATGAGCATGCAAACTTCTTCCTAGAATAAACAGACAACATTTTACATTCACAAGTAAATAGAAAAGACATTTCCCTTCATACAATAAAGTTTGTTTCATAATACCGTCATTGAATACATTAAAATTTGATATGTAAGCTGTGCGCCCAACAAATTGAAATTACAAAAAACAAAAGCATCACCTTGTAAAACAAATCTTCAACTTCCCTTTCACGAATATCACCAGGAAGATTCCCAACATAGAGAGTTCTGCTTGCACGGCTGCTCATTTTCTTCTGAAACAATCCACACCATTCAAAACCATAAGTCTCGAAATCCCATCTTTCATGTGCAAACACATGAAAGTATGTCAAAAGAACATAATTAAAAAAAAAAAAAAAATCAACTATCACCTATTTATCATTCATCATGAAATGAACTGGAAAAGCAACAGACATTTGATTTCGTTTTCTTTTTCTAACAGACATTTGACGTGATGTTCTCTTTTGCTTTATATATAGTTTTTTGAAAAATAGTTTTATAAAATGAAAATGATAAATGAATTTCGTATTTTTAAGATCCAAAATCAAATTGGTAACCTAACAAACCTACAAAAACAGTGAAAGTGCAAATAACTATTTAGTAATTGTTTTCAGTTTAGAAAAAGTTTCCCTTCATTTAGTTTTATCTTTCAATTACAAAAGAGAAGTAGACAAGATACAATACAATCTCAAAATTTAACAAGTGGAACAAAGAAATCAAATTACATCACAACTCCTTATTCTTTTTTTTAATTCAAGATTGATTAATGGATCCTTCCTATTGGTCATGGGTTTCTTAATTGTTAGTGGTAGTTGTGGTGGTTTCGTTTCTTAAAGGCTGCTCAAGCGGTCATTAGTGGTGGTTGTTTGGGTGGTGATGATGATAGCGGGGATGATGCAAGTAAGGAAGAACTATCGATTCGGTAATTGTCATGTTTTCTAGATTTCTAGGGTTTCCTGATAGAAGTTTTTTCTGGGTTTTGACGTGGTTTCATGATAGAATAGATAGGACTCTGAAAGGAATTAGGGTTCAATAAAAATGGAAACTGGAACATAAATTTGACCGAACCAGTACTCTAAACATGTTCGTAAAACAAAATCCTCGGTCAGAATTTTCAGTTGGACATTGAGATTTGAACATACCTGTTTAGATTTAACGACAGTAGTTCGCAGGGACGGAGAGCTTCGCAGATTAGGGTTTTGAAATTGGGCGAGGGCAGGATGGGATTTTAAATAAGCCAGTAAAGATTATGTGTTACCGAATGTATGATATTATGTCTCACGGTCTTTCACAATCAGCAATCTAGTGGCCTACAGTTGTTAGCACGGTATATATAAACAACACGTAACCCTGGCAGTGGGCCCCACGCCAACACGAACAGCTCGTGTTCAAGTGAACTGTAATAGATCCTCTTTTGCAATTTTCTTTTATTTGTTCATTATCCTTAAAATGCAATTTACGCTTATACCCCGTTATTTTACCTTTCTTATTTCTTCACCGTCGTCGGTTTTCCCCCCTCGAAAAGATCAATGAAATTACCCTTCCTCCGCGGGAACTATTTTTAGAGAAATAAGATAACATAACATATCATATTTGAAAAAGGCAATTCCGTATAAAAGATTTATACGAAATATAATTTTGAATTTATACCTGATAAGTACCGTTCACATGTGAATATTCATTTGATTTACGTGTAATTAATTAATTATTGCTGCATGTATTCATTTCACCTGTGGTTTTAGTCTACAAATTAGACGGTAGTATATGTTGATTCAAAGGAATTTTGTATCCCGTTGTTGGCTAAACCACTGAAGAATTTTGCGGCCAACGTGACATTAAATTTTCATCGCCCAATCGAATTGTAACCCAAAGTATTTTGCACCTAATTTAGTGCCAGTTCTGTACAAGTCGATTCAGCGTGACCCAGATATTGAAGCCAGAAGTTATCCATACTAGTCACAACAGGAAGAACAAGCTTCTATTTGCAAACATTAGATAAAAGTAAGATGCGTGTGTGTGTGTTGTGTGCTCTCGCATGTTACTTGATTCATCAAGCTTGAAGCATATCAATCTAAGTGCAAAGGCAGGTAAAACATTTGGCCTTATAGCACGCACCAAAAGCAAAGCACAGGTCAATTCCAGGAAAAAAAAAAAAGTTAAAATATTACTGGTGTAGACAAAAATACAACAACTCCGCATTATTTATTATGGAAATTCAAATGATTATTATTTGTGGCTATCAACGCCATCTACACCCTCCTTAGCCTTCCGTGTGGCTGCTCTTAGTTTACGCTGCTCTTCCTTGTAAATTCGATTTCTTCGTTGGAACTGCAATAGACATTCACGCCATCACAAAATGAGTCACTACAAGTAATGAAAACTAATATGGTAAGGGGTTGTATTCGTATATGTTTGAACCAAATCACTAACCAATAGAGAGTTAAAATGACAGTCCTCGGACCCAAAAGCTTAAGTCATCTATATACAGCCATGAATTCATATTATGACACATGCACTTAGTCAGGGCTGTTCAATTCAATCTCCTTCTAAATGATTCTAGGTGGGCAAATTCTTACACGATGATTTCTTAGACTTCACAAAAAAAAAAATTCTGAAGACATCCCCTAAACTACAGTGGAATTTTCATACTAAAGTCCATTTATACGGTCATTCCATATAATATCCATCGCTAATCTTTAAATGTTGAAAATCAATGCTTTCTTGGGAGTCATTACATTGTATGCAGTGCATAGTCATCAAGTCAATGAGCTAATCATACAATTCAAGAACCACAAGTTGAAAATGATCAAGATTGCTCCAGAAGCACAGGATCAAACCGACAAATGAGGAAAAAAACTCACTCAATCTCAATAATTGGTAGAAGCTATTGAGAATGCCATTGCACTAAAGCTGATTGGGTGGCTACTGATTTGGTGGCTGATGATATCTAAAAGTGATTATCAATGGAACTCACCTTAGACACTGATTCTAAGGGATTAAAAATCTAAAAAACCAAAAATAACAAAACGAGAAAAAAAAAGAAAAATGGGTAAGGTTTATCAGATAAATAAACATAAATCAAAGTGCCAACATCCAAAATAGCACAAGCAATCTGGTTCAAGTCTAGATTGCCACTTTATGCAAAAGAATGCAATGACAAATGGCAGGACCACATCCAGAATAGCCCTCTCAGAATTACTGAGACTAGTACTGAGTAATGACCCTTTTCTTAAGTATAGATTCTGGAGGAGTACCAACAACAATTTAAAAGCTAAGAATGCAGCAATAACGACAACCCTAATATACATGTGCTAGAATTGATGGCCATGGTTGAGTAGTGTAGATTTACAGGCAATTCAAGGTCTGAGTGCTAAAAAGAGAGGACTGAGAGATCTACATTATAGTTATTTAACAAGCGCCTTGGTTCATATTATGACTATAGGTAATTTTGGACGGTCAAAAAGTAATTTGCACTGCCAGCAGCATAAAGGTTGGACTATGAAGAACCAACTATCTTATTCTTTTCTTTTTTCTGTGGAGACAAAATGGATCATTTCTATCAAAAAGTAACCAATAGTTACCATAATGGTTACAAGTTTCCAATTGCATGAATTACCAAAGGAATGAATAAGTAATCTCACTGGCCCTGGGAGCATAAGCTATTCATAGGAAGAGCTCTTGAAGATATGTTGAATAAATAGTAAATCTAACAATCAGAAAGCTCTTCAAATTCATAAATTTTCTTATTATCTATCACTTAATCAGTGAATACTACACCTAATACGTCAACCATCTGCCCCTGAGCTTGTCAAAATGTGACTTTGTAAACTCCGATGCTACTCCCTTCCACTTATGATGGAAGTCATTTTGACGACAAAATATGCCCAAATAAAATGCAATTGAAGAATGTAATCGTAACATAATTTCAGAATAAACCTTAGCCTTCAACACAAACATAGGAACCTTAGACCAGCTACCAAATGCAGACCAGTAATCAGTCCAGAATTATGACTTAAAATAACGTTGAAGGCCGGAATGGGCACTATAATTTCAGTTAAAGTAATTGAGTATTGAACCAAGATCAAACGATAATTAAAATGCAAATACAAATTTAGGGTTCTGAAGTATTGTAACCGGAAACATTCAAGATTCAGGAATGTTTAAACAAATACCTAATTCAAAGAATGAACAACGTGAATTGATTAATGAACGAAAGATTGTAGAGAGATGAACCTCTTTGGAGTGGTGGAGGCACTCGAGGTAGTCTTCGCGAAGAAGATAACAATCCTTAGGCTCCCTGCAACGCGACATGCACTCACTGAAGTCTACCCAGAAATCGTAGCACCTTCCTTTGTTCCCGTTGATTCCCCATCCTGATGCCATTTCTCTCTCGCTTCCTGCCGATTCTGATCAACTGCCCGTTAGTTCGTTTAGACTCGGCTTCGAGCTCCAGCTACATAACAATACCCTGCCCAAAAAGAGGGAACAAAAACAAAAAAAGGCCTTACCCATGAAATATGTTTGGGTCAGAGACGATGACCCATGTGTGCGTTCTGTAATGAAATGGGCCTATTTCGATTTGCACCCACCAACCAACATTCAGTTTGGTGAGTATGCAGATGTTCTTCACAAATGTCTGCGCGACAATTAGAAATTAGAAAATAGGAGGATGATATCCTGTGCTCTATTCTTGCTTTAGTTCATGCTTGGTTCGGGGAATTTGTTCTTTAGATATCTCTAGACGTATGACAAAAATTGCTCTGGTTAGTTGTAGTAGGCATTGTGACTTCTTCAGTTTCAAAGAGATGAAATGCTGACTTTTGGTTTGTGGACGTTTTCTATTTGGCTTCACCTTGTATATTGACTATTGAGACTAGAATGTATATATGTATAATACAAGTCTATGATCAATGTTGAGTTCGGCCATATTATCTGCCGTCATACTAAAATTTAACAGTGGAATGGCAACAGATTTCAATTGAATATTTATGAATAACAAGTTTGACGATGAGTTGGGAAAATAATATATAGCCTTAGTATAAAGTGTCAATTTGGACACGTGTTAGCGAATAAAAGCAAAATCAAAAGAAAGCTCACATGCATACTATGACAACGGGTGTGGCATAGTATATCGTGACCTAATTGCAAAATATAAATCATAAATCATCCATCAAGAATCCAAAAGTGCAGATCAGTTTCAACTCAACCACTAAACTAAACTAAGCAAACAACAGTTACAGCGTGTGGTATCCCCACCCCACCCCACAAAACAGATACTTAAGACCTCAATACCTCGTCAGTGTCAACGACTCGCACGAACGACAGTTAGAGTTGAAACCTAGGAACAAAGAAATATCAAAATCTCACCACCAAAACCTCATGTCACACAATCCTCTAGATTCGCGCCACTCCATAGACTCATTCACATTCCAGCTTCACAACTGGAGGCCCTTTCATCTCCAAAACACCCTTGAATCCTCCGATTCCACAAAACCCTACTCTCTCTCCAATGGTGTCCACACCAAGCGCCCCTGCCTCTCCGATCGCGCCACCTCATTCTCCATCATCGACGCTGCCGCCATTGACGTCTCTAGACTCAGCCTCATCGACGACGATAGTAAACCCATCACCACAACGGCTCCACACAAGCAAGGTGGTTATAGACTAATCGCTAAAAAACGACGCCGCCGTGGGTCGAGGTCAGTGTCGGGTCGGAGCAGCGACCGTAGCTGTACCCGGCGTTGCTGTTCCGTGGGAGCCTCCGCAGCTTACGGGACGTGCTCCGACTTTCCTGTGGCGGTGGGGACGGATTCGAGCGGCGAGCTTTTCGGGAACGGGGAGGCGAATTGGGCGTCTGATGTGAGTGAAGCCAAGAATTCGAGGAGAGATAGAGATCATGGGAATGGAAGTGGAGAGAAGGAGAACTCAGTAGTTGGATTTGGGCAGTTGGGGTATTCGGATGCTCAGGGAAATGAATCTGGGTACGGGAGTGAACCTGGGTATCGTGGAGATGCGGAATTCGGATACGGGGATGAGTTTGATGAGGAGGAGGAGGATGCCAAGTTGTTGTTTTGGGGGAGCCACTTCGGAGGTACTGACAAATTTTAAGATTTTAATTCCTGAACATATTGGGATTCTCGTGCTTATTATGTTTGATTTGTGATATCCCTTTTTTTTTTTTTTCTGGTCCTATGATTGGTGATGTGAGATTAGCGTCTAGCCGTCTAGGTTGTTCTGTGGTTACTTAGCAAATGTACAAAATAATTAAGTGTTGGGAAGTGAGTTGTAGTGGTAGTAATTTACAGTAGCGTGGTTGCAGGCTTTGTTGATACCAGTGTTAGAGTTAGTGGGTTAAGTGAAAAGGGTATTTTGAGGATTTTTCTTAGTTTGGAGGTATGTACCACAACTGGTTTCAATAATGTGAAGAAGCAGAAAAATAATTTCTAGTAGGAATTATAGAAGTAGGCATGTGGTTGTAAGGAAAATACAGCAATGTAATATAGTCTAATTGCTCATTAACCTGGAACATGTTAGCTCTAACATTCAGAGATTATGAATCATTATAGTTTTAATTGCTGGAAGCATGGGAACCGCCTGTAGGATCTAGTACTTTTTTTGTGCTCCATTTTGCAGCTCAGTAAAGCTTCTTGTACATCACCTGTGGCTGGAATAGTTTGGATCTGATGCCGAGGGCCGTATGTTTTGTAGAACAGCCAACATATGCTTCATCGTTTCTGTTACTATTGGCTCTGAAAGATCAGAGGTGCTGATGTTTAGCCATTGTTCCTGCATGTTTCAAAGTATTAGTGTTTTCTTTTTCCTTATTTTTCCTTCTCTTTTTAACTTCTTTGCGGGTTGAAGGAGAAGAGGCGGGTGAGTGTGTAGGAGATGTCTTACTTTTGCACTTGCTTGTACTAAGGTCCCTGATAGCTTTACCGGAGGGGGTAGTGGGTCTACAGGTCTATTGTCTGCTACTCTTCGTTGGCTTTGTGGTTGTGGATCTTTGTCCTCTGAGCCAGGGTTGTAGATAGAGGGCTAGTTCCTTGAGCAGCACGTGCAGCCACGGTATTTCCAATGTCTGCCTGTCAGGTCAATTGTGCCAGCATCCAGGCAATCTCAGCCAGTTGATGGCTAACTGCCTCTTAGAAAGTTGCTGATTTGCCTGGCTTTTGATGCTTTTGGATTGACGTTTTCTGTACAGCTTGTCTTAGTTTTGATATACACCAGGCTCAAGAATTTAGAACATTGACATGGAAGTTTAATAGCAGTCCATGCATATTTGGGGATAAAAATAAGTAAACTACAGTGGATGCAAACTTTGATTAGCACACTTGGATATGTCATCAATGGATGCAAACATTGAATGGTTAAACAACCATTTGCCTTTTTTGATGCACATTTTTTGATATTTCCCTTGATATTTAGTACTTATATGCAGCACATGTAGATAAAACGTTGAAGCTTAGCTTTTATCAAATTCTAAATTTAATTGATTATTTAGTGGTTGGCAACTGTATATCAAACACGGGGAAATGATGCAAATATATGGAAAATAGGAGGGAAGAGTATCTAATTTAGAGAGAGAAATGAAAGCATATCAAAGATTCTTTATTTCAATCTAAGCCTACTCATCTTCTATCTTCTTTGTGTACTAACAATGCAAACATGAGAAACTGACATTTGATTGTCCTAGTATCTCCCTGTCTGATTCAGCTGGTTATTTACTGATGTGCTGCTTTCTTCCACCAGATGTAGATTCTAAAATGGAGGTGATTGGGGAGAACACATTCTCAGATCAAAAATCTCATCATAGATGCCGCCGTAAGAAACACGATTGTAGAATGGTTGATGCCCCAAGGTAAGTGATCTTGTCAACCTACACAACAAATTCCTTTATCACCATAGTATTGGTGCAGTTTTGAAGAGGTTTAATTATGGCTCTTTTGATTATCGCGGATGCTTGACAAAATAACAAGTGATGATAAAGTATTCGTCTCTGCAGCTACGTGCTCTCACATTATTCCATATTTTGTAAAGAATTTTCTAATTGTGTGTGGCATATTGGAGGCAATCATACAGTATTTTTTATCCTTGAAGGATTTTGAACTTGCCTTGCACAAAAATGTTTATCATGCTAGTATATCTATCATCAATGGGTGCTGCTGTGGAATACATTATTAGTAAGAAAGTACGACTCTAATGTGTTAAAAAGTGTGGTTACTGTCTATTATATTTTATGCAAAATCATGATGTAATGTGTAAATTCATATGTTTTTGAATAGTAAAGACTCTTAATATAAAACAATGAATGTATAATCACCTTTACTACATTCGTACAGATCCACTAGTCACACAAGGCATGCATAACGGTTAAGGGATTTTTGTTTAATTTTAAAAATATAGTAACTAACGCAATTTCATTTGACAACTAGATTAAAAGTCATGTTCCAATGGAAAAATAAGGCATCTCTACAATCTCTCTGACTGTGATCTGCGATCTATTTTGGTGATATGCTCCTTGGCGCTTGTAGAAGTGTCACCATTAATACAGTCTCCCCATTAACATAAGCATTACATTGCCATTTTTCTTAGTCCATGTGTTTAGTATCTGACATCTAAAATATAACTTACTGACCGAATTGAAACAAAATCAACTGAAGGAGAAGAATGATAGCCAGAAGAACCAGCATATAACTTAACAACAATTGTCCTTATTTTAACTATTCTGGCCTGTTCAAGGCGAACTCTGGCTGTTGGGAAATCAAGAGACAACCGCAGATATCAGTATAACGATGCTGTCTGGTGGAAAACGTTATGGGGCAGGGCGAATCCCCGCCACAAAGGCAGGCACCGGTAGTATATTAATGGTCAATTCAAAAATTCAGAAATATATCAGCTCAATGCACTTGCATTATATTGAAATTGTACTTCAACCAAGAAAAATGTTATCAAAGGAGCCGCAAGCCCATGATCCTGAGTTAGCACGTGGTTCTAGACGTATTTTCCTGGATATTTTGGTAATTAACTATTAGGTAGAGGTACAGGGTTATTAACATTAGAGGGCAGTGATAGTTTCTGCAAAACGGGTCTCGCAAGGATAAATTCCTTAAAAAACTACTCGTTATGAGTATGAACTATGAAGCGAGGGTATACTTGGTTAGGTTAATTGTTGCTTTGTTAGATGGCGATGGCCGGAGGAGAAGCAGTGCGAGCGTACAGAGCTCTGATGAGAGCTACGAGGAAATCTTTCGCCGGAGACAGTCTGATGCTCAGAGAATCCGCCAAAGAAATTCGTAAGAAGTTCGAAGAGAATCGTCACGTGACCTCCGGTACCGAGATCCAGAGACTCCTTGAAGAGGCACGGGAAGCGTCCAATTTCATTTCCACCCAAATTGTCCAAGCCAAACTCAACGACCACGGCGGTTACGGTACTTCTTGGATTCCTTTCTCAACCATTTATATATTTACTTGTTTTCTTTGAAGGAGGGATTTTTTTTTTTATAACATTTCTAGGCAGGGCAGTGCTATCCATCTCTGCTCTGTATCTGTTGGTTGAATTAAGTGCGTCATCTCAATGTTTATGAGCCATTTTCAAACAATTTTGACCAAATTTTTTACATGTCGATATTGGTGGTTGCTGCAGAGGTGAAGCCTAGTCAAGAACATGCCGGAGCAACCCTTGAGATTCCTTCTGAAGAGATCCTTCGCAAGTCTGCACAAGAAGGAAAAGGCTAAGACTTTAGCATGGATGATCAGATACATTGCTCTAAGATCCAGATCATTCATGTGTTTTTCTATGATGAATTGTTGCATTCTGTTAGATAAAGTTTCTACTTTCTTCGTTTAATTGCTCAAAAACTCGTGTACTAACGCATGATTTGATGAAGAGTAATCAATTAGCAACAAGGGTTTTGCCTTGTAGAATAATCATTTTTAATATGTTAGCCCATAGAGTATTCACATCACAATGCTTCCATTAAATCCTATGAGTCTTAAAATCTGTATTGTATTTTGACGCCAAACATATGGGATTTCATCCGGAGGGTAATTTGGAATAAGCTACGACTTCACTGGCCATATCAATGCGTCATAATTTCAACTGGGGTTGAGAGTATTCTCTATGCAACCCTGCTTGGCTCAGAGTCCCACATGTTATAAACCTAATGAAATAAAAAAAAAAATTGTTTCATCTATGGCCGTAAACACATACAAATTTCATTCAACAGTACAAACACTTGAAAAAAAAAATGATACAATTCAAAGCAGAAGCTCTTTCGTAAAATGAAATATACTTTTTACAACAACAAAATATATACAAAATTTAGGGGGATTACTAGTGCTACCGCTACCAAAATCCTTGATAAATAACCTCTCAACATACAGGCACCTATGTGAAGTACCCAACTCCGTGATATACCTAGGAAACAACTTCATTTACTAAAAGGTTATGCTATCCCAATTTGTAAAGGTACTAATCTTCCATGTCCTCACCATCTTCCTTGCTTTCTTCAACATCTCCCTGATTTTCCTGCTTTTTCTTGTCACCAACAGGTCCTGTAGAAAAAGAAATAAAAGGAAAAATGAAAATTGAATACATATTCTAAACCCGGTAAGGTTTTATGGAAGATCTATCAATTTCAGGAATGGACAAAGACAAAGGAGATTGGTCACATTTGAGACAACATATTCTCAATGAGTTGCTTTAATCAATATTATTAATCTATTCTCTAATATAGCAATGAAAAGAAATTATGCAAAAGATAGACATACCCTATTCACTGAAGATGACTCCGCCAGAACACAATCCTTCCTCAACTTTCATGAGTTCTAAAGTCATTCTAGGTCCAATCTCTTGAAGCCTTAAAGCACCTTTTGTAGAAGCTCGATTTACTCTACCAAGATCACTTACCAGAGTCACTGTCGCTGCTTCATCATCGGCTTCACTTTCTGAGCCATAACCAGCCCTTAAGAAATCACAGGAAATGAACAATGAGAAACATAATAAATACCATATACTTAGGTGTCAACAATGGGAATAGTGAGGTGGGGTGTGTAGTAAGTTAAAAACTTAAAAAATATAATAATAATGTATCACTGAAACCTCGTTACCAATGAAGAGACATAATCTAGAAAAAGCCTTATTAATTTTTGCTCTGTCAATTCTAGTAGGACATACTAACTTTCTGTATCCTTTATTCCCAACCAGAAAATGCCACTAGCAAATACAAATAAAGGAAATACAAGCAACTGCATAAATTGGCCAGAAAAATCGATACTAGAAATCCCATGTCCGATTGATTCATAAAGGCAGATCATAAACGTTACTAAATCAGTATGCATTACTATTTTCAACATTCATCTCAAACAATATAAGGATTGGTTTTCCATATTTTAGACTTGTAATTAACCACTTTTAGACTATAAAAACACAAAATCAATCAACATATATGCATTGCAGCCACAACCCACAATAGAGTACGACTTAAGAATTAAGACCAGATAAAAGTCACCCAACACTTACCCATTCACCCTAAATAAATTGTATAAATTTATCCTATAATGTGACATACTTGCCTAGACTGCAAGGAAATTTAGATAAACACATATATGAAGGAATGTGGATACTTAGTAACAAAATCACTCATGTCTTGAAGACTCCTGAGATCAGGGACTTGATGATTCTGAACAAATTTTCTAAGTCTACGGGAAACACACACAGGCTGTAGTCTAATAGAATAATGCCGAAAATCAATAAGTTTTGTGTCTTTATTGTAATTAAGCAACACAATTCTCTGGCAAGTAGAAAGCTTGACCTAAAATATCACACAAAAATTACATTAAGAGCAGGAGAAATGGCCAGCTGCTTCTGGCAACTAAAATTATATTGTTTAATCACTCACTGTGTTAAGATCAATGGCCGAAAAGATGTTCTGAAACATAATAGTTGTGAGCTTTAGATGTTGATCTCCAGTTCCAAAACCAGAAAGAACAATCTGCCAAAAATATATTAAAACGCAATGTTATTGAAAGACAGAGGCCACTTTTACCTGTTTAGAAAATTTTACGAGGAAATACATTGCTTCAGTATCCAGTGGAAGTGAAAAAATACACAAGCATGTAGCAGACATAAGGTGCTCGGATTCATAAGGTTCCAATAATAAGTTGTTAGTTATATAATAAGGCACATCCATTGCATTAAATTGAAGAAAAGGACATAATATTAGAGTTGAGAGAAATAATTCTTTCAAAAAAAAGGTATTGGATAGCTGGCCGTTGATAACAAAAAAAAAAATTGTTTTGTAAACAAATACAAATCATAACATAAATAGTAGTGACAACAAAAATATAGTTGTGCTAGAGGGAAAGATTACCAAAGGCGAATTTTTGAAAAGATCTTGGGGACATCTAGGATGCAACTAAGATCGAGCAACATCAACAGCTAATGAGTACTCATGTATTTTAAATGTAAGAGTTGGACCCTGCGGGGTCGTTGCGACCCTCAGGTAGGGTGCCATTTCAGTCTTTGATAACATAAGGAAATGTGTAACACCCATTGGCCCTGCAACATTCAAAAAGTCCCTCAGATTATTTCGTTTCTTCTCCTGCAACCATACGACAAGAATAACAAGAAGCAAAATAATTTGATTCCGAAAATATAACATGACAAGATTAGAACTATATATACTATCCACGTAGAACAACAGAAACTAGTGACCTCTGAAAGACTACTTATTATACTTATAGCCTTCAAAATTTTTCAAAATGCTTTATAGTTGATCCACCGCTGACTTGATTTTACCAGATAATTTATCTATTAATCATATTTACCATAATACCCTCATCAAAATTTAGGTTTCTCAAACATGAGTTGTAATCCTTAGTTAATATATTTCCTAGTAATCCATCAATGCAAGTCCATGTTCATCGAAGAACCACCAAAGGGGAAGATAACTTTTAAATATTCACAGAATCCCATCATCACAGAAGCAAAGTCATAATTAGTAAACAAATACGCGTTTACCTTAAGCTTGAGAGCAGTGTATGGGAGCATCAACTTTCTTAAATCCATTTCCAGCTGCCTCAGAGGACCAGGCAACTTCCCTCTTGAAAACACAAAACTCTTTGGGATCTTGTCACCATTGATGTGATCCACATTCGGCTGCTTCTTCTTCACAACTGGCTTCACAAATCCCTTCTTCTTCTGTTTTGATTAATAATATAAAATGCGAAACTCAACAACTATACATCACCAAAAACATTGATTTTAACCCAATCAAAATTTATTTAGCTGTTAAGAAACAATTAAGTGACTTAGAATTATTTGAGCGCACGTCTAACATTTTCTTCATAAGTAATACCAACAGATAACATAACAATGAGAATTTCCATTTCCTTTATACTTTTTCAGCATCGAAAAGAAGCTTAAAAGTTTAGCAATCCAAACACCGGGAATTCCACTTACATTCCGGAAACGAGCCATGGCTTTGTAGGACACCAACCCAGTTTCTCCCAGTCACAACTTCGAACTTTTCTTATTAATTACTTCTTGAACGCTACGAACAAAAGTAAAAAAAAAAAAAAAAAAAACAGAATTAGATGTTTTATCAATGGTGTGAGCAGCCATGACAACAAATATAAGAGCACAATTTAGCGTTTGTAGTTAGCGAATTTACTGAATTTATATCGAATTAAAAAAAAAATTACAATACCGCGGAATTTTATAACATTAACTAATAAATTAAAGTTCATAAATTAAAAAAAAGGATAAAATTACAGAATCGAGACATCAGAGGATAGAAATATCAATAGTCGATTGCAGCGCATAATTTTATACGTCGTTCGTTCGTCGTTCGTCGAAGGTCGTCTTCTTCGGCGAATTCTGAGGTTTTACGCAGTAGGGTTTTGGTATTATTGAAAAGTCGAGATGGGAAATCAAAAGGGCGTAATTAAGTTACTCATTATATAACAAATTACGAGAGTTTTAATTTAAGACAGTAGTAGAATCATTTAATTAATAAAAAATAATTATAAATTAATAATAAATAAGTTATAAAAATAATTAAATAATATACCTACCCCCCTTTCATTTTATTTATTTTTTATTAATTTATAATTTTTATTATTATTAATAGAATAATTTTACTATATTATTATAATAACAACTATTCAACCTAAGATTTCTGCACGATTTTTTATATTGTTGTCGGCCACAAGTCATATACATGACCATGCCACAGACAAAATGATATCACTGCATTCGTGATGACAATCACAGATTTCCTAACGTCGGGATGTACTGCAAACTTAATTGCACAAAAAAAAAAAAAAATTTCTTTATAATAAATACCCATCTCAAACTCAATGTCATTTAACGAGCAGAAAATTGGCTGAACCGCATTTTAGTTGGATGATCAATGTCAATTGAGCGAGTTTTTCACTGACGTTGGGATTGCGGTTTCCGCTCCGCTCAGCGCCAAAGAAAGGGCAGACGCAATCTGAATGGTTCGATTACAGGCCCAAATCCAGCCACACAAAGCAACATATTTCTGCATTTTCAGGTTTTTCAGTGAAGTTTTGGTTCTTGGGGCCAGGGGCTTGAAACTTTTGCTTAGAGTAAAAACAAAATGTCAAGCCAAACAAAGAGAGCAGCAGAAGAGGCCATGGAACTCGTGTCTCTTACTCTTTATTTGTATTGGAAATATTTGTTTTATGATTCACGAACCACGTTGTACATTTCTTATTTTCAAACTTGTTAGGCAGGAATTGATTATATTTTGCTTGAAGTGTCCTTGCTAGTGCTATCATAACAAACTAAGAACGTTGTTGTATAAGAAATGACAACATTCCTTTACTTGTGTTTGTAAGCATAAACGTTTTTGATACTTCAACAAGGAATGATGTGCGTGGTAATAATGTATACACAACGTTCAACAATGTGTTTATTGTATTGCTAAATGTAAGATACCATTTAACAATATATGTCAACAATGTGCTG
Source organism: Cedrela odorata (assembly GCA_035584115.1). Taxonomy (NCBI): domain Eukaryota; kingdom Viridiplantae; phylum Streptophyta; class Magnoliopsida; order Sapindales; family Meliaceae; genus Cedrela; species Cedrela odorata. Next base: position 20,479,338 of record JAXCLQ010000001.1, on the reverse strand, counting down.
GTGCACGTTGTCATATGTATTTAGTAACATATTTTGCTAGTCGTATTCCCTTTTTTTTTTTTTGTAATTTTAAAGTTAAGCGATATAACCATTAGATGTCAAGTATAAATTAAAGAAATGATAAATAGTAAAAATTAGCTCTAATTATAAGTTAAAAGTTACAAAATATTTTAACTATTAAGGGCACAATAATGCCAAATATATTTGCGATCTTCTTGAACTTCTTGAATGCACATAAACTCTCGTGATGTTCTTAATGACTGTACAATAGACCTATTGAACTTCCATTGGTAAAATTATGAAGGTGTACAGTAGTTGCGAAAAACTGCTGTAACTCATGCATGCCTTTACAGTTTACTGTCATCTAATTACGTGATGTGTAATCGAACAGGAATTGATACGTACGAATAATCATGAAGGTAATTAATAGGCGACTAGAGTTGCCTGGAAGCTTCAATATTAAATATTTGCTTTTGAATCTTGATGCAGTGTTTTCATTATCATCATGTGAATTCCATCCCAAAATCATATTAATGTTAGTTGAAGTGAAGGGAACAACATAACTACTTGAGACAGCAGAAAGTCAATGGTTACCCAGAAACTGCAGCGACTACTGTTTTATCTTAAATAATGCAATCAAAGCCCACAGTTGAAACGATGAGCATTCAGCACAGCTTTTGACTTGATAGTGTAGCGAGATATTCAACAACAACAGTAGTTGTGATAATACATGTTATATGGGTCCTTTTTGAAGACATATAATAACATTAGTGATTTTCCTGTAACAATAGTAGTGAATATTACCTGACAGATCTTTCTTCTCAGGATTCAGCAGTATTCTTATCCCAAAATTCATGAGAAAGTTCACCTGCCAATTCACATGTTCTTCACTTTCTTAGCCTGTTTCAGCTGACCACCGCTGCCCTCTCCTCTTCCTTGATTTATTGTACTCACCAGCCTCTTGCCTTTTGTAATAACTACAAACCCCTCCTCGTCATCTTTTTCAATTCACCGGTACTCCAATCTTCTTATAAAGTTTTCTCTTCGTTTCTTAGTTCACACTTCACACAAATGACATTAGTTGAATGAGAAACATGGCACATCCAAATCTGTTCATGTTCATGTTGTTCGTTCTCCTTGCTTGGCTAACAAACTCCGGCTCATCGGCATCCGAAAACAATATTAACTATGTTCGAGATGCATGTAGAGTGACTACATATCGCGACCTTTGTGTTCATTCACTAGCACCATTTTCTACCACAGCTAGGAGAAGTCCTAGCAAGTGGGCACGAGCCGGAGTCTCGGTGACAATCGGCGAAGTCAAGAGTGTTAATCAATACTTGCTTAAATTGAAGAAACAAGCATGTATGAGAGGGAGAAATCGAGTGGCTCTATCAGATTGCATCCAGTGTTTTCAGAGTACAATTGAAGAACTTTACAAATCAATCGGCATACTAAGGAAGCTAAGTGCGAGAGATTTTGATACACAAATGGCTGATCTTACTACATTTATTAGCGCTGCACTGACGGACGAAGACACTTGCTTGGATGGTTTTGAAGGCCAAAAGGGAAGGCATATAAATTTTCTTAAAAATCGGGTTTTAAAAACCACTTATTTCACTAGTAATGCTCTGGCTCTTGTTAACAAACTTGCCACGACTGCTTTGGGAACCATACCCGATCCATAATAGTAACATTGCTTTAGAGGTTTTAATTAAGGTGCTTAGGATGCAATAACTTGAAATAATAAAGCTAATTCAAGCTAAAATATAGTTTAATCTTTAATGTGTACACCCTCTATTGAATGGTATTTTCCTTTTGCTACAAGCACAAGTATTCTATCTGTTCAATTATTGTCTCCTATCTTGAATGTCATAGATTCGCGTTGCATTTACTTCTCCTATCTATAATACTTCACCGCAGATTCACATTTCATTATTATTGTTTCCTTTTGGTGGTAACTGGTAAGACATTTCTTTGGTGGGTAAGACAAAACGTCCCGGACTGGAGCAAGTTTCAGCCCGATTTACGAAAGAAAGGTTGAGGTTGCAGACCCATTCAGGCCTCAAGGTGGGCCTGCATTCAACCAAAATTTGCAATTATTGAGACTCTAATTTGCTAGAAGGCTATGGGAAAATACGAAACGCAATGTTTAATAAACCCCCCACTTATTCCCAAAAATACCCCTCTCAATTATAAATTATAAAATAATAAAATAAATAAATATAAGGTTAAAATGATCTATTTAAGACATTTAAAATACAGAATAATTACAATTAAAATAAGTTAAAAGTACAAATAAATAATGAAAGTACAATAAATAAATAAAAAATTAGGTGGGTGCCTTTAATATTAAAAATAAAATATAATTTATTGACTTTAATAAAATATATATTTTTAAAATTAGATAACGACCTTTCAATAACTAAAACATTAAATCTATCCCATATTCCTAGTTAACGATAGTTGAGACGTATACCGAACCTCTTACCAGTCCTCCATCTTTTCTTATATTCAACATCTTTTGAATAATTAAAATATATTTGTAGATGTAATTGGTATATAGCACTTCATTATGTATCAATCACTATCTATAGCAACGTAGCATTAATACTTGTATAATACAGAGGAAGCCATCGCTCTCACTTTCATCTTTGCGACGTGATCAATTTGAAAAAGGAGAACAATTTTCAAAGAAGACGGGATCCATGATAATCAAGAAAAGCCATGGGGGGAATGATGGTGAATCAATCCGCTAATCAATTGACATTTGTCTGCCGCTACAAAATACATGATGAACTTGCGTAGAGAATGGAAGCCATTTCGTTTTGAATAGTCAATGAGTTTGATCCACGTCATATTTCGATTGAGAAATTGACGGAACCATGCACGGTGTCTTGTTGGTGGATTGACACTTACTGATCAGTTAACGTCGTCTATCAACTTCATCAAATTTTATTTTATTAGTTTATTCATAACTTGTTGAAACATTGCATTCACTAAAATTTGCAGGCTGATGAATCCGGACAATCCACTGCCCTGCCTGTAACTGTTGTTGTTGGGGACGGGGACCATGTCCTTTAGAATTCTATTGGCAATTTAGTAGACAAGTTTTTGTGCTCTGTTAAATTTTGGTGGCCGATGAATGAATTTATTTATTTATTTAATTTTGTTAATTAAAGTAAAGCAAACGATTATAAATGAGGTCTGGAGATGGAGAATGCATAATCTTCCACAGCTTTAAGATAAAAGCATAAAGCTTTTGGCCACGGGCATTGGGCATAGAGATGAAATCGCACCTTTTTATGTGTAACTTTCAAAAAGAAAAAAAAAAAAAGCCTGGTGGGGAATGTAAGGAAAGGAGCTTCTCTTCTTAATGGTTAATGAAAAAGAAAATATAGTTTCTTTTCAATAATAGAAAAAGGCCAAAGTGATATTTAGAATCTGAAATGGTCCTGGGGATGTACTGTCACCGTGCATTATGCGCTGATCATCTCACAAATCAAAATGGTGGTTGGTATGGCAATAGTAATGGTAATGGTAACTAAACAAAATGGAGAAACGTGCGGAATGATTTAAAATACCGCGTGTAAGGAGGAGAGTCAATGTCGATTGAGAAAGACTGCTTCTGCTACGTGCAATATACTTTCAGATCTCCCTCCCCCGGGTTTACATTTACTCTTGCAGCCAAACCGCAACTAAAGCAAGACAAACCATGATTATTTTTCAAAATTAACTTTTTGTTGTTACACGTGTTAACTAATTATGTTTTGGGGCATATTTGATGGCAAGGGAGAATTCAAACGAACAATGAACAACAACACAGCCAGCAGCAGCCATGTCGGTACCAAATGCCAATTGAGTTGAACATAACAAGAGTAATCAACCAATCAAACATTTCGGAATTTTCAAAGGCTAACAGGTGTGCTCATCCCCACACTTTACGTGTTCCATGGTGCGGTGCTGTGCGTTATCTTCATCAGGTAACCTACACTAGTAGCAACCAAATTTAGCATTAGCCCCACCACCAATATTATATAATAACCCAATTTTCAATTTATTTACATAAAAACGAAATGCATGTGCCCCAATTTTCAAAACAATAATAACTTGATGGGAACGAATGAATGAGGCCGTGGATTGCCCTAGGACCAAGGTTAGGTTTTGATTAGAGAATAAAGAAAACGAGCGTCTAAATCACTCAACATTCCCACCAAATTGCCTTTCTCTTCGTGCTACTTAGGCCTTTATTCATCTCGTAAGCCACCTTATAAGGCTAATAATGGGACAGTACTATAAGACACCTATTTCTAATAAATAAAAATAATTAATTTAATTTGAGTATTTAACATCCCTTTAAAGCTACCGCCAATAATAAATATGGACTATAAAGCTTCCAATGTACAGTTTTTTTCTCCCCGCAATGGGTGGAATGTGCAACTTTGGTTGCATGGATTTTTCTACGGGACTGAAAAAGTTGGCCAATTATTGTACGCCACGTGTAAACAAAATATATCATTGTACAATGCTAATTAATTTGAGGTTTCGAAATTCAACATATCTAAATTTATCCTAACACAGTCATATTTTGGATCGAAATTAGGTTTTATTTATTAATTATTTAAATATAATTATAAATTATTTTAAAATAATAATAATAGTATTAATAATTGGACATTAGTCAAGAAGAAAAAAGTCAAATTAGCCAACTGAGAAATTAAATTCGTAAATTCTCCACTAGCCACTTAGTAAATTTATAAAACATTTATTAAGTTGCCTAATTACCTATAATTTAGAAATTCCAATCCCACCTAACGACAACTGTTTACTATTCAACGTAGAACAATGGCATTTTCGCAATTACGTTCCAAACCCAGCCCCTCTTTTATCTTCCCACACTACTTAATATAGCAAAACCGACAGCCCCATATCAAAGGAGCACCAATACCACAAGACTGACCGGTGAACCGAGTTCCTGGCTTGTTCAACTCAGTTCTTACTCATATATGTTCTTTCAAATTCACTTTCTCTTATATATTCTTCTCTCTTGATCCCTGACGTTGGAGTCTGATTTAAAGCGTTACAAAAGATGGGGTCAGAACTTATATATAGAGGCCATGACAGTCAACCCGTGACAGATTCATATTCGCCTAAACCCATCAAGCCATGGTTCGCCGTTACCCGACCCATTCGCTACATGCTCCGCGAGCAGCGCCTCGTGTTTGTTCTCGTCGGCATTGCTTTAGCCACCCTGTTTTTCACCGTCATTCCATCGTCTCACACCTCGTACCCTCACACCAACATGGCGATCGATGATCCGGTGTCGTACTACCCTGTAGAGACGCACCATAAAATTTACAATCCACGCAGCGGGTTCGGGTTGGTGAATTCGGGCGGGAAGGTTCCGTTGGGGCTTAAACGGAAGGGGCTGAGAATTGTCGTCACGGGTGGAGCTGGGTTTGTCGGGTCGCACCTTGTGGACCGTCTGATGGCGAGGGGAGACAGCGTGATCGTCGTTGATAATTTCTTCACTGGAAGAAAGGAAAACGTGATGCAGCACTTTGGAAACCCGAATTTCGAGCTCATAAGACACGACGTCGTCGAGCCTCTCTTGCTGGAGGTCGACCAGATCTACCATCTCGCTTGTCCGGCATCACCCGTTCATTATAAATTCAACCCCGTCAAGACTATCATATCCTTTTTTTTTTTTTCTTAATTTTATTTATTATCATTTTAATTTTTATTTATTTATTAAAAAAATAAAAACAAGGGTGTTTTCTTAACTGAAAATTTTACAAGACGAATGTGGTGGGAACACTGAACATGCTTGGATTGGCGAAGAGAGTGGGTGCAAGGTTCTTGTTAACTAGCACAAGTGAGGTGTACGGAGATCCTCTTCAGCATCCACAGAAAGAGACTTACTGGGGCAACGTCAATCCTATTGGTAACTAATATCTCTCTTTGTTTTTTTTTTTCCTATTTTCGACAGCATGCATTTCTTCTGGTTCAGGACTTAAGATCTGAAAGCCGTGATTTGCGGTGCCCTGATCAGACGGTTCACATTGTCTCCTCATACAGATGCCATTTCACCACATGAATCTTCCCAAAACTGCAAACAACCTCCCTTGACCGCAGATTAATTTTGCTCCGTGTGTTTGATAAATATTTTTATCTGTTTTCTAAGTTCTATCAATGGCTGTGTGAAGTTTGAACGGTGAAAAATGGTAAAAGCGGAGGGTATGCATGTTAGGCAGTAAAATTGATTAACATCGAGGGGTATGTTTGTAATTCAAGTGGGCTTGTGTATGATAGCGCATATCTAGTCCAGATCTGAGACAACTGTTTTCTCCAGTTAATTAAATCTGACATGGTGTTTTGTATTGACAGGTGTCCGAAGTTGTTACGACGAAGGAAAGCGGACTGCTGAAACGTTGACCATGGATTATCACAGAGGGGCAGGTGTTGAGGTTGGTTAGCAATTAATTAATCTAATTAATTTTAATTATAAAATTATCCTCCTCCTACTGAAATTATTTTTTTCTTTACATTTTGCAGGTTAGAATTGCTAGGATTTTTAACACATATGGGCCACGAATGTGTATTGATGACGGTCGCGTTGTTAGCAATTTTGTTGCCCAGGTAATGTTTTGGGATATTATATAGACATTTCTAATAGTGGTGGCCAAGTGGGGTTCTTTAATTAATTAAAGATGATTAGCTGCAATGATGCAGGCTTTAAGGAAGGATCCTATGACTGTGTATGGCGATGGCAAGCAGACAAGGAGTTTCCAATATGTTTCTGATTTGGTAAGAGAAACTTTTTTGAGTGTTATTATTATTAATACTACGATTATTTCCAATACTTTATAAGAATCTAGCATTTGCATTGCTTTCAAATTTTATTTTGGCAATTTTAAGATTCTACATTGCTTTTACACTTAGATTTGCAAGCATTCCTATAAAAATACATAAACACTGACATTTTTAGAGCTGTAGATTCTATTTTTTAGAAGTTATATGTGTAATGTAGCTGATTTGTTCTAGAGTCTATGCAAAAACAAGCCCACTAGGCGTTACACATGTTCTTGTTTTAAAATACTAATTGGGACAACTTTTTTGCATGTGGACAGCATCATGCATATGGGGAAATTGGTTTGTTCCTAGGGTAGAACTTTAGAGTCTCTTTCTCTTTCTCTTTTTGTGTTTGCACACCTGTGCCCTAGTTAGAGAGGGTAATTTAAACTTGACATGCAGCATGGAAAACATTTTGAGTAGTGTCAAACTGATCATGGTAAACATTTCTTTGCCCTTACATTTTCTGTTGCAAGTTTTAACTGAAGATGCAAATACCTTGTGACTAGAGTCCAACGAAGTCCCACATGAACTAGCCATCTTAATAGCCCCTAGATTGGTATCAGGCTTGATGTTGTTTGCATCATCAATTCATTTACACTTAAAAAAAGGACGAAAAGAAAGGAAAAGACCATTTCATTAACATTATGTAGCTCTGACCTCTGTGCTTTTTAAATTAGCAATATTTGATGTTAGGTTGGAAAATAAATGCTCCTTGATCGAATTGGCAAAGCTTTTTAGATCTGGATAATTTTTTTCATAGGTGGTGTGTGCTACTAGGGTAGGCTCTTCCCTAGCCCCAAGTAACATTTTCCTGAATACTATCTTTAAGCAATATTACAATAATAACAATGAAATTGTCCTCCCCAGATACTTGCTACTTTTAAGTAATTTTAATATGGTTTCGTTGTAATTTGTGTCAAAATAGGTGGAGGGTCTGATGCGCCTGATGGAAGGAGAACACGTGGGACCTTTTAATCTGGGAAATCCAGGTGAATTCACCATGCTTGAACTTGCTGAGGTAAGTCTTATCACTTTGTTGCAGGCTTCTGGTCTGGAGTACAGTAAATTTGATATGAAATAAAATATCATAGGATTACACGTAAATAGACTTGCTTAACCATGATTTTTTTCAAGAACTCATGTTTTGGTGTACCAAAGAAAATATTTAAAATAAAAATGGTACTTCATTTGTGGAAGTTGCTAAACTCTACTAGTGCATTGATGATGGTTGTAATAGTGCTTATTGGTGAAATGCACCAACAGTTTCTTTTTTGGTTGAATACATTGACACAAAACCTATTTCTTTGACATTTTATTTCTTGTGAATGTTGATCTTCTCTATTGATCAAAATGTTTAACCATTGCCAGCAATAATATAAAGGGCACTAAAATCCATTAGTCTATTTTGGAATTAAAAAGATTCCTTTAGCGAGACAAATTCTGTTACCTTCTTGAACAAAATGTTGCATATGATTCTGTATCACAGATCTTATTTTATTGTTTGGTTTTTAATTTCTCTGTTTGATTTCAGTATAGATGAATAAGCCTTTTACCGATCATTGGTTCCAGAAATCTAGAAATCTGATATTCTCGTTCTTGGTATTTTGTTTTGCTGCAGGTGGTACAGGAAACAATTGACCCAAATGCAAAAATAGAGTTCAGGCCAAACACAGAAGATGATCCACACAAGAGGAAGCCTGATATCTCAAGGGCTAAAGAGCTTCTTGGTTGGGAACCAAAGGTATCCTTGAGGAAGGGTCTCCCCCTAATGGTGAAAGATTTCCGGCAGCGTATTTTTGGTGATCACAAGGAAGGCAGTGCCACTGCCTAAGTTGGCATGTATACTCTTTTTTAGAGCCGACTCAAGTAAAGGCAAGTAAAGGGAAATGTTTGGTTGAAAGCGATTCCCTCTTTTTCCTTCTCTCAAACAAAATATGGTAGTGTCATCAACAACGACAGCAGCAGCAAATTAAGCCGTTTGTTACCTTTGAGTTAGGTTTACATGTGTTCCGATTTATATTTGTTTCCCTATCATCTTTGTAATCTTCTATGTTTTGCACCTCCTGAGTTTAATAGACAGCAAGCATTACCATTACAAAAATAACAATTTATCCTATTTTTTCTCAGTGATATTAGGCAAATAGATTCTCATTCTCATCCTCTGTTTTAGGACACTGATGTCGAACCAAGTGCTTTTAAACTTGCCTAAAATTACTCTTTGGGGGAGCTTAGCTTACTAACGGATCTAGTACATTGTGAAATGTGGTGTTGGTCTGAGTTAGAAAGTGTAGGTCCTAATCACAAACTCTTACCATGTCTGATGTTTTAAAATGCCAGCCAAGCTTACTGCTTTTGGTTTTGGACACGATTAGCTTTTCTAAATTTTTTTATTGATTAAAAGTGCTTCACGACGCCTTTGCACGACGCTTATTCTCGTTAGCATTGGTACTTAAAATTCTGTTATGCATTTTCAGTATGCTGAATTAGAGACTGGCAAAATTAACTTCTTTATAGAGGAAGTCCACTGAGTAGGAGGTTTGCGACAGAGTCTAGCAAAATGTTTGATCTCCATCATCAAAAATCCTCGGTCAAGGTGTTAATTATGAGCCATATCACGCCTAACTATCAAAATCAACTAGCTACTGCAGAACAGAACCAAGTCCTTGATAATAAATTTTCAGGGCACACAAGTCGGTCCCATAAAATTCAAATGCTTGTGTCATGCATGGTGCATAAAGGAGAGGTTACTACATGCAACAAATCCCCGCATATCAAGGGTTCAAACATTAAGGATCACAAAGAACTGCCAAGTCACTTAGGATTTCTAAGAACTAGAATAACAGAGCCCCCTCGAAGGAACATCTTACTGATGAACCTGTCTTTGTTGACGGAAGAGCATTCTTCTTTCCTTTCCCACTTTTGGGTACCTGATAAGCAAATACAATTAATAAAGAATTTGTTTACAAGCAATGGACACTATATAGCATTAGGAAAACCAAATAGAACAAAAATCTACGTGAATAAACCAACCTCAGTACACATCTCCCGGACATTTTCAAGAACCATGTTGCAGTGCCTATTGAATGCCCTTACACGGGCCAGAAGCCTCTTGTTGTTCCGGCAGTTAATTAGCACCTGAATAGACAAGGGTGGTGATGGTAATAAAAGACAATAAAAATAAACAAAAAAAGCCTTATTCAGATAACCATTTCAAAAGCCAAAACCTGGAGAACAACTCCAAGGCCCAAAAGCAGAAAAGCACAAGGGGTGTTTGGGATTTTTGAAAACTGAACCAGGTTGGGAGAACAAGCATAATGCGACTAGTTCTGGTTAAAGCCAACCGAATATTTGTTTAGAAAAGCATGCGGTCATACCTATCAAACAAAACTATTATGCTATAGAACTCACCTTAAAATATTAAACTTCAATTTAATCAGACCATCCCAGCAAACTGGTTTGGGGTTCCCCAAACAGCCCCCCGCTAAACAGTGACTCGGTCAAACTGCTAGCACCCTTAACTTACATTTGGGCACTCTAACAAATTTTAGAAGCTTCTTCCACTACTACACCAAGCAGTTAATAATTTTTTTTTTGCTATTACCTGGATGTTATTTTTAACGCTCATCATCAAAACAGAAAGTGGCCCAGTGTTGTATTCTTCTTCCTCGTTCTTGCCACCCTGAACCTGACACAAAACAGTATGGGTAAGGACTAAAAACTTTAATTTACCAAAAAAGGTCGAATGGCAATAACTCACAAGTAAAGAGATTAATAAACAGTAAGAAAACTTACAGTAGCATCCTCATCCATAGCTCTACTGCAAAAACCATAAAAGAAAAATGAATATTATTCGGAATTCCTTCACCTACCATCATTGCATAAAAAGCCAGGAAAGAATTCCAATTACTAAAGCATATAAGCAGACTATTGTAGCCAAGAGGTTAAAATAGAACAAAAATGATAAGAGACGGAGTAAGGACATTCCCGCGTGCAAGAATGCACAGGGGCTGTCAAAAGTATTCTTATCCATAATCAATATATTACGCTTCCCATGTAGTGCAAAATCATAATTCAAAAATTCATGCTGTGTATTCAGAAAGATTATATACCAGAGCTCTAGTTCCCCTCAATCCAATTTCCAAAGCTCAACCCATGCTCTACTACAGTCCAGTTTCCCTCTCTAAATTTCAAATTCAGTGAGAGCGAATAGTTAATTTTGCCCCCTAATTTCCCCACGATTAGATATATAAACAAATTTTCTGTCAATGGTTTGAATCAATGAATCATAAATGAGCCAGTCCATACATACATATTCACAATTCTTTAACAACAATAATAATCAGGAAAGCTTTAATCGCAAAGAGAGTAATATAAATTAAAAAAGGATTCAGTTTAAACCAGTCTCCCACATCTTAGGACGGATCAGTATAACAAGTCCTAATTTACTAAATAATAAATAACCGACAAGAAACTAGAAGCAGAAGGCTTAAAATTACCTCATCTTCATTTGAGCGCTAGCAAACCCGTAAAATAAATAATTAGAGAAGAATTAGAAGTTTTCTTTGTTAGGTACTTTGGAAATGAACAATAAATCTAAAGAAAAATCTGCATGAAATTAGAAAAAAAAAAAGAAAAAAAGAAAAAGAAATGCTAAACACTAGGGTTTTAGAGAACTCACTGCAGTTGGGTTTAGAGCGAGGGTTTAAGGGAATTTGCTGTCCTCTCAGAGATCCCGAAAACTGGAAGTGAAAATTGATTTAAAGTCGGTTCAGTAGAGTCTTGCAGACGATTGTTTCGATCTGCAATAGAGTAATTTCAAATAAAGACCGGAGTCCACTCGTCTTTTGTTAGGAATTAGGACCAGCTACGAACTGACAATAGCTGGGCGGGGCTCTAATTTAGACCGCGCTTGGAATTTCTATTTATTTAAGTCCGAACATTAATGGGAGTTTTTGGATCTGGGATTTCTTTTAATTTACAATATTATTAATAATTGAAGGATATTGAAATGAGAAAACTGATCAAAGTATGAACAAATTATTATTTAATTTCCCTTTCACAGTGAGCAATTCCCCCATAGAGAGTCTGAAAAAAACAACTGTAAGTAGAATTTTTCATAGCCGTCGTACATTCATCCCAGAGGTTTGGACTACATTGCAGAATGGTGGAACATGCGACGCCCTTTCAACCCACATAAATAGCTCCGCTGTTGTTGCTTGCCGTTCATCGCTGCCACGGTGGGTGATTCGATGTCAGTTGTGAGTTTCTCAATGCCATTTCTAAACGATGGGTGAATTGGTGTTACTGTAATAGCATTGGCATCACTTGTGCGTTTATCAAGCCAAGCTATGATATCACCAAACACAATATCTATGTTTTCATCGGGTTCTCCCGACGTCAAACCATGCCACATTCCTGGGTACAATTTTATGGTCTTGTCTCTGCTGCTTGCTCTTTCGTACAATGCCTTGCTCACTTCTGGGTCCGTCACTTTATCTGCTTCTCCGTGTAACACAAAGAATGGTATTGTCACCTGCCAAATTAACACAACACGCGCCAACCCACACATTAAATTCAGAGTGTAATCTAAATATTCGACAAAATGTTCAAAAGAGAGATATTAAACCTCGCTTAAACTGTCTTCAAGGCTCATGCTGGTTCTGAGCATTTCCAAAGCTGTTTTCAATCTGGGTTTGTCTTGATATATCAATTTGTTGCTCCTTATCTGCAACAATCATTAAGGAAAGAGAAGCAGATATTAATTTCAATTTCCTCAGTCACATTTTAGCAAAAATTACAAATGTAAAAAACCTCACCTCTTCACGTTTAATTGGGTCCTTAAAGGCAGAGTCAATGACATCTTTTGTGGGCACTATCTTCCATTTAGGTATGATCTCTTCAACTTTTGTTAATATATTGACTACTACTGGGTGTGGCTTCACCTTCTCTGATATCTAAGCATTTTGTCACACAATTCAAATTAACAAATGTACTAATCTCTTGTTAAATCTTAATAACAATCTCTAACTCTAATTAATGCGTGTTGATTGATACCTTGCACATAGGTGCAACAAGGATGGCACCGTTCCAAAATGAAGGGTCCTTTTTGTGAAGCAGAAGGGCAACTGCTCCTCCCATTGACTCTCCATACAAGAACCTGCCCTTATCCCTGTACTCTTCCTGCGCTGCAAAACCATAGGGATAAAAAAAAAATTTAGGCATTGGATTACTATTCAAGGGTTACAATACAGAAGAGGATTACATTATACATACCACAAACAGACTTGAAAAAATTATCACAGTCGTTAATGATGTTTTCGAACTTCTTGATGTAACAACGAGCACCTCTTGATCGCCCATGTCCTTCGTAATCAATACCAAACACAGCATATCCAGCACTTGCTAGCCTAGTTCCACATTCTATACATTCAAATCGTGATGTCATTAAACTAAGCCTTCCAACTTCATATTTATATTAGTTCACACTCTTTAACAAAACACCCATTTGTATTTCACACAAGAAGTTACCAAGAATTTTTGGTAGCAATTTTAACAAGTTAAAATCAACCAATACATTCAAGATAAGATAACCCAAGTTTTAAAATTTTTATTTTTCAACTTTTTGTTAAACTAATCCAACTTTCATCCCATTTATTCCCTTCCCTCTAGGCAAGGTTGGGTAGGTGACCAAATTTCAGTGACATAAATATATAGCATGAACTTCCTTAATCCAACGATAGTATTATATAATGCAATAATAATCTCAATAAAGGTGCAAGTTATGAAACCAATATGAAAAATGAATGCAGCCGTAAATTGGTGGGGACCCTTTCTTGTATTGAATAGTTCTAATGAATTTAATCCTCAGTTCGTTCGCTCAGATATATAAATATTTTGGTGGACCTTCGGGTGAAATTACAACACTAACTATTGATGATTGTTTGCCTACCAGACCAACCTGACCCAACACAACTAATATTCAATTTCAATTTCAAAATCTGACCCACAAGTTTTGATCGTTTTGAGGAATATGATGTGTAAAAATAATACTAGAAATGTTTAGTGGGAACTAAAAGCAACCATCTTTTCAAAGCAAAATGACATTCAATTTCTCTTTAATTAAACAATTAGTCAAAGATATAATTCGTTATAGCCATTGTATTTTATATTAAATTGAACTATATGGTAGACCCCGTTATAGGTTCCATCATAAAAGAGAAAAATATATAAATAAAAACAGTAGGAAGGCCGGAATGGGGGATGAAGCAATAAGACTATTATTAAAGAAGAAGAAAGAGAGAGATAAGGCAAAGGTGATAAAGAGAAAGTCAGTAATGGCCAGAAGGAATCAGATGAGGTGAGGTCAGTGTAGGAGGACGAGGCATGGGATGTGATGGATACAAAATTACAAATTACAAATGGCTACAGTTTCTATCATTTTTGTCTTATTAATTATATGCGATTATTGCGTGTAGGAAATAAAAACCATAGGATAAAATAATTCGTTTCCAAGTCATGACAGCCATTGATTGTCAAAGTTTATCCAGGACATGGCAGCCATATCATATTGCTAATTCTGAAGGAAAATGGAAGGAAGAATGCCCATTAAATAATTTAAATATTTGAATAGAACAGCTTCGGGAAAGATCTTAGTGTAAACTTCGGTTAGAACAGCTCATTTTTGTAGGTAAACGAACGATGCAACTTATAAATTTTGGTCAAGAAATTTTGGGAGAACGAATTTGGGTTGGGAACTCATGAATTGTATTGGTATTTTCTTCTCTGTAATGTAACAGGAAAGTTCTTGAAAATTTTGCAGACCAATTCTTTGTGCATGCAAGGGTGACAGTATGACCGAACAAGATACTAGCCTGATGATTTTGAAGAATTTGGACCGTTAGATTGAACTCATTAGCATGAACATTGAAAATGATCACAAATTAATTAACAACAGTTGAAAACAATGAATTTAGACAAGGGAACTCGGTGGACAATAGTACAAGAAAAGGGAAAAGAGAGTTAACGAAAAGGGAAAGAAAGATCATTTAAGAGGATTTATTACCTCTCATGAAACCACTGCATTCCATGCCATAACCTGCAAACCCATTAATGAATTAAATGAATAATCACATTCACACCAAACCACTGAAAGAGAGAGAGAGAGAGAGAGATTAGAGAGGAAGATGTACCTACCATGGCAAAGGAAAACAACAGCTTTTGGAGAAGAGAAAGGCAACCATTTGCAAGTAAAAAGCTGCACTCCTCGTGCATTCCTTGTATATTCCTGCATATCTCATCTCACAGCCATAAATTTCTTATTGTTCATACAAATAAGAAACAGGGTTGATAATTCATGAATAACAGAAAACAAAAACACATACCTCCTGGTACTCGACCACCATGTTATTATTATTCGGATGAATCTCAACTTCCATCTTCATGCAAAAGGCAAAGAACAACAGTAATCTCAAGCCTTCAATTATAAACAAACACTCACAAGACAGATCTGCTACGTACCTTACCTCAGAGACAGAGATACGATCAATGAGGTTGATGATATTAAGTTGTCAGAGAGAGAAATATTATGGCTTGAGGAGATCAAGTAGAAACTCTCTTCCTAGATGACCGAAATAAGGAACTGAAAGCTTTGAAATACAAGAGAAGAAAAGACCGAAGACCGGATATAAATAATAGTTGCATCATGGGTGGGGGTAGTTTGGTTTGCTTGTTACGATTATTTAGCCGCGTTGGAAGCTTCCAAAATTGGTGAGGTGGCGTAAGTAAATACCCTTATTATATACGGGCATAGCCATAGATAGGCATAGCAGAGTGCATCAACGAAGATTATTTGGATTAGAGGATGCTGCCTCAGCTTCTAGTGGATTTTGATTTTCGAGTCCTCAAGGCTCAGTCTCAGTCTCATCCATCCCTATCCTTATCACGTATCCCCGTATATCACTTCTGACTGTTTCCAATACTTGTGTTTATTCTGTATATCAGTGCGTAATCTGTCACGTGGGATCTTATCGTTTCGTCTAATTATTAAATTGTATGAGGTTTTCGTAGATTGGGTGTAGGGAGATTCATATTCCCAATCACAGTCAATGCTGTCCTGCACCTGTTTTGGACAGAACTTACTATGACTGGATGGAACAGTACAGAGTACAGACAAAGACAATTGTGGGTACATGGGTCTCGTTTGATTACTAGTCTGTCTCACCCGTGGTAGCACCACTTTAAATTTCAACAGCAAAGTGTTACAATTAATTAATAGCATGAATTCTGAAGCAATAAAGCCGATTATAATTGACATAAAGTTTATAAAAGCAATGTCAATATCACTTTCACAAACCAACCTTATAATAGAAAAATAATTCAAAACTGTCTCGTATTGAAGCTAACATTGAAAAATGAGAACCTTTTTCATTTAATCCCCTACCTGCTCATCTCTTCATTGATCACATACTATACTACCCATAAATCCAACCATCATATTGAAGAATTTCATAAATGAGAAAGGAAAATAACTTTTCTTACTTAATTTTCAATATATATATATTTTTTGTGAATAATTAAACAATCTTATATTTTTATTTATTTTTTATATATTCATAAATTCAAAATATTACATAAATAAAATTCGTAATTTAGACGAGTCAATGTAGGTATTGATTAATTCATCCCGTAAAATTTATAATTTAGCAAAATTTTCTTTTATTGTTATTCAGTATTTCACAAATAAAGGTGAAACTTTAAACTAAATTCTTGATGGATGAGAGTTGATACTAATACCAAATTAGCCAAGAAGTTATGAAAATATCACAATTCAGGCAACTAAGGGTGAGAGGGAACAAGTGTACGGTTAGTATATGGCGTTCTGTGTCCCAATGATCGTGACATTTCGATAGAGATAGTCGATAGTTCCCACGACATTAGGGAATAAATTATTACAACTCCGGTAGTTTTGACCTCATTTTACTCCTCCACGTACAATTCTCAATGGCCATTGCCTGCCATGCCATGCCGTTCATTCATTAATAACAAATTTGATTAGCGCCGTTCAATAAAAGCGCAAGAAAAAATTGTACGACTGAGGATCTACAATCCTTGTTTCTAAATCTTGCTAGGTCATTCCAAGTTCGAACGGTGGTTTGAGTAGTCACGAAGAACTCGTCCATCGGGGAGGTTCTTTCGGCTAAACATGCCTTGAGCACAAGAAGTTTAAGATTCTGGTCAAGGCACCAAACGAATTTAATGTTAAGTATCGTAGTCGGTGAGAATTTATAGTGATATGATATGTCCCCTACATTACATACACGGTGAGAAAACTAAGGCCGAATCTGTTTAATCATTGGGCCAAGTCCAGTTTTGTGCTAGAATGGAGGACTCTTCAGGAGAATGATGTACTTTAATTGCAGACAAACTGAACGGAATATTCAACATACTCAGGATGTCAGGCAGCCAATCAAGAAATGAAAGGCCAGTTCAATCTTTTTTATTTTGATATGGAAAACCGGGACAAACCCGTAGATAATTTCATTTTATGGTTCTGCAGCCCAAATTTTTTAATGTTCAATTTCCACCCATCATGTTTGAAGGGCCTTTGCTTTGCCACGTTAAATAGTCAAATTTTGGGGTGGGGTGGGGTGAATATAATACAGTCCCAGGCCTGAACAATCTAATAGAACCATAATAGTTGTTGATTAAAGGGAGATTTAGATGCATTTGTTTTGCCACACAGGACTAAATGCACTGCAGTAAAAAGTGCGAAATAATACGAGTTGAAGGTAACTAATAGAAATGCAGAGAAAATTGCACAGCCATTCTACACAGAGCTGTAGGAATAACAATTAGGTAAAATATATGGCACTTGATCTTCAACAGCATGAGCAGTTTCACAATTCTATATGTCAAAGGGCCAACTAAATTATATATTGTGATGACCTCATAATTTTTCACAGAAGATTATAAATATCAGGCATATGATGATTATATATCAGCTTAATACAAGTTTTTGACAAATATTTTTATTCAGCTCTTGTATCTCAAAGGGAGAGGAACAACAACAAAAGTGAAACATGTAGCAAATTCTTACCTTTATTATTTTCTTTTTTCACTTTTAAGAAAAAAAAGTAATAAATGTTTATAACAGTCACAACTTCTCACAGGCAAACCTAGTTTCCCAGCCACGTATATGAAGGAAACATTGGATATTTCAGTTGACAATATCCATGTAGCCACCTGGGGTAAAAAAATCAAAGAGGCGGCACTAAAATTAATGGTTGATCAAACAAGAAGCATGTGGGTGAGAGTCACCTTGATCCTCCACTTCAGAATTTCATCACGAGATATTCAGTTTGTTCTGGAGTAGTCAGCAGCAGCACTGAAGGCAGAGACCAGTCCAGCCATGCCAATGACCTGCGTCCATCTCCGTGTCGCAGCCGCAACAGCTGCCCCAGCGACAGCACCGGCAATGAAAGCATTGAGCTGCAAGAGGAAAAAAAACTTGGCAATTCCCATAAGTAGGTCACAAGCCATGTCCATATCTCATAATTCTAATATATGGAAGCATCAGAAAGTTCAGGCTATTCTAACCATCCATTTCCTTTTACAACAAGTAAACAGCCATCCAACACTCATATCATATGCAATAATGTTGTCAGGGAATAGAGTAATTGACTACTTCATATACGTACATTGCAGGGAGTTGAAATATCATTTTATTGAAGTTGAAGCATTTATAAAGTCGGAGCTGGCTCCAGATTCCAAACACTTCCATTGGAAAAATAAATACATCAAACAACAAGAGTTCCATCTCCCACTGGACGAACCATACTTTTAACCACACCATTGAGGTGGTGGCTTTGAATTTAAATTTCAGAATCCTCTGGACTTGTATTATCTAACTCAAAAATATTTTCCCAGGAAGCGCCCACAATTTCTCAGCAACAGCAATGTCTATACTTACAAGTACTTTGTACCATGTATAACCTAAAATTTACCATCTAAACTGTAGCAAAGAACCAGTCACAAACCTCCCAGTGACATCACCATATAAGCAAGCATAAAAGTATTGCAGTTTGGAGAGAGAGAGAAGCTATAATGATAACTGCCTTAACTTCTATAGGAGATGGAACTAGCCGGGTTGAGAATATTTGCTATAAGGATTAATGCAAGATTCTCCAGTGGAGCTCCATGCTTGATGCTCTAAATGCTTTGGGATCCATATAAATTCCGGCCAAAGTAAGCCATGTAGCATTCTTGAAGGTTTAGGTATTAGACAAACAGATTGAAGTACTTAAACGTTCATATATATTTGCGTCAACACTAATAACAAATTACTAAAAGAAAACAAACTGAAAAGGATGGTATATAACTAACCCAATCATTTTGTCTCCGGTATCTTTGAATCCCACAGCGAGTAATAGTAAAAACACCAGCAACAAGTCCTGTAGAATAATAGAAAATGTAAATATATAGAACTTATATGATTTACTTTTTGAGTTACTAAACAATTAAGATGGGAATTAGTTGGTAACGCAAGAAGCAACACAAAAGGTGCTGATAAGCCCACTAAGACAAGAAAACAGGCTTGACAAATGTGATTAAACAAATGAATAACCAAAGAAAAAGACGTGGTAGTGAAACATGAAGATGATGGCACAAGGAAATCATGGCAAGAATGCCTCAAGGTTTACAAAAGCATGACACACATATAATTACCATAGTAAGAAAGCTCAGAAAAGTATCCTGTCTGAAAATTGTGGCATAATATTGACTACAAATCACTGAGTTTAGAGGACATTTGAGATCCTGAGGTATCAGTACAATCACAATGACTTCAAAGAAAGAAAAAAGACTTTGATGCATGATTTTGCCTTATGCTACTTGAAAGTCATCTTGGAAGCTTGATTTTTTCTCAATAAAAAATGAAGAACTACTGCAAGCAAGCCTTAAACTCCATGTTAATACCATGAGCTCTACTACTTTCACAGTCTTGTAATTTTTTTTTTTTTTTTTATAGAAATAAACAATTAAACACAACAACCATCATAAGCTCAACACGTGTTTACTTACCACATTGAAAACCATATTTACCTATTGATTTTGCCTGCACATCAGAGTATATGCCAGGAATTGAGCAAAGTAGCAATGACACATTAGAATTTAAAAGGAATTAAAACATATATTACCACAAAGGTAGTTTGGCCAATGCCGCTTAAACCTATAAGAGTAAGAAAACAAAGCACAGCTTAAATTATTAATACACAATAACGAATTATATCTAAACCAATAGCTCAGCTCGAATCTTTTGAAGAAAATACTATGGCAGGAACTTAGCTATAAAATTAAAGAAAGGAAAAAAAAGTTAAATTCAATTCAATTCAATTTTGTAAGCATCACCTCTCTTACGAGCTTGGTCTGGACCAGTACACAATCCCCAAATTGCACCTGCCTGAAATAGAATTCGTTATTATTTGTGAGTAGCGAGGGTTTGCTGCTACCAATATTGAATTTGAATAATAAAATAGTAGATGAATTTTCGTTACCGTTCCGACACTGAGGATGGAATCAACTGCAAGGGAAGAACACGGAACGACGTCGCTGAGCTCTTCTTCCATCTCAAAATTTTCCGGTAATTACCACAACACAGGAAAATCGTGTGTTTATATTCGCTATCTATAAATTTTCTTATGACATTTAGTATATATTATAAATTATATATCTTATTAATTATGAATTTATGAAGGTTTGATATTTAAATGGACTATAGATTTGATATTTTGAATTATATTGACCAATTGACAAATTTATAAATAATTAAAAAAAAAAGAAAAGAGAAGCGACGTCGTTTGTCCCAAACCTGAAACCCTAGTCAGCCCACTTTGCTAACCCTCCTTTTTATATCTTCCATCTTCATACAGCCTGCAGCTGCAGTATAGAGCCCTCTCTTCTTGTTAATTGATTGATTCACCGAGTGGCGGAGCAGAGAAGCGAAAATGAGTCGCGGAGCAGCAGCAGGAGCCAAAGGAAAGAAGAAGGGTGAGACCTTCGTGATAGACTGCGGGAAGCCAGTGGAGGATAAAATTATGGACATCGCCTCACTGGAAAAATTCCTCCAGGAGCGGATCAAGGTCGGCGGCAAGGCTGGTGCCCTCGGCGACTCCATAACTGTCACTCGTGACAAGACCAAAATCACCGTCACCTCTGACAGCAGCTTCTCTAAGAGGTGATTTTTTTTTTTTTTGGTTATTATTGGGGCTTTCTTTAGGGTATTCAAAACTCTGACGAATCCCATGTGTGAAAGAGATAATTTTAGATCTTGTACTAATCGAGATTGCTGCAAAATACGGCTTCTTTAATTCCGATTTTGTAAAAAGTTCTGATTTTATAATAACGTAATCATTTGTGATTGGAAACTTTTGTTGTGTAATTAAAAATACTGAATTTTGAACCTTATATTTCTATGGTAGTAAGTACATGGTCAAGTGTTAGTATGATGCTATTGGAATTCAGCATTTCTGTCAAGCATATCTGTTTCGGGGCTTTCACTTTGAATACATGCAGTACGCAAGTGCCTATAATTGCCGTAGCATATTGTATGCTTGTTTTAAACTAAGCATTTCATGCCAGTGCAAATGCCACTTTCCACTTTCCACTAAAGTTTTATGTTTCATCATGTTGGCATTGTAGAATTGGGTTCTTTTGTTTATGTATTTATTTTTGTTCGTTGGTCCATCTATCTGGATATATGTTTTGACTGTTTGTTGATTTGGTCCTTGTACTTTATCTTATAGTTAGAGCATCATACTGTGAATCTGAGTTGATTTTGCTCCATTGCTGGCACTATATTATTTTCATTTTTCTTATTATGATGTGCTGTTTTTGGTAATTTAACTTCACTGCTGCATGCACCCTACTGATATTGTCATATTTCAACTGTTATTATTGTGTTTTCATCATGGTTATTTATTGTTTTCAGGTATCTTAAGTACTTGACCAAGAAGTACTTGAAGAAACACAATGTAAGAGATTGGCTTCGGGTGATTGCTTCAAACAAGGACCGAAGTATCTATGAGCTGCGGTACTTCAACATTGCTGAGAATGAGGGAGAGGAGGAAGACTGAATATCTATTTCAGTATTTTCTCACGTTATCTATTTTGATTACTTGTTCTAGCTTCTTTTTCTTTTTTCTGCAATCAACTTTGTGGACTTGTTTGGATTGTTTTGTGATCCTTCTTAGTTTATGTTCTGTTGAAATTTTGGTTACTGATTAGATATTCTGTTTTATATATAACATGCT
Source organism: Cedrela odorata (assembly GCA_035584115.1). Taxonomy (NCBI): domain Eukaryota; kingdom Viridiplantae; phylum Streptophyta; class Magnoliopsida; order Sapindales; family Meliaceae; genus Cedrela; species Cedrela odorata. The sequence continues at coordinate 20,457,178 of JAXCLQ010000001.1, read as the reverse complement.
TTAATACAATGCATTATTTTCTCTAGTGTTTGGTTATATAGCGGTGGGTATACTTATTCAGCCTTAGTTCTTTATATTCCAAGCCAGCCTGTGGTTAGACTCTTGGTCATTTTAAGCAAGCAATGCATTGCTTGTATATTGCTTGCGTCACAAATTTAGTAAATAGTTTTGGGCTCAACTGAAAGAACAGCCTCTTTCACTTGTTGTGATTGTTAGACTAGTTTTGCTTTCTTCATGAATTAAGAGAATTAGTGTCAGAAGTACTGTACTGTAACTTTTTATGCATGAATGCTCTTTGCATGTCTGTTGTTGCTTTTGGAGAACTTTACTGTTTTGGAGCTTGATGAGCCTAATTACTTGCAGCACAGTAGTCTTAAACATTGCAATTTATTGTAAACTTTGGATACATTTTCTCTTGAAGACAGATCTAAGACATGTGAGAAACTCTTGGATACTCGTTACTTTTGAATTCGCAATTTGCTTGGTATAGTGAAGCCTCATAGGCACCAATCTCAAAAACAGCCTTGACCATCCCCAGTGTCCTCCTGTATCTTCTCTATATTATCTCTAGCCATAGTTTTTTCACCGGCACTCCACCACCATGTTTACGATGACCACTCTCAATTTATGTATTATAATCACCCCAATGTACTGTCTTTGCCATTGCCACTCTCACTTAATGTGTTGTAATGACCCAATGCACTATATTTTGAAGTAGTTTTCGTAAAGGTGGTGTCATTTAATGGCGCTCACCATGGTGGTTACGGCAGTACAGGTGAGTGGTAGTTTGGTGGTAGAGGTATTAGCTGTTGTTGAACTGTGATAAGTCTGGATCTGGTGGGCAAAAAGTTCTCATTATAAGTATCATAATTACTATGAATTTTGGCTTGTTGAACTAAATGAAAAATTAATTACGAAATTTAAAGTATTAAATCAACTTGTTGAATGAGAAAGTAAAGTGATCCATGAGTGCTAAATTGGAATTTACCTTGTGGGGCTATTTTTCATCTCAATTGATAAAATTCCGAAGAAGCGACGTTCTCGGTGCGTCCATCATGCCATGTTAACTTCAAATAATACTTGATACAGTTGTTTTGCCATCGCAGTATCCATACGACAATTCATCTTTGAATGCAAAAGAAAAGCTAGGAGCCAGCAAAAAAGCGAGTGAGGTCTTCTTCGCGTAGCGAAGTCTTGTCAAAGCCCTTCCAACGGGCGGTGGTTTGATATCGAGTTAGAATGCACTTTCAGTTTGACCTTAGACAAAAGACAGCGCCTTCTCACTTGCTAGCATACGATCAATTTCTCTTTCGATTTCTAGATTTGCCCTAGTGAATTGTCCACTTGATGTAGACCAGAAATAAGAGAATTTCCTGTTAGGTTGGTAAGTAGGCTTTTCGAGGCTAAACTACTTCACTAGCCGAGGCACTTCTAGCAGACCTACCGATCATAGCGGGGAATCCTCTTGAAACGCCTCCCGTTCCGTGCACGCAGAGACAGAGATTCAGTCCAGATTCCTTTCCCAAGATGATAAATTTTGATTCATTCTCTTTTCGATTCATTCGGTCCAGATTCCTTTCCCAAGATGATAGCAGCTATATTTTGATTTATTCTCCTTTTTCAAGGATTTCATAATAGGACGTTGAAACTTGAACCCATTTCGTATGATGGGAGTTGCCGGAGTATTGATTGCCGTCTTGATATGCGCTATTCACGGTGCTACTGTAAAAAATACCTATTCACGGTGCTACTGTAAAAAATACTTCAGATGGTGACAGTGCAACACATTCTGTGCTTTTAAACCCACCTAAGCTGAAGAAACTTATTCAATGGTCACTCGGCTAACGGATTTTGGTCTCAAATGTTTGGGGTTGTTTTTTCTAATAAATAGTTGGTTACATTCCTTTTATGTTATTTGTACCTGTCATTACGGATGAGAGCTCCTGAAGTTGTGTCGTATGACTTTGTTTGCGTGCCAATGAGTGTGTTTTCCAGGAAACAGCGGTAGATCCTGAATTTGAGACTTTCAACACCAAAAGTATTCTCTTAAAGAAAGGTATTCGTGCTTGGATGGCAGCTTAAGATCAGCCTCATGAAAACAATTCCCTAACTCACCCACTGGGGAAGAACTTTGCGAAGCTCAAAGTGAAACGATAACATCAGGATCTCAGACTCTCAAAGGCGGATTCCCTATCTCACTAGATAAACTAAAGGTAAGCTTTTTTGTTGTGGCAAAGGCGGGAGTGAATTTTGATGAGACTAAATGAAATAGTCGGACCCTGAAATGCTACTAATTGATCAAGTTGATAATGGCCTAAAGCCAGTTAGACCAGGAAGGAGTTTGCTTCCCCTCATTGATTGGCCTATTGATCTCGCTGTCATTAAATCAGTCATTCATGAGATGATGCAATTGAATTAGCGATTGCAGCTACTCGGTCTTGATCTGCTACGGTGGAAACTGG
>JAXCLQ010000001.1:20384925-20449545 GCA_035584115.1 Cedrela odorata | reverse complement strand
AAAAAAAAAAAAAAGGAGCGTCTAAATCACTCAAGATTTCCACCAAATTGCCTTATTTATAGTACTACTTGAGGCCTTTATTCATCTGCTAAGCCACCTTATAAGGCTAATAATAATGGGACAATAAGACACCTAATTATAATAATAAAAGCAAAAATATTTAATTTTATTTAAAGTTTTAAACTTCCCTTTAAAGCTATAACCAATAATAATAATAATAATAATAGATGGACTATGAAGCTTTCAATGATCTTTGCACTGAGCACTATTTTTCTCCCCCCAAAGGATGGAATCTGCAACTTCGGTTGCATGGATTTTTCTATGGGAGCAGCAAAAGTTGGCCAATATATATATATATATATATATATATATTGTACGCCATGTGCAAAGCAAATGTATCAATTATGCAAACGAGGTTTTGTTAATTATCAAAATATATAATTAATGAATAATTATGATTTTGACTGAAATTAGGTTTTATTTATTTATTTATTATTTATGCACAAATTTAAATTATTTATGTTGTTAATGTCTTTAATAAATAAAAATAAATAAATAATTGGACATTATTAAAGAACAAAAAAAGTCAAATTAGCCAACTGAGAAATTAAATTTGTAAATTAGCCACTTTAAGTAAGTTTATAAAACATTAATTAACTTGCCTAATGTAATTCGAATCGCACCTAATGAAAATCAATTACTATTCAAACACAATGGCATTTTCGAAATTATGTTCCAAACCCAGCCCTCTTTTATCTTCCCGCGCTACTTATATGGCAAAACCTACGACCCCAAACCGATCCCACAATATAAGCAGGGGAACCGAGTTCCCAGCCTGTTCAACTCAGTTCCAACTCATATCTGTTCTTCCAAATTCACTTTCTCTTATATATTCTTCTCTTGTGATCTCAACGTAAGGCTCCGATTTAAAGCTTTACAAAAGATGGGGTCGGAACTTATATACAGAGGCCATGAGAGTCAACCCGTGACAGATTCATACTCTCCTAAACCCATCAAGCCATGGTTCGTCGTGACCCGACCCATTCGCTACATGCTACGCGAGCAGCGCCTCGTGTTTGTTCTCGTCGGCATTGCTTTAGCCACCCTGTTTTTTACCATCATTCCATCGTCTCGCACCTCGTACCCTCACACCAACATGGCGATCTCCGATTCGGTTTCGTACTTCCCCGTTGAGACGCACCAGAAAGTTTACAATTCGCGCATCGGGTTCGGGTTGGTGAATTCGGGCGGTAAGGTTCCGTTGGGGCTTAAACGGAAAGGGCTGAGAATTGTCGTCACGGGTGGAGCTGGGTTTGTCGGTTCGCACCTTGTGGACCGTCTGATCGCGAGAGGTGACAGCGTGATCGTCGTTGATAATTTCTTCACTGGAAGAAAGGAAAACGTGATGCAACACTTTGGAAACCCGAATTTCGAGCTCATAAGACACGACGTCGTCGAGCCTCTCTTGCTGGAGGTCGACCAGATCTACCATCTAGCTTGTCCGGCATCACCCGTTCATTACAAATTCAACCCCGTCAAGACTATCATATCCTTTTTTTTTTTTTTTTATTATTATCATTTTATTTTCCGCTCATCTTTTATTTTATTTTATTTTTTAAAAAATAAAAATCCGGGATGTTTTCTTAACCGAGAATTCTACAAGACGAATGTGGTGGGAACATTGAACATGCTTGGATTGGCGAAGAGAGTGGGTGCAAGGTTCTTGTTAACGAGCACAAGTGAGGTGTACGGCGATCCTCTTCAGCATCCACAGAAGGAGACTTACTGGGGCAACGTCAATCCTATCGGTAACTAACATCTCTCTCTGTTTTTCCTAATTTCGACAGCATGCATTTTTTCTGCGTTTCTCTTTCTAGCGTACGCTGTTTCGTTGTTTATCGCACCGAAACGGTGCACGATAGAGGTTGTTTAGATTTTTACTCATAAGTATCCTGACTTGAGATCTGAAAGCCATGATTAGCGGTGCCCTCATCAGATGGTTCACATTGTCTCCTTGTACATATGCCATTTCACCACGTAAATCCTTCCAAAACTGCAACAACCTCACTTCCCTTGTGCCAGATTAATTTTGCTCTGTGTGTTTGATAAATATTTTTGTCTCTTTTCTAAGTTGTATCAATGGCTGCATCTAGTTTAAACGGTGGAAAATGGTAAAATTGGTTGAGTACGAATGCTAGACAGTAAAATTGATAAACATTGAGGGGTATGTTTGTAATTCAAATGGGTTTGTGAAGTTGGTGCATATCTAGGTTTGACGAGTACTGTTTTCTCGAGTTAATTAAATCTGACACTGTGTTTTGTTCCGATGTTCCAATGTATGACAGGTGTTCGAAGTTGTTATGACGAAGGAAAGCGGACTGCTGAAACATTGACCATGGATTATCACAGAGGCGCTGGTGTTGAGGTTTGTTGGCAATTAATTAATCTAATTAATTTTAATTATAAAATTAATAATAATAATAATAATAATAATAATTATTATTATTATTACATTTTGCAGGTTAGAATTGCTAGGATTTTTAACACATATGGGCCACGAATGTGTATTGATGACGGTCGTGTTGTCAGCAATTTTGTTGCCCAGGTAATGTTTTGGGATATTATATAGATATTTCAAATAGTGGTGGTCAAGTGGGGTTGATGATTAATTAGAGCTAATTAGCTGCAATGATGCAGGCTTTAAGGAAGGAGCCTATGACCGTATATGGAGATGGCAAGCAGACAAGGAGTTTCCAATATGTTTCTGATTTGGTAAGAGAAACCTTTTGAACTTGATTACTATTATTATTACTACGATTATTTTTTTATCAATAAGAGTTTAGCATTTGAATTGCTTTAGGTTTTTTTTTTTTTTTTTTATGGCAACTTTAAGATTCTACATCGCTTTTACACTTAGATTTGCGGGCATTGTTTTAAAATATATGAGTTTGACATTTCTAGGGCAATAGATTATTTTCTTTAGAAGTTAATTTGTGTAATGTAGCTGATTTGTTCTTTAGTCTATGCCCCACTAGGCGTCACACATATTATTGCTATAAAATACAAACTGGGGTTTTACTTTTTGCATGTGGAGAGCATGTATATGGGGAAATTGGTTTGTACGTAGGGTAGAACGTTAAGAGTCCTTATCTCTTTCTGTGTTTGGACATTTGTGCCGTAGTTAGAAAGGGTAATTTAAACTTTACTTGCAGCATGGTAAACATTTCTTTGCCCTTACATTTTCTGTTGCAAGTTTTAACTGAAGGGGCAAATACCATGTGACAAGAGCCCAATGATGTCCCACGTGGGCCAGCCATCTTTATAGCCCCTAGATTGGTATCGGGCTTGATTTTGTTTGCATCATCAATTTATTTATACTAAAAAAAAAAAAGGACGAGAAAAAAAAATGACAATTTCATTAACATTTAAGAGAGTATCAAGGACAAAATTCTTGGGTCCCCTCTGACCTCTCTGCATTTTAATTTAGCTGGATTTGATATTAGGTCGAAAAATAAATACTCCTTGATTGGATTGGCAAAGCATTTTGGAACAGATAATTTTTCTTCATAGGTGGTGTACTACTAGGATAGGCTTTTCCCTAATCCCAATTAACATTTCCCTGAATACTATCTTTAAGGAATATTACAATAATAACAATGATATTGTCCTCCCCAGATAGTTGTAAATTCAGCATAGTTGATACAATTTAAGTAATTTTAATATGGTTTTGTTTCAATTTATGTGTTAAAATAGGTGGAGGGCCTGATGCGCCTGATGGAAGGAGAACATGTGGGACCGTTTAATCTTGGAAATCCGGGAGAATTCACCATGCTTGAACTTGCTGAGGTGAGTGTATCACTCTGGTGTAGATTTCTGGTCTGGCATACAGTGAAATTGATATGGAATATCATAAGATCAAAGATAAATAGACCTGCTTTACCATGATTTTTTTTAAGAACTCTGTTTTGGTGTATCGAAATATATATCTAAAATAAAAATGTTACTTTATTTTGGAAGTTGGTGAACTCTACAAGTGCATCGATGACGGTGGTAATAGTGCTTGTTTGGTGAAATGCACCACCTGTTCGTTTTTTGGTTTAATACAAAAACACAAAACCGATATCTTGGTCATTATATTGTTGTGAATCTTGATCTTCTTCTGTTGATCAAAATGTTTTAACATTGCCACCGGTAATATAAAGGGCACTAAACTCACTTGTTTTTTGTTAGAATTAAAAATTAAAAAGATTCTTTACCAATAAAAATTCTATGCCTTTTACGTGTCATTGGTAATTTCGTTTTCAGAAATCTGACAGTGTCAGATCTTGGTATTTTGTTTTGGTGCAGGTAGTACAGAAAACAATTGACCCGAATGCAAAAATAGAGTTCAGGCCAAACACAGAAGATGATCCACACAAGAGGAAGCCTGATATCTCAAGGGCTAAAGAGCTTCTAGGTTGGGAACCCAAGGTATCCTTAATGAAGGGTCTCCCTCTAATGGTGAAAGATTTCCGGCAGCGTATTTTTGGTGATCACAAGGAAGGCGGTGCCACTGCCTAAGTTGGCATGTATACTTTTTTTAGAGCGACTCAAAGGGAAGGGAAATGTTTGGTTGAAAACAATTCCCTCTTTTTTCCTCCTCTACCTCAAACAAAATATGTTAGTGTCATCAACAGCAGTAGCAGCAGCAAATTAAGCTCTTTGTTACCTTTGGATTAGGTTTCGATGTGTCCCGATTTATATTTGTTTCCCTATCATCTTTGTAATTTTCTATATTTCTCACCTCCTAAGTTTAATAGACAGCAAGCATTACAATTACAAAAATAACAATTTTATTCTCTTTTTTTTTTGTTCTATGCAACCAGAGTAGGTGATATTAGGCAATAGATTCTTTTCTTCCGATCCGAAACACTGATGGATCTGTCAAACCAAGGGCTTTTCACCCACTTGCGATTTGTTCATAAAATGACTCTGAAGAGCTTATAAGAGGGAGGATCTAGCAAAATTGGAACTATCATGGCAATGTATTACAAAGTCAGAAATTGTAACTTGTTACTTGTGGTGTAGGTCCGGTCCGGATAACAAACTCATACCGTGGCTAATGTTTAAATATGTCAGCCCAGCCAATCAATTTAATTTTTACACAATTATCATTAATAGAAAGTTGTTGATGTTCTTCTAAACCGAACTTTTTATGTTAAAATAGGCCAAAATATTATACACCTAATAGTTAGACCCTCCCAATCCAAATATATGGTCGGGCCAAGTTTTTTTTCTTTTAATTTTCTGTGCTTCACCCCACTTCTATGAGCACCATTGCACGTTGCTTATTTTCCTTACCATTGGTACTTAAAACTCTGTTATGCGTTTTCCTAATATTGAATTGAAGACTGGCCACCTTAACGCCTTTATTTCACTGGCCAGAGAACAATGACTAGATGTGCACTCTCTATGGGCTTTGTGCTTTGATGTGAGTTCTCATACTTCATCAAATCCTCACTTGGTCTTCCATTGCCATGAAATCAACCAAACCAATCATTCTCAGAGTCTTCTCTTCTGTAAGTACTCTTTCTTCTACATGCAATCTTGCACCATTCATAGGCAGAAAGTTATTTTATAACACTCTTTGTACCAACAATTTGCACTATTATATGAATGCCCCAGTATAAAAGTGCGATGAATTATAAATACTGTACCAAATGGGTACTGAATATTTCCACGCAAACAACAATCCATTTATTTGACTTGGAAACAATGCTCCTTCTTAAAATGAAAAATGCACCGGCCACTGGTTTCATGCATTTGACTTTAAAAGGAAGTCCACTGAATCGCAGATTTGTGAGAGTCAAACAAAATGTATGATCTCCATCATTATAAATCCTTGGTCAAGGTGTTAATTTCAAGCTATATCCACCTAACAATAAAAAATAACAAGCTACTGTAGAACAAAGCAAGCCCTTAGCTTTAAAATAATCTTTCAGAGCACACAAGGCGATCCCAGAAAAAACAAATGGTTCTGTCATACATAGTTGCTTAAAGAAGAGGTTATAACATAACAATCCCCACATATCAAGATAAGTTGTTCAAACATTAAGGATCACAAAGAACTGCTACGTCACTTAGGATTTCTAAGAACTAGGATAACAGAGTCCCCTCGAAGGAACATCTTACTAATAAACCTGTCTTTGTTGACTGGAAGAGCTTTCTTCTTTCCTTTCCCCGTTTTGGGTACCTGAACAAAAAGTAAACACAGTTAATGAAGAATTTTTTTTTAACCAGCTATGGGCATTATAGCATTAGGAAAAGGAAATAGAACAAAAATCTATGTGAATAAACCAACCTCAGTCCACATCTCACGAACATTTTCGAGAACCATGTTGCAGTGCCTATCAAATGCCCTCACACGGCCCAGAAGCTTCTTGTTGTTCCGGCAGTTAATTAGCACCTGAATGGACAAGGGTAGCGATGTTATTAAAAGACAACACAAATAAAACAAAAAAGTCTTAATCAGATACTTATTTACTAGCATATTTCACAAGCCAATACCTGGAGTACAACTCCAAGGCCCAAAAACAGAAAAGCACAAGGGGTGTTTGGGATTTTTGAAACTGAACCAGATTGGGACAATAAGCATAATGCAACTAGTTCTGGTTAAAGACAACAGAATTATTTTAAGAAAAGCACGCGATCATACTGATCAACCAAAACTATTCTGCGATAGAACTCACCTTAAAATGTTAAACTTTAATTTAATCAGACCATCCCATCAAACTGGTTTGGGGTTTCCCAAAAAAAGTCACTCAGTCAAACTGCTAGCACCCTTAAACTTTCATTTGAGCACTCTAACAAATTTTAGAAGCATTTTCCACTACTACACCAGCCACCACGCACTTAATAAAATTTTTGCTTCTATTTAAGGAAAATAGCTACATATTACCTGGGTGTTATTTTTAACACTCATCATCAATACAGAAAGTGGCCCAGTGTTAAATTCCTCTTCCTCGTTCTTGCCACCCTGACCCTGCCACAAAAAAAGTATGGATAAGGGCTAAAAACTTTAATTTACCAAAAAAATTAAAATGTCAATCACGCAGAAATAGGGATGATAAAATTCTTAATAAACAGTAAAAGAACTTACAGCAGCATCCTCGTCCATTGCTCTACTGAAAAATCCATAAAGAAAAATGAACATTAGTTGGCAATTCATCTACCTACCATCGTTGCATAACAAGCCAGGAAAGAAATCCAATTACTGAGGGATATAAAAAAACTATGATAGCTACGAGGTGAAAATGGCCCAAAAATGCTAGAGATGGAGTAAGGACATTTCTCTGTACAAGAATGCACACATGCTGTCCTAAAAATTATAATCGATAATTGATATATTACGCGTCCCATGTAGAGCAAAATCAGTGCAATAATTCAAAAATTCAAACTGTGTCTTCTGAAAGATTATATACCAGAGCTCTAGTTACCCTCAATTCAACCTCCAAAGCCCAACCCATGCTTTACTACAATCCAGTTGGCCTCAGTAAATTTCAAATTCAGAGAAAGAGAGTTGTAAATTTTCCCCCCAAATTTCCCCACGACTAGATATACAAATAATTTTCTATGAATGACTTGTATCAATGAATCATAAATGAGCCAGTCTATACATACAAGTAAACAATTCTTTAATAACCATATACATATATTCAGGATATTTCTAATCACAAGGAGAGTAAAACAAATTCAAAAAGGATTCAGTTTAAACCACTCTCCCACATCTCAGCACAGGTCAGCATAGCAAGCCCTAATCTCATAAAGGTCCATTTGAGAGTTAATTAGCACTGCTCGCACTAAATAATAAACTAGAAGCAGATAGCTTAAAATTACCTCATCTTCACTCGAGCGCCCGCAAACCTGTAAAATAAATAATTGAAAACGAATTAGAAGTTCTCTTTGTTCGGTACTTTGTAAATGATCCATAAATCTAGAGAAAAATCTGCAAGAAATTAGAATAAAAAATTAAACGAAACGAAACGAAATGCTAAAACATTAGGGTTTGAAAGAACTCACTGCAGTAGGGTTTAGAGCGAGGGCTTAAGGGAATTTGTTCTCCTCTCAAAATCAGAGATCCCGAAAACTAATTAAAAATAAAGATAGGAGTCCACCCTGGTATTTGTTAGGAGTTGGGACCAGCTGAGAGATGACAAAGGCTGGGCTTCAATTTAGACGGGGCTTGGAACTTCCCTTTCAAGCCCAAATATTATCCTACTTTGAATAATTACAACTACAGTTTATTTTAAATGAAGGATATTGCAGCGAGAAAATTGAAGAAAGTATGATCAAATTCTTATTTAATTTCTCTTTCAAAGTGTACAATTCCCATATAGAAGAGTCTGAAAACAAGAATTTTTCATAGCCATGGTAGGTACATATATCCCAGAGGTTGGGGCTACATTGCAGAGTGGTGGAACATGTGACGCCCTTTCAACCCACATAAATAGCTCCGCTGTTGCTTGCTGTTCATCGCTGCCGTGGGTGAATCGATGTCAGTTGTGAGTTTCTCAATGCCAGTTTTAAACGATGGGTGAATTGGTGTTACTATAATAGCACATGCAGCGCTTGTGCATTTGTCAAGCCAAGCTATGATATCACCAAACACGATATCTATGTTTTCATCGGGTTCTCCCGACGTCAAACCATGCCACATTCCTGGGTACAATTTTATGGTCTTGTCCCTGCTGCTTGCTCTTTCATACAATGCCTTGCTCACTTCTGGGTCTGTCACTGTATCTGCTTCTCCATGCAACACGAAGAACGGCAGCGTCACCTGCCAAATTAAACAACAAAAGCCAACCCACACATTTAATTCAGAGTGTGAACCAAGTATATGACAAAATGCCTAAAAGAGGGAGATATATATATATATATATATATATATATATATAAACCTCGCTTAAACTGTCTTCCAGACGCATGCTGGTTCTGAGCATTTCCAAAGCTGTTTTCAACCTGGGTTTGTCTTGGTATATCAATTTGTTGCTCCTTATCTGCAACAATCATTAAGGAAATAGAAGCAGATATTAATTTCGATTTCCTTAGTCACATTTTAGCATAATTACAGAGGCAAAAAAACCTCACCTCTTCACGTTTAATTGGCTCCTTAAAAGCAGAGTCAATGACATCTTTCGTGGGCACTACCTTCCATTTAGGTATGATCTCTTCAACTTTTGTTAATATATTCACAACAACTGGATGTGGCTTCAACTTCTCAGATATCTAACGTTTGTCACACAATTAAATTAACAATTGTACTAATCTCTTATTACATCTTAATAACAATCTTTAATTAATAATGTTGATACCTTACACATAGGTGCAACAAGGATAGCACCATTCCAAAATGAAGGATCCTTTTTGTGAAGCAGAAGGGCAACTGCTCCTCCCATTGATTCGCCATACAAGAAACAGGCCTTATCGCTGTACTCTTCCTGCGCTGCAAAACCATAAGGACAAAAAAAAAAAAAAAAAAAAGGTAATGGATTGCGATTCAAGGTTATAATACAGAAGATGATTATGGCAGGATTAAATCATACATACCACAAACAGACTTGAAAAAACTATCACAGTCATTAATGATGTTTACGAACTTCTTGATGTAACAACGAGCACCTTTGGATCGTCCATGTCCTTCATAATCAATACCAAACACAGCATATCCAGCACTTGCCAGCCTGGTTCCACATTCTATATACAATATTCAAATCGTGGTGTCATTAAATTAAGCCTTCCAACTTCCTATTCTATTAATTCACACTCTTTAACAAGCACCCATTTGTATTTCACATACGGAAAAGATTATCAAGATTATTCTAAGGGTATTTATTTCCAACTTTTTGTTAAACTAATTCAACCTTCAACCCATTTATTCCCTCTTAAGGCAAGATTATGTAGGTAAGCAAATTACAATGACATATATATAGCATGAAATTTCTTAATTCAACAATGGCAAGCTCAATGAATGCAACCTTAAACTAATGGCTCTCGTGTTGTATAGTTCTAATGAATTTTAATCCTCAATTCCTACGCTTAGATGTATATTTTGGTGAACCTGCGGGTGAAATTACAACGCAGATATTAATGATTGTTTGCCTACCAAACCAATCTGACCCAACATAATATTCAATTTCAATGTCTGACCCACAAGTTTCGAACTCTTTTTTAGGAAAAATGTTACGTGTGTAGCACAAAGAGGTTTAGAAATAATACTTAAAACTCTTTAGTGGGAGCCAAAAGCAACCATCTTTTCAAAGAAAATGACTTTCTCATATGTTCTTTAATGAAGAAATTAGTCAAAGATATAACTATTGTATTTTATATAACCTTTTGAACTATATGCTAAACACAGTTATGGGTGCCTGCCATCATCAAAGAGAAAAATAAACAAATAAATAAAAATAAAACAGTAGTGGGAAATGGGAATGGCCGGAAGGGGATGAAGCAATAAGACAATTAATAAAGAGAAAGAAAGAGATAAGGTAAAGGTGATAAAGAGAAAGTCAGAAGTCATGGCAGGCATTAACTGTCAAAGTTTATCCAGGACATGGCATCCATGATGACTAATTCTGAAGGAAAATGAAAGAAAGAATGCCCATTAACAGATTTTAAATATTTGCATAGAACAGCTTTGGGGAATGATCCGAGTATAAACTTTGGTTAGAACAACTCAATTTTTGTAGGTAAGCGAACAATGAAACTTATAAACTTTGGTCAAGAAATTTAGGAGAACGAATTTAGGTTAAGTACTTATGTATTGCATTGGTATTCTGTAATGTAACTGGAACTGTTGTTTGTTCTTGAAAATTTTTCAGACCAATTCATTGTGTATGCAATGCATGAGTGACATTAAGCCTGAACAATATAATGAATTTGGACCGTTTGATTGAGCTGATTAGCATAGACCATTAAAAATTATCACAAATTAATTAACAACTGTAGAAGACAATGAATTAAGTCGGGGAACTTAGACTAATCAGTGGACAATAGTATAAGGAAAAAAGATAGTTAACGAAAAGGGAAAAAGAAAGGTCAATTAAATGTATTTATTACCTCTCATGAAACCACTGCATTCCATACCATAACCTGCAATCACATTAATGAATTAAATAAATAATCACATTAACACCCAACCACTGAAAGAGAGTGATAGGGAGAAAAGATGCAACTACGTAGCTACCATGGCAAAGGAAAACAACAGCCTTTGGAGAAGAGAAAGGCAACCATTTGCAAGTAAAAAGCTGCACTCCTCTTGCATTCCTTATATATTCCTGCATGTATAGCTCATCTCATCAGCCATCAATTTCTTATTGCTCATAACAAATAGGAAACAGGGTTGACGATTCATGAAGCACAGAGAAAAAGAAAAAAGAAAAACACATAATACCTCCTGATACTCGACCACCATGTTATTATTATTCGGATGAATCTCAACTTCCATCTTCATGCAAAAGCAAAAGAACAACAGTAATCTCAAGTCTCAACCAATCACAATCGACCTGAGCATGCCCTCGATTATATATAAACACACTTCACAAGACAGATCTGCTACCTTACCTCAGAGACAGAGATACGATCAATCAACGAAGCTGATGATATTGTGTTGTATTGTATTGTATTGTCAAAGAGAGAATTATTATGGCACGAGGAAATAAGTAGAAACACTCGGAACTGGAAGCTTCTACTTTTAAAGAGAAGCAGAGACCGAAGACACAGATGCTATTACAATAATAGTTACATCAAGGGTGAGGCTGTTTGGTTTGTTTCTTATACGGTTACGATTATTTAGGCACGTGAGAAACTTCCAAAATTGATGAGGTGGCGTGATCACAGACCCTTGTTATAGGCAGAGCAGAGAATTTGAGTGCTTGTGTTTATTCTGTATATCAGTGCATAATTTATCACGTGGGGAGGATCTCTTTGTTTCGTCTAATTAGTAAACGAGGCGAGAGAATATTGGATAACAGTTTATTATAATAAAATAATAAATAAAAATATTTTTTTATTTAATATTAATTTATATTTTTTATTAAATAATCTTATCGTATTATTATTATTATTATTATTATTATACCATAGTAAAATTGTACGTTTGGTTTTGGTGCAGCAATTGAACAGATTATTAAGACATAAAAAATTTATGAAAGCAATCTAAATATTATTTTCACAAACCAACCTCATAAATGGAAAACCATGCTACACTAGTATATATCACTGTCTCGTATTCAAGTTAACATGGACATATGGGACCTTTTCATTTAAGTCTGAGTCTCCTACCTGCTCTTCATTAATCACATACCACCTGTAAATTTCTATGGTCATTGTGATCAATTTCAGAAAAAGATAGGAGGAAAATGACCGTAGTCGTTCAAATTTGTGAGAGGGAATACGTGTATGGTTGGCATGGGACATTCGTTTTCCAATGCTCATGTCATATTGATAGAGATAGTTGATAGTTCCCATGACATTCAGCCAATAAATGGTTATAATTTCAGTAATTTTGATCACATTTGACTCTTGATGTACCGTTCTCAATGGCCACTGCCTACCATGCTATTCATTCATCAATTGCAAATTTGATTAGTGTCTTCAATAAACGCAAGAAATTTTTTTACGACAGAGGATCTGCAATCCTTCTTTTTAAATCTTACTAGGTCATTTGAAGTTCCAACGTCGGTGGTTTGAGTAGTCACGAAGAACACGTCCATCGGGGAGGTTCTTTTGGCTAAACAAAACGAAGCCTCGCATCGCATGTCTCGAAAGGAAGTGGCACTGGCACACCGCACACGCACAGAAAACTATAAATGCTGGTTGAGGCACAAAACGAATTTAATTTTATTAGGATGTACGAGAAAAACTTCTAGATAATTTCGTTGGAGGTTGTCGCAGCCCAAATTTCTATTTTTATTGTGTACAATTTCTACCCTTATATTTAAGGGGGCCACTTAGGTACGAGGGGGGCGTGTACTTTGCCACCCAGCCAAGTGGCTGGGGGCAAATGACAGGCAAGTGCAGCCTTAAATAGACAAATATTGGGGAGGGATTCGTGAGTCCAAGGCCTGAAACAAAACCCTAATAGTTGTTGATTATATGGGTTAAAGGTAACTAACGGAAATGCAGAGAAAATTGCGCGGCCATTCTTTACGGAGCTAAATGAATAATAATTAGATGTAGTGACTCTATTGGCCATCTGAGTTTAAATTCTTACCTTTATTATTTTATTTTTTCTCTTTTAAGAAATAAGTAATGAATGTTAATAACAATCACAACTTCTCACATGACAAAAACCTTTTTTCAGGCACAAATGTGAATGCTACATTGGATATTTCGGTTGACAATGTCCATATAGCCATCTGGGGTAAAAAATTAAACTGGTGGCACTAATGGAGTTGAATAAAATGTTTGTTTGGATAGAAAATTAAAGAAAAGTTGAAGAAAACAGAGAGAGAATTCTGAAAATTTTATTTTCTTCTTTGTTGAATTATACAAGATATTATTAACTATTTATTTATACAAATGTGAAACTAACTAGAATATTTTACAACTACCATTTAAGTATCTAAACTAATCTCCTAGAATTTCAAAAATTACAACTATACAAATTGTGAATATAACAACTTTACTAGCAACTTTTCTTCTTTAACAACTCAGGCACCGGCTTTTCTTCTCAGGGAAGGTTAATTAAATCTACTGTCACCAAGTCAAAACTATAACAAACTAGTACTCTTCAATTGATCAACATGCATCAATCCTGAGCATCTATTTTTTATTGGCTACGTGGAGTTGTTAGTTAGAATCATACTTAGCTTGAATTTCTTTAATTGAACTATGACTTGTACTGTTTGATACAAGCTAAGAAGAGTGTTGTTTTTGCTTGTCATGCTTTTTATCATGCTTGATACATCTATCTTTAGCATCCCCTCTTAAGCTGAAATGTTTAGAAAGAGCATTCAGCTTTGGTTTTAAAGTAATTAAATTGAGGAAAAGATATAAGCTTAGTTAATGCATATGCAATATGTTCACCAGTAGGAACATATCTAACTTTTAATAACCTATTAATCACATGATCTCTGATATAATGAACATTAAGTTCAATATATTTTGTTCTTGAGTGAAACATTGGATTGTGTACAACTAAAGCAACACTCTGGCTATTACACCAAAGAATGGGAGCTAGGGTAGGAAGCATATGAATTTCTTGCAGTAGAGAATGAAGCCAAGCTAGTTCAGATGATGCAGTAACTAAAGCACGATATTCTGATTCAATGCTTGATTGGGTAACAACATTTTGTTTCTTTGAAAACTATGAGATTAGATTTGATCCTAGATAAACACAGTAAGCTTCAACAGGCTTTCTGTCATCTAAGTCACATCCCCAATTAGCATAAAAAAATGTAACAAGTTCATGTCTGCCATAAGTACTGGAATGTTGAAAGTATCTAAGTAATCTCTTGCAAGCTGGCCAATGCATATCAATAAATGAAGATAGAAACTAACTAAGTCGATTTATTACACAAGATATGTCAGGTCGAGTGAGTATTACATATTGCAAACTGCCAATTAGACTTCTATAAAGAGAATAATCTAAGAAAACATTGCCATTGTCTTTGGAAAGTTTTTGGATAGAGAGCATAAGAGTGTCATTGCCTTTACAATCTGCCATATTGGCTTTATGAAGAAGATCTTGAATATATTTAGTCTGAGACAAGCCTTCAGCTATTATAGTAACTTTAATGCCTATAAAATAATTGAAGCAACCTAAATCTTTAAGAGCAAAAGTGACATTAAGCTGATTGATGAAGAATTCAATTTGTTAAGTGCTTGAACCTGTGATTAATATATCATTCACATACACTAAAACTAGCAGAACATCAGTGGTTGATCTTTTGAAGAATAGAGATGTGTAAGCCCTTGCGTTAAATAAGCCCTTGCGTTAAAGAATCCCCATGAAAGCAATGATTATCTTAGCTTATCATATCAGGCCTTAGGTGCCTTTTTTGAGGTCATATAAAGCTTTATAAAATTTGCAGACATGATTTGGAAATGTTGAGTTGACAAATTTCTCAGGTTGATGCACATATATAGCTTTAGTTAAGTTTTCATTTAGAAGTGCATTGTTAATGTCTATTTACTTAGTAGACCATCTTCTCATAACAACTATACTCAAGATAATCCTAATAGTAGATGCCTTAATAACTGGACTGAAGTTATTGGAGAAATCAATACCTAGAGTCTGATGAAAACCTTTGGCCATAAATTGAACTTTATGCTTAGATATGGCCATCGGTGTTGTATTTGATCCTGAATATCCATTTGCAGCTCACAACTTTCATATCAGAAGTAAAATGAACTAAGGTCTATGTGTTATTATTCTGTAAAGCTTTGAATTCATCTTGATTTGTTGCAACCTAATGACATATAAGCAATGTTTTTTTGACATTGGTAGGAACACTTTCAACACATTGAGCATGATATACTTTTGGCTTAAATATACCATGTTTAGACCTAGTTATCATAATATGTTGATTTTCTATGATAAAAAGCAAGCTTGCATTTTGAGAAGGTAAATAGATTGATGAATCACTTAAAGGAATATGATGACTAGCAAATGTATTGGAAACAAATATCTGAGATTCAGATGGTAAAGTTGCTGGAATAGCTTGTAGAGGATTTTTATGATTATTGGACACTGGAAAACTATTAATGAGAGGTATGGAATAAGTGGGATAGAAGAATAATAAACTTTTTAATTTTGACACAGAAGTGGAAAACTTCTCAAAGAAATGAAAAGTAGACTCATCAAAGATTACATGTTTAGCTATAAACACCTTATTTGAAATAGGATGCAAGCATTTATAATTTTATGAAGAGGATTATATCTAATAAATATGCACTTTGCTGACCTGAAATCAAGCTTGTGGGCATTATAACTTCTTA
The DNA here is from genome assembly GCA_035584115.1 of Cedrela odorata. Taxonomy (NCBI): domain Eukaryota; kingdom Viridiplantae; phylum Streptophyta; class Magnoliopsida; order Sapindales; family Meliaceae; genus Cedrela; species Cedrela odorata. The sequence goes on along the minus strand of JAXCLQ010000001.1, from coordinate 20,433,567 downwards.
GAAGTGGAAAACAAGAACAATCGAAAACTTTGAGTAAAGAATAATTTGGAATAGACTGAAACAAGTATTCATAAGGTGATTTGTTATGTAAGATAGCGTTAGGTAATCTATTTATGAGAAAAACTAAATGAGAAATGCATCCCACCAGAAATCAAAAGAAAGTAAAACCTGTGAAAGTAGTGTTAAACCTAGCTCAATAACATATCTTTGTTTCTTTTCTACTATCCCATTTTGATGATATGTATGGAGACAAGAATATCTATACAGGATCCTATGTTTCTTGAGAACTGGAACAAAAACAATGATTTCCTTACCCTCATATCTTTGTTTCTTTTCTACTATCCCATTTTGATGATATGTATGGAGACAAGAATATCTATACAGGATCCTATGTTTCTTGAGAACTGGAACAAAAACAATGATTTCCTTACCCTCATTTGTTTGAAGACACTTGATAGAATAAGAAAATTGATTTTCCACCTGCAACTTGAAATGAATGAAGACAGTTAAGGTTTTTAACTTTAGTTTTAATGAGAAAATCCAAGTTTATTTTGTTAATTTGTCTACAAAGCTAATATAATATTTATAACCTTCTCTAGAAATTGTAAAAGAAAGACTTTAAAGGTTAGTATGTATAAGTTGTAAAGATGCATTTATTTTAAGAGAAGAAATGAGGAAGTGTAACTTGTAACTCTTGCCACACTGACAGGCTTCACATAATAAAACTTGTTATGTTTTATTGAATTTTGAAAAATATTTACAAGTTTGTAGTACAATATTGAGGACCTTAGCACAAAGATGACCTAATCTTTAATGAATTATAGTTAAAGGATTTGCAGGCGTTACAACTAAATTCGAAAAATAAACTAGATTGTGTTTATTACAGGCAACTTTATTAAGATTTTCAAAGTGCACATAACTTTTAGCATTTGAATGTATTTGAGGCAGATTGACTACATAAAATATAGACAAAAGCAAATGTGTTTATTCTTTTAAGTGAACTGACTTGTGTTTGATGGAAGCAATATCCTATACAGGCCTCTCATAACTATGCCCCTTAACAACATCATCCTCTTCATTTTGTCCATTATGAAACAAGAATCACAGCAAAACTTAATTGTTATATTATTGTTAGAGATCAATTTTGACACACTTATCAGGTTTTTGGCAATATTGGAAACACATAGCATGTCTTTGAGTATGATTTTGTGGTTTTGACTATAATTTAATGATGATTTTAGTAAAAATGTCATAACACCAATGTGTAAAATTGATAAACCACCACAATTTTCTATGATAAGTTTATCATTACCTCTGAATTCTTCATAGATGGCAAGATTTTGGACATAATTTGTAAGATGATGTGTGACACCACTATCAATACACCAACCTTTAATGGTATTGATGATATTGACTTTATGGTGGTATAGAAGCATAATCTTTGTTAAAACAATGAAAACAAAAAGATGTTATATGACCAAACTTGAAACAAATCTGACATGTTTTTCTTTGCCTTCATTATAATCTCTTCTTCCTTGATGTGTTCTTCCACATTGAAAACCTCTAAAACTACATTTTCTCTTCTTTAATTATTGAATCTTGCATTCTGAAATGCTGGTTGTGTTTGTGAATTTTGATTGAAATTGTAATTGCCTCTATTGTCATTTATTTTTTAGTATTGCTTAGCTTGAACATAATTTGCAACATAGTTTCCTTAGGCTTTATTTATATATACTAAATTTTGTTGTTCTAACCGACATTCATGAGTAAGCAAGATTGAATAAACATCATGAATTTTTACTCTCTCATTTGCCAGTGATATGCACGACTATTGAATTGTAATATGATCTTAGTTCAGCAAGAACATACAGAATAAAATCAACATCATTAATAGGTATACCTGCGGCAGCTAGGTTATCTGCAATGGTTTTTATCTTGAGAAAATACTCAACTATTGATAATGAATATTTCTTCATTGATTGTAATTGAAATCTTAGTTGTAGGGCTTTTATTTTTTACTGTAAACCAAATTGTTTTTCCAAAGCTATCCAAACTTCACGAGCTGTTTCACATCTAATCACCAAGATAAGAATACTTTCACTCATAGAGGATAAGAGCTATCAAAGAAGAAGTTGATCCTGCCTTCTCCATATTAGAAACTTTGGATTTTCAATTATTTGACCACTGCTTCCACTTGGTAGAAATCTTTGTGGAGCAAACTTTTCTTCATTAATGAAGTCTTCAAGACCATTACCTCTGATTGAAGGCAAGATTTGAGATCTCCAAACAAGATAGTTTGAGTTGTCAAGTATAATTGGCACAGTAAAAGAAAATGTAGTATTTACAGAAGAACTTGAGTAAGACAAATTTGCATTAACCATTACTTCTGGCTCAAATACCAAATGAAGTTAAGTAAGATGTTTGTTTGGATAGAAAATCAAAGAAAAATTGAAGAAAACAAAGAGAGAATTCAGAAAATATTATGTTCTTTTTTATTGAATTGTATAAGATATTCTTCATTGTTTATTTATACAAATGTAAAACTAACTAGAATATTCTACAACCACCATTTAAGTATCTAAACTAATCTCCTAGAATTCCAAAAATTACAACTATACAAGCTGTGAATATAACAACTATAACAACTTTTCTTCTTTAACAAATTGTGCACCAAATTTTCTTCTCAGAGAATGCTAATTACACCTACTATCGCCAAGTTATAATATAACAAACCAGTGCTCTTCAATAGATCAACATGCATCAATCCTGAGTGTCACAGGCTAACTTTTTCTTAGTTGAGATTAGGCCCGTGCGGCACTTATTAGCGCACTCGAACTAGTAAGTTAATCTGAACGAGTTTACAAGCAGCAAGCTCAAGTTGTTTAGTTGTCTACAAAAATAAATCAGCAGTATAAAATAAAAGAAAACAAGCATACAAATGTTTATCAACACAATTCAAAGTAACATCGGTAAAATATGCCACAAGCATGCAATGATTAATGAGCATGCAAGCATTGAATAAATAAGCGTCACAACACATTGGGACAACGGGCAAATAAAATTGAATAAACAATGCAATCAGCTCATTTTATTTATCTAAGGGCAGAGAAGTACACAGCGAAACCCCCAGAATGCTGATGGCTAAGGCCCTCTTGAGGCACTTAATTATTCTCCTAAAGAGGTTTTTGAGACATTATAAGAATGACAATGTGAGACATAACACATATCTTAGTTGTCACACTCTCTGAAATAGTAAGTAAAATAAGCATTCTAAGCCCCATAAGTACCTCCCCGTCTTACGACCATAAGCTTATTACCTTGCCCTGGACAAGTAAATGCGAGTGACCCTTACAATAAGCATCTGTTCTTTGTTGGCCACGTGGAGTTGTTAGCTGGAATCATGCTCAACTTGAATTTCTTTAATTGAATTGTGACTTGTGCTGTTTGATCCATGCTAGGAAAAATGTTGTTTCTGCTTGGCATGCTTCTTATCATGCTTGATACACTTAAGAGCACTAAAATTAATGGTTGACAACCAAAAGCACATGGTTGACAGTCACGTTTGATCTTCCACTTCATAATTTCTTCATGAGATATTCAGTTTGTTCTGGATAGTCAGGAGCAAAACTAAAGGCAGAGACCAGGCCAACCATGCCAATGATTTGCATCCATCTATGTGTCCCAGTTGTAACAGCTGCCCCTGCCACAGCACTTGCAATGAAAGCATTGATCTGCAAGAAGAAAAAAACTTAGCAATTTCCATAAGTAGGTCATAAGCCATGTCCATATCTCAGAATTCTAATATATAAAAGCATTAGAAAGTTTAGGTTATTGTAATCTTCCAAATATCTGATAATATTAGTAACATATTCTTATTACAACAAGTGAGTGGCCAACCAATGTCCCATGCAATAATGTTGTTAGGGAATACGAATAATTGACTACTTCAACACGTACATTGAGGGGAGTTGATATGTCATTTTATTGAAGTTGAAGCTTTTATAAAACAAGAGCTGGCTGCAAATTACATATACTTCCATGGAAAAATAAATACATCAAACAACAAGAAGACTTCCATCTCCCACAGGATGAACCATATTCCACCGTTGAGGTATTCCAAGGAAATAGCCTAGTTAATTCCACCTACTGAACTAAGAGGTCAAGAGATCGATTACCCAATTTTCTTGTGAACCACCAACAATGTCTAAGTTACAACAATGTCTGTAATTACATGTCTTGATACTACGTACAACCTAAAATTTATTATCTAAACTGAAGATTTCAATCTTCCTCTACCCGACGTTTGTTTTAGGAAATTACTGTAAACGGCGCCGTTTTATGATAGTATAGTACAGGTACAACAACGAAAGAAAAGTAAAATTTCCGAAACGTCCGTGAAAAACGAAGTTTACCTTCTCTCTTTCTGAAAACGATTTTAAAATCGAAATATAATTACATTATAAATGAAAAGCGACGTCGTTTGGCCCGAAACTGAAACCCTAGTCAGCCCTCTTTGCTAACCCTCCTTTTATATGTTCATTCTTCACACAGCCCCCCGATGCGGTGTAGAGCCCTCTCTTCTTCTTAGTTGATTAATTCCCTGAGTGGCGGAGCAGAGAAGCGAAAATGAGTCGCGGAGCAGCAGCAGGAGCCAAAGGAAAGAAGAAGGGAGCGACCTTCGTGATAGACTGCGGGAAGCCAGTGGAGGATAAAATTATGGACATCGCTTCACTGGAAAAGTTCCTCCAGGAGCGGATCAAGGTCGGTGGCAAAGCCGGTGCCCTTGGTGACTCCATAACTGTCACTCGTGACAAGAGCAAGATCACCGTCACCTCTGACAGCGACTTTTCTAAGAGGTGCTTTTTTTGTTTCTTCTTTGAATCTTTTACTGTGCTTGATGATTGTTGATGTTGAAATTTGTTTTTGTTATTTAAGTGCTAGTTTTTGTAGTTATTGGGGCTTTCTTTAGGGTTTAGAGAACTGGATCTCTTAGACGGTATTCAAAACTGACGAATCCCATGTGTGCTGCAAAACCTGGCTTCTTTAATTCCCATTTTGTAAAAAGTTTTGATTTGATAATAATGGAACTATTTGTGAATGGAAACTTTTGTTGTGAAATTAAGCGTACATTTGGTTTTGTTGAATTTTAAAAACTTACATTTCAATGGTAGTAAGTATATGGTTAAGTGGTGATATGATGGCATTGGAATTCAGCATTTCTGCTAAGCATATTAATTTTGGGGCTTTCACTTTGAATGTATGCAGTATGCTAATGGTTTACTTCCTACAGTTGCCGTAGTGAATGGCAGATTTATTGTGTGGTTGTTTTAAACTTTCCACCAGCATTTTATGTTTCATCATGTTGGCATTGAAGAACTGGGTTCTTTTGTTTCTGTAGTTGTTTTTGTTCGTTGGTCCTTCCATTGATAGATGTTTGATTGTTTCGTAATTTAGCCCTGTTGCTTTATCTTGTAGTTAGAGCTTCATACTGTGAGTTTGAGTTGAATTTGCTCCATTGCTGGTGCTATATTATTTTCATCTTTGTTGTTATGATAATAGTTACACGATTGTGCTGTTCCACATAATGTAACTTTACTGTTGCATGCACTCTACTTATACTGTCATTTCAATTGTGCTGTGCTCGACAACTTCTCATCATGGTTATATATTGTCTTCAGGTATCTAAAGTACTTGACCAAGAAGTACTTGAAGAAACACAATGTAAGAGATTGGCTTCGGGTGATTGCTTCAAACAAGGACCGGAGTATCTATGAGCTGCGGTACTTCAACATTGCCGAGAATGAGGGTGAGGAGGAAGACTGAAGATCCATTACTTGTTCTAGCTTCTTTTTCTTTATTCTGCAATCAAATTTGTGGACTTGTTTGGATTGTTTTGCGATCCTTCGGATTGTTTTGCGATCCTTCTTAGTATGTTTTGTTGAAATTCTGGTTATTGATTAGATATTCTGTTTTATGTATAACATGCTTTAATACAATGCAGAATTTTTTCTAGTGTTTGATTATATAGTGATGGATATTCTTTTTCACCCTTAATTTTTTATGTTCCAAGCCGACCTGTAGTTGGACTCTTGGTCATTTTAAGCAAGCAATGCATTGTTTGTATTGCTTCTTCCACAAATTTAGCACATAGCATTTTGCTCGACTGAAGAACAACCTATTTCTTCATGAATTGAGAGAATTAGTGTCATAAGTAATGTGCTGTAACTTTTTGTTCGTACATAGCTGGAGATTGGATGTGTGTTCGGAATTAAATCATAGGAATGAGAATTTGATTGATAAACCATGGATAATCTTTGTATGGCTGGTTTTGATTTTGTCGAACCTCACTATTTTGGAACATGCTGAGCCTAATTATTTGCCAGGTCAGTTTGACTCTACATTCCCTGCTTGCAGCACAGTAGTCTAAAACATTGCAATTTATGGTAATAAGGTTGGATACACTTCTCTTGAAGATAGATTAAGACTGATTAAATAGAGGATCCTCTTTAATTTTGAATTCTCAATTTGCTTTGTATAGTGAAGCTTCATAGGCGCCATTCTCAAAAACATGAGCCTTGATACTCATGTTATCTTCTTGTATCATCTCTAACCATAGTTTTGTCACCGCCAACACCAGTACCTCCCCTTCACCGTGACCCCTCTCAATTTATGTATTGTAATATACCCTATGTACCATCTTTACCATGACCACTACTAATTTATGCATTATAATCTCACCCTAATGTACTATATTTTGAAATTGGCGAAGATGGTGTCATTAATGGTGCTCTCCGTGGAGGTCATGGCAGTAAAGATGACTATCACAGAAAACACTTTGGCAAAAAGTTCTCCTTTTAAGTATCATAATTATTATGAATTTTGTCCTGTTGAATTAAATTAAATTAATTAAGAAATGTAAAGAATGAAATCAAACCAGTTGAATGAAAAAACAAATAGACCCATGAGTGCTAAATTTGAAATCACCTTTTGACTATTCCGTTCAACTCGTCCACATGTACTTGCTCCACTTGCTTACTCCTCTTATTTCTTTTGGTTCTTGGCTTCTTGCTTTCTTTGGGTTCGTACTTATGTGATACATGCTTAATGCTTTCATATTATAATATGTCACGATAAAGGAATTTCTGTTTTATTGTCGGCCTGCAATAAGACCTGTACGACAGAAGGCAATCAGTTGATTAAGGCATGATCTGATCAATTAATCTAATTAACCAACCATTCAATTTGATATCTTTAATAAATAAATAAATAAGGGTCTATCTTGTGGTGGGTGGGTTGCATCAGGCGTGACATTTTGAACTTTCCCATGCTTGCCTTTGTATTTTATCATTAATTAGTGTATCCGCAAAGACAATCAAATGATACTCATTCATTTTGCCTTGGTGTCCAGATATGTACATTATCAAATTGTTCATTCACTAAAATTAGAGGTCAGCGTGCCTTGGAGCAAAGTGAACTTCCACGCGACGAAGTAATGTAACCTGACATCATAATTTATTTTTCAACGAGAACACGGACCTCGTACACGCCCTTCCACACAGTTTGTCTTCAATTTTAGTTTCAAACGTTTGACTCTCCGGCGACCTCTCCGGTTTCCGGTAAACATTGTCGAATAGATTTGGTCTCGTATAACACATTGTGATAAATTTTGTTCGACTGAACTCCGGCGACCTCTCTGGTTGCCGGAAAACATTTTCGAATCGATTTTATCTCGTATAACACATTTTGATGAACTTTGTTCAACCTCGTTATGTTCTTATCCAAACTTGCTTGCAGGTTTTCAATATTGATCTTTGGAACGATATATTCTGGATTTTGTAGTCTGTGTGCTGATGTTGCATTTATGTCGGATTAATAATTTGCGTTAAATTGGATTTAGATTTTCTTTCCGAGTCTGTGCCGTTTCATGAGATTGGTATTTTGTGTAGAGTATGTATGCTATGGTAAGCTGTTTAGCGATCATGTGTCATTGAAACTAATTGTGGATTTCTGTTGGTCACAGACTGATATGTTACTCATATTTATCTAATTGTGGGATTCTGGATCGGAATAGCGTCTTTGAAGCTTGGTGAGTAAAAATTGAATCTTTTTGGGTTCTGTTGGAGTAAAATGAGTGATGTGTGAACTGAAATTTGGATGCTAATTCTGGGTTGACTTAAATCCTCATTCACCACTTTGAAAATGATACTGAACTAGGATTGTAGAAGACTTTGGGGAGTATTATTATGGGATTATTTATTTAGTTATTTGATATTGAAATACCATCTGATTCCATTTAACTTTTCCTTCATATCAGGTTATTTTATGCTGATGCAAGAATTACTGATATTACTAACTTGAACCACAACTTGTTGCTGATTAAAGATGATCTATGTACAAAACCAAAGCATTGACAGCATATTTAAAGATGATTATGAAAAATGTGAAAGCTACCTGTTTTTCAGTGGCGAAACATCACTGGGGAATGGGTTCCGGGCTTTCCTGTATTTTCTTGGTCTTGCTTATTGTTTTATTGGATTGTCTGCTATCACTGCTCGTTTTTTCCGTTCTATGGAGAATGTTGTGAAGCACTCATGTAAGGTAGTAGAAATAGATCCTTGCACCAAAGCTGAAATTGTTAGATATGAAAAGGTATGGAATTACACTATTGCAGACATTACCCTGCTGGCCTTCGGGACTAGCTTCCCTCAAATCTCGTTAGCTACAATTGATGCTATACGGAACATTGGAAGCCTGTATGCTGGAGGTCTGTTTCTTTGTGATCTTTTATTTCCTACATAAAACTCTAATCCTTTTTTTTTTTCTGCATAAAGTGCAGTATATCTGTTCTCTTTCACATAAATTTGACACCCTATAAATTCCACTTAATCTCTAGGTTTGGGTCCTGGAACGCTTGTTGGTTCTGCTGCATTCGATCTGTTTCCCATCCATGCTGTTTGTGTTGTAGTTCCGAAAGCTGGGGAACTGAAAAAGATATCAGATATAGGAGTGTGGTTAGTAGAGCTTTTTTGGTCTTTTTGGGCTTATGTCTGGCTGTACATAATTTTAGAGGTAACTTCAAGCAATGTCCTCTCATGTAAATGCTTCATGATTTGTGTAGTTGGAAATAAACAAAGAATGCTCTTGAATCAAAATTTAGATAATCGTAATCAAATTTGAGCACATAGAAATATACATATGCGAGGCAGGATTAACATCACCTCACTTTGCACAAGTTGTTACAGATAATGTGGTGCCTTAGATGGAAGAAAAGTTAATGGATAAAATTAGATGGTCTATATTATATGAAATGTTGGTTCAATAATATTTTCCCCTCTCGTCTCTCTTGTCTTTTCTTTCCTCTCTTCAAACCCCTTTCTTTGCGCCTAAATAATGAAAAGCTTTTCATTTTAAACATAATTACACCATACCAGAGATTCATTGGAAAAATAAAAACACTATAAGGATACTTCAATAACTGTACCATCCAATAACTGTCTTCATGCAGTGACCTAATTGTTTACACACATAAAAATATCTACCTTTTAAATAAACCACTAAGTATGAACAAGTTTACACATACCAACATAGAAACACAAAAATTGGATAATGAAAATGAATTTACTTTTTAAGTTTGATACAACTGAAATATCAAATCAAATGCTTTTATCTTTCTCTGCTATTGCAGATTACTTGAACCAAGGTACTGAAACCAATGCTGTCTTCTGATACAGCCTGTGCACTTCACTCTATACTCTTGTTTTAGCCTCCATCCTAGCATATGTGAGCATCTGATTTTTATTGGCCACCATAAAACTCACAATTGGGATACCACCAAATGTTTTCAATGTTGTTAGTTGTGAGTAATGATGATCTGGTTATATATTTTTACCAATCTGTCTAATACTTACGTTCTAATGAAGTTGGAGGATGCATCGTCATAGTTATGGCTGACGTTAATCTTGTTAACTTGAGGTTCTAACTTTATGCTTCAGGTATGGACCCCCAATGTGATTACAGTTTGGGAGGCCTTATTGACAGTATTGCAATTTGGATTGCTTTTGACACATGCTTATGCTCAAGATAAGCGTTGGCCTTATTTATCTCTTCCTTTGTATGTTTTTCTATTCTTTTGTTTCTGCTTCAATTGTTTTTTTTTTTATAGCTGACGTTTTTGTGATTTCTATTCTGCTTATCTCTTTTGCAATATATGCAGAGCAAGAACTGAGAGGCCAGAGGATTGGGCGCCAGCAGAGACCACTTCACGTAAAGATGAGAACAATGTTTATGATGAGTGCTGTGAAATACTTCAACTTGGTGAAGATGGAAATAGGACAGGTACCAGTCTGACCCATCGTATCCATTGATGCTTTAGAGTTAAAATGATTAGTGGTAATTCAATCAATACAGCATTCTGGCAGTCTTGTTTATAAATTATTGGCAATTTTTTTGAAGGAGCTACCCCTTATGTGAGTGAATACTGTAATTAGGGTTGGATTTTTCTTCTAATTCGTCGTATTTGTGACATCATTTTGACTTTTGGAAGGGTATTATCTGTGGCTATTATTCCTCTTATGAAGATCTATTTTGTTAGAATGCCATACAAGTTTTATCGGTGCCATTGGTAGTGGGTATATGATATAAAAGTCCTATCAGAAGAGTGGAAATAGTAAGTTAAATGAAATGGTCTCAAGATAGAGAGAAAAAATAATGACATATTACAACATCTCTTATTGTTCTGTGAATAATTTACAATATTAGTGGAATGCTGATGTGTCTAGCTCTTGCCTCTGCAAATCATAACAACGGATCTGGAAATTCATCCTTGTAGGTCTAGTGTATCAAAAGGTCCCCGGAAGTGAAGATGTCGCTGAATCTTCCAACAAACCTTTTCATGAGGAGATAAATTTAGAATCTCCTAGTGTGCTAGCACTCTGGAAACAGCAATTTGTGGATGCACTCATGGTAATGTATTTCATGCTGTATTTTAGAATTCTTTGAAGCTTTCTATGAGAAATGACGGCAGAAAATCATATGTTGAGCTCAATCCAAGATTCTTATTCTTTCATCTCTCTCCCCCTTTGGGAGAAGTTAACATTTAGAATCATATGAATATTATATCCCCCCACCCTACTAGAAGCATCCTAAGAATGTAGTTTGTTCAAAACTATTTCTTGTTCTATTTCATAATCACCAATCAGAGCAGTTCTCGAAATGCAACTTGATCTGACTGTTCAAAATGCAAGAGCAATTCATATTTCTTGGGGATTTTCGAAAATGTAGAGTCATGAGGCAGACATTTAGGGTCCAATGCTTCACCTGGCTTTCTTGTTTATATTGAATTTGAATTAGCTGCAGATTATGAAAATTTTGTTAGGATAGAATAGTTGGGACTCCTTTGATTTAATTATTAATGTTTACATCATGTAGTTGTGTACTAATACATGTAATTCTACTGATTTTTCACTATTAACCGTTAGGATTTTTTTTCCTTTCCAAGCTTAGTGGTAGATCCTCACGAATTATTTATAGTTTTTTTTTTAAACAGTTGGAAAGCCCAGATTCAAGGAATTTGAACATGTTTTGTATACGGCTAGCCAGAATATTTTGGGAATCTCTTCTTGCACCATGGAAACTTCTATTTGCTTTTGTGCCTCCTTATCATATTGCTCACGGGTGGATAGCCTTCATATGCTCTCTAATTTTCATCAGTGGGATAGCCTACATTGTTACAAAGTTCACAGATCTTATAAACTGTGTCACAGGTATCTATCCTCACTAAAAATAAAATTCCTTTCTTTCTTTCTATTGATGATGATGAAAATGATTTCCTTATAGTCTAGCTACTGAAGGTTCCTTTTTATATACCCTACTTTCTTGCAGGAATAAATGCTTATGTCATAGCATTTACGGCATTAGCAAGTGGAACTTCTTGGCCAGATTTAGTGGCCAGTAAGATTGCTGCTGAACGTCAGATAACAGCAGACTCTGCTATTGCCAATATCATTTGCAGGTTTCATTCTTAGAATCTTATTATCAGATCATTGCTGCATATAAATTGCTGATTATGGTCAACAGAGCTAAATATTACTGTTGTATGTAAGGATATGGAACAGACACCTGAGAGTGAAGAAAATATAGTCTAATTTAAAATTTTAACTCGTGCCTGGATATCAGGGTAAGGAACAAACACCTTTAGATGGCCACTGAAATTGAGATATATGGTTGGGAATGGATAGAAATAGTAACTGAGAAGACCAGAACTCTTAATTTAATTTCAATGAGAAAGCATTTTTGATTTGTTTATTCATTTTACCTTTTTGAAATCAATATTTATGAAGTAAACCAAGAAGGTTTTTTCTATGCCTAAATTGATCACTCATTGCATTCATTTTCCAAGCTGCTTAACGTTATTGTTATGGTGAAGCAGATTAAAATCTGTGAGAAATGATATTGATTTTTCCTCATTTTCTTTTGTAGTAATTCTGTGAATATATACGTGGGCATCGGCATTCCATGGCTGATAGACACCGCATACAATTTCATAGTATATAGGGAACCCTTGCGGATCCAGAATGCGGGGGGACTAAGCTTTTCATTGCTTGTATTCTTCTGTACTTCTGCATGTTGTATTGCCGTTCTGGTGTATAGGCGTCTAACACTGGGTGCAGAGCTTGGAGGGCCAAAACTATGGGCCTGGGTTACCAGTGCGTACTTTATGCTACTTTGGATTATTTTCGTTGTGCTTTCTTCCCTCAGAGTTTCTGGAATCATATAAGAAAATATTATTTTTGAAAATTTTCCCCAATTATATTATTTTGATCCCCCTGATATGTGTAGCTTGTATTTTTCCCCTTCAATTAAAGTGCTCCTGAACTCTTTTTGTAATTTCCAATCTTTATTCTGTATGTTACACTTTCGCTATAGTTTTGCCCTCAATCAGGGACAACTTCACATGTTGCTTCTTTCACCTTCAAAATAGAGATTGTTATTACAAGCGCAGCACAACTGCAGTAAAACAAATCCGAAACGGTTTCAATTTGCAGTTTTTCTATACTATTGTTAATAAGAGTTCAATGCAAAAATTAACTTAGATTGGACAAGGCAGAATGTAGAAAAACATTTGGTGGCTGTGGCACAATTATATTTTTAATTAAGCGATTATATATATATACATATATTTGAGGTTAATTATTTATTTTTCAGATAAAAATATCCACTTTATTATTTGTATGATAAATTTAAAAATTTGAATTTAAATTTTTTTTTAATTATAATTTTTTTATGTGAATTTTAAAATTTTAAAGCAAAAGAAAATGAATTTTGTTAAAAAAAGATAAAATTTATCAAAAAAGTATAAAATTCGTTGCGGAAAGATAAATTTTATAGAAATAATCAGTTATAAAATTGAGTTAAAAAGAAAATTATTCAAAAAATAAATAATTAATTTCAAATATAATTTTTTTTTAACTGAAAATAAAACTATAGTTAAAAATATAATTAAGCTCAAAAAATTGGGTCACGACCAGACCCCAAAATCTTCTCTGACTGCCTCATTTCGCTATATAAGACAGTATCCTCGTTTCAGTCAAATACAAACAGAGATTTGTTGAGCTATACAAGCTTAATCTAAATTGCAGCCGAGTTCTAATTATAATCATATGGCAGTTTGCTATATAAACGAAGGATGAAAGCATATCCCAGGGATCTGTTACATAAGAGGGCATAAATTAAGGCACTAGCCACCTCTAGAACAAAGCAAGAGTTTCCATATTCAATCTTTTTATTTGGCAACGAAATAAGGGTTCGACAAGGGAACACATTTTATTTTCCCTAATTCAACATCTAACAGCTACATCTTCGATTTTCATTAAAAAACATGCAAGCAATCAAAATTACAATACAATCTCATTTTTGGCTCAAAGTAAATCTTCTTGATTTAAGCAAGGGCGCCCGCGCAAGTTGTGGCTGGATTCTTTGCAGAACTATATTTCTTGGTAATGAATCTACAAATAACAGTGACAAAAACATAAGCCAGCTGCTTTGGGACATAGAAACCAAAATGGATACATTTTAATCACATTCACTAAAGCACCAGCTAACGATTTATGTGAGGGGAGCCAAAGCAGGTGATGGTTAATTTACCTGAAGAAATCCCTCCACAACAATTCAAACATCAACCAATTTGATCCAGTACCAGATGAGCCACTACCACCATCATTCCGCTTTGAGGCAGCAGAAATACTTCACAATCATAAAATTCACTCAAAATGAGCACTTCACACAAAATCTGAAAATACCTTTATCACTAGAAAAACCAATTTAAGAAAAGAAAAATTTTAGCTTAAGGCATACCTGGTAGCAGTTTTCTTTAGCTCATTAAACATGGAACGAGGAGAAAGGCATCCTGAGGCAAGCCATGGAGAAATCTTGCAAGAGAAGTTTGCACCATAGATGCTATCATTGTTGCCATCCTTGGTCCCCTTGTGTGGTTGTGCTTGGCATTCAGCTGCAAACTTTTTCAACCTCTGCAGTGCTTCAGTTTCTCCTCCCACCATAGTATTGGCAGCTGGCTTTCCATCCTACATGACAATAAAATGATATTGTCACAGCATTCTAATCTTGGAATAAAGGTCCACAGAATTTTCATATCAAATGAACAATTGTTGGAATGCCAACGATACTAAATCAATCGTGCTAACATCCAACTAAGAAGACATAAAATAAGGCAATAGAAGTAAGCAAAGGCATCGGCATCAACATCTAGATATATGCTAACCTAAAAACAGATAATGGCCCTTTATATTGCTACTTGAAGCTCTCGTGCAACAATCTTGTTTTAAAAAATTGTAATTCGGACAGACTTACCTGAGTGCTTTTTCCTGTGCTCTTTTGGGGCAAAGGATGCATATTTACAAACTAAGACCTAAGAAGAGTTGAATGAGACCCATAACAGATAAGAATAACAATATGCAATTATGAATTACTTAGCGGAAACAATATTTTAAACACATTCAGCACTTCTACATTCTACATTCCACAGGTTTTGTCCTTTCCAGTACCTCTTGAAGGAAAAAACTACCATTATGAACTACCATAAGGAGCACAAAGTTTTCTGTTCAATTCCCTACCCTTTTTTTTTAATCTTTCATTTCTATTGGATTCACAATAAGAAAAGCACGAATTCAATAAAAATCACAATAGGATCATCGTAAACTATAACCATAGCAGTATTTCTAGTAAACATAAAGATAAAAAAAATCACGAGCCTAACCTGAGACATCGAAGCACACGGGCTGACCCCCAGATCCAACAACGAGGGAATATCACCAGGCTCAACATCTCCACGAGATGGCATTCCTTTCAACTGATCCAAGGCCTCAATTGTCTTCCTAATCTCCAAACCCTGAGCTTTCTCTCTGAAGCCGCTATAATTTGTTGGCATTTCCTCCAACTTAAACGGCAAATCATCAATATGGTACAAAGTGCTTCCCCAAAAGTACTTCAGTTCAACTCCCTCCTCCTTCATAGCCGCCTCAATCTTCTCCTCCGATTTAACCTCATCATGCGACACCTCCTTGTGCGCGTACACTGCATCAGCTCCAATCGCTTTAGCCATCTCAACCAAAACAGTCTCCGGCTTCCCCACTCTCACCACAAGATCAGACCCACGTGCCTGCAAGTTCTTGCGAAGGTCAGAAACTGACTCGATCAAAAACGAGGCCCGGTATGGCCCTGTTTTGTCGAACCCAGAAGAGGATTTGCCGTAATCTCTTGGGTCGAAACAGTAAACAGGCAAGACAGACATGCTCTCTTTATTGGCGGCGTTGAGGCACTCGTTATCATGGACACGCAAGTCGTTGCGGAACCAAACAACGGAAGCTCGACGAATTGCTGCCCCATTATTGGGGTCTAAGGGGCGGTGCGGGCCTAAAGAGAGAGGGCTTTGAAGAGGGTTTGCGGAGATTGTGGACTTGAATGAGAGTTTGGAAGGAGCGATAGTGGCGGAGGAGGCGGAGAGAGAGAGGTGGGAAAGTGAGGAGGCTTGTGTGGGGACCTTTACCTTGTTTGGTTGGTGAGAAAACAAGGTGGAAATTTTGGGTTGAACGAAGAAGGTGTTTGTTGGAAGAACTTTAGACAGAGAAAAGGAAAGCGAAAGAGTTGCAAATGGAGATTGAGAAGGGATAATGGCAAGTGGGTTTTGTTCTTCATTGGATTTTTCGTCTGGGTTTTCAATGTTTTGGTGATTGGGATCCATTTTTCTGATAGGATTTGTAGGAAGAAGAAAATGGCGCTGGGGTTGGAGATAAGCTGTTGATGACGTTGGGATGGGCTGGGATGTCTTCTTTTCGGTTGTTTGTGTTAGGTGTGCGACCATGGCCTTGTAATTTCAGGGGAATTTAAAGAAATTGGTTTGCATCATTATTTATCTGCATTTCTGTCGACCTTTCTTTCTAATTCTAACGACTCCACCCAACACTTTCCACTAACTTTCAACTTTGACAGCCTTCAATCCAATTTTCGGCTCAATTTTGATGGGTGTTTTGGAGATTATGCCTTCAGTTTGGTAGACCGTAGACCTTAAAATGCATGATAAAGATTAAAGAATGCAACTATTTGAGTCAAGGCCCAACATTGATTTTACCTTACTACCACTATATTCGATACTTTTTAACAATTTAATTGTCTTAAAAAATTTATTCCATCATGAATCATTCATTCTAACTTTGCCTTTCTGGCTAAAAAAAAATGACTTGAGTTCCTCTTAAAAGAGCAAGACTGCGACCAGATGGTAGCTAACAGGTTATTGGACCTAATGGCTAATTCTGTTCTGGTCTCGTAACGATTACGACATTCATACTTTGATTGATGATTTGGTATCATTCAATGTTGTGATTGTGCCGGTTTTCCTTCCAATTTTGTAATCCTCGTCAGAAATTTAGCAGCGTGTTTCGTATATTAGCCTTAACTTTCAACAACTTATGATATCTTGCTTTGCTTTTTCCCCGCCTCAAATGGTGGTGCCACTAATGTGTCATAGCTAAATTTTCTCTTCGTCGAGATTTGTCCGCCATGCTGTATTTACTAGCTTATTTCAACTAATGAGTTAGCTTAAATAAGTTTTGTACATAACAAACTCAAGTAAATTAGTTGTTTACAAAAATATAACGACAGTAAAAAATAAAAATAAATAAGTCATTATAATAATCTAACACAATTTAACATTTTATTGATAAAATACTCGAAGCATACAAGCTATCAAAGGTGTATAAGCACTAAATAAGCAAGCGTCTCTACATATAGAGATAATATAAATAAACTAACCTAATTTATACAAGTAGCCTATTTTTATCTACCCAAGAGCAGAGGAGTACACAGCAATATCCCCGGAGTACTAATGGACAAGGCCCTTCTGAAGCACCTAGTCATTCCCTTCTAAAAAGGGTTTTAAGACATTACTCGAATAGCACGAGGAGACATAACTCATGTCTCAGTTGTCACACTTCTAAATAATGCCTACAATGAATACTCCTAAGCCACATCAATGCCTCTCGACTTGTTTTCATGGACTTACTAGCTGGCCTTAAACAAGTAAATGTGTAAGGCTCTTACATTCTTCCCTACCTAATTTATCGGTATTCTCGACGATGACTCTTTCTTGAAATCTTCAATCGTTTGTTAAAACTGCTCTAATTCTTCGGCTCCTTGATTTCCTCTCTTGCAGGTTGATTGCACGTAGAATCTTCTGTGTCAGTGAGTTATGACTTTAACTTGTTAACGTGAAAGATCATGCGCATCTTCATCTAGCCTAACATCCCGACCTTGAATATAGCCTTCTCTACTTTGGCAATGACTGGAACTAGTCTCTCATACTTCTGCATTAGTCTCTTGTCTCGGCTCTTATTAAATCTGTTCTGGTTGAGTTCTTCTGTGAAAGTGTGCGAAGGTATGTTTGCCTCAGAGCCAATCTGTATAATGACCAATTGTTCTCCTTTGGCAATATCTTAGGCAGTTACTTCAGCATTACCTCAGCTACTTCAACAAGATATCCACAATCTCTGACGGGGTCGGCTCTTCTTTCTTCATCTCCTTTGAGATTCTGTTGGTCGCTTGCACTTGGTTAACACTATCACGGTCTCTCTCATGTGATCAACAAGCCACCGGTAGATGAACTAGAGAATGCGCACCTCTCCAACGAGAAGTCTTTTCCTAAGATGGTAACAAAATCCTTTACCTGCAAAACAACAAGGTCCACTTGACCTTCCCAAGTACTGATTTTGATTTGCACTTATTTTGCTAACTCGCTCTTAGGTAAGGCTTTCAGAGTTGACCGCCTTTATGCGACCACTATCCTCCTTTAGGTTTAATCCAAAACACTTCATTCTTGAAGCAAAATGACATTATAAGTGGCATGAATGCCCACTATTACTCTTTCTATATAATGGCATCGGCCCTAGGCGCGGTTACAACCCTTTTCTTTTTTTTTTTTTTCCTTTTTCTTTTTCTTTTTTCTTTTTCTCTTTTCTCTTTTCTTTTCTTTTCTTTTCTTTTCATAGGCCCTCCCTAGATTACCAAGTTACAACCTTTACAATACAACGGCCTCGATCCTGGGCGCGGTCATAACCTACTATCTCGTAGGCTAGCTTTAGCTACCGAGTCACAATCGTTGTAGCCAATGGCACGATCCTAATCATGTTCATAACCCACTATCTCATAGGTCCGCCCTAGCTACCGAATCACAACCGTTGCAATCTACGGTACCTCACGATCACTAAACAAGAATCTGCTTCTTTGGCCCTCCTCTGAGGTCTTTTAGGGTTTTGTCACTCCGCATATCCAACCCAAAGTTGGCACATTTCCACGGACCCTCACGGGTTTACACCTCCTTAAGTCCAGCCCGAAGCTGGCACATTCCGCGGAGTTCGCCTCCCTCGCTACTCAAACTTGAGATCTCCCTTTTAAGAATATCCGCCAGTGAGTGGAAGTAACCAATATACAAAGGTCCTTTCTTATGCCCTTTTTGCCTTCAGATAGCTCTGTTGGAGCATCCAACATTCATGGCACCACCATGTAGCCTGTCTCTTTTGTCTCTTGATTACTTTTCAAGTGTTTCTTGCAGTTCATTCTTAACTGTCATAGCACTTAGTTTTACCCCTTCAAGGCATTCAATGGCTCTGTGTGACCATTATATCACCAACACGGTAACATTTCTTCCCGGCTTCCCTACACCATTAACGATGATGACTTCCTTGGGAAGTACGCTTCTATTCACTTGGTTCGCTCCCTTACCTTTGTTAGAGCTCTAATCTCTAGGCTTCTTGTTCTCATTCTCTTTCTCTCTTGAAATGGACAATGACCTTTTTGGTTGGGAGTCAACACATGAGTAATTCAACAACCATCCAATGACTAGTTGTGCGAATGGAAATCTCGCACCCCTTTATCATTGTAACTCATCTCGTGCCCAAGGTTGAAGGCTTTCCATCAAGTAAAACAATCAATCTTACTCAATCACGTCTCGGATATTTAATGTCAAATCCAAAAATTTCTTTACATACTCACAAATTGTCCCAATTTCAAGTTAACTCATGTAATTGCTTTCGAGTAAAGCATGTAACCTTTTTGAGGAGGAATTGTATCCTTCATTTCAAGTCCTCTACCACAACTTACCATTCTCGAACAAATACATGAATGCCAGGGTCACCTCGGCGTCTTTAGAATCTTGCCCTCACATTTTCGGAGATGAGGTAGTTCTTTAACTCTCATTTTAAGTCTTCCAACACAATTTGGAATCCCTGCACAATTACATGGATGCCAAGCTCATCTTAACGTTTTCGAAACCTGCCCTCATAGTCCGAAAATGTTGCTTGATATTTAACAATGTCATTGTCTAGCACTTCGGCATCTTGGGTTCCTCCATAGCATTTCAGTTCCGGTTCTTTCAACTGAACATATTCTAAGCTCGAAGCAGCTCCTGACTAAGTTGCAAGGATACGAGTAATTAAGATTCGTCCACTTCCTTTACTCATTCCCGCAACACCCTCACTGCATTGTAGTATTCCTCCACACTCTCAGATATCATTGCTTGCGTATCTGTAAACTGCGTTTCCAACTCTTCGAGACATCTGCCATTAGACGACTCAGAGCTAAAGCTAACGGCTTTCGTTTCTCGTATACTCACTCGAGAACTTGAGGACTCTAGTAGCATCAAAGTTTGTCTCAAGTCTTTGGTGTCAAATGAGCTCTTTCTCTACAACATGACCTCTAAGACTCGTTGATGTTCCTCTAACTCACCCATTTTCTTTCGAGAACATTCAACCGAGTTGTTCTTGAGGAGGTAGTTTTGTTTTGTAGACAATGTCAACACAACCTTGAACTCTGATACTAAATGTCACGAGTCGACTTTCTCTTAGTCGAGATTCGCATCCGTACGGCACTTACTAGCATATTCCAACTAACAAGTCAGCCTAAACGAGTTTTGCACATAACAAATTCAAGCAAGTTAGTTGTCTACAAAAATATAACGATAATAGAAAATGAGAGGAAATAAGTCATTATAGTAATCCAACATAATTCGACGTTTTATTGATGAAATGCTCGCAAGCATACAAGCCATCAAACGCTTATAAGCATACAAGCCAACGAAAACGTACAAGTACTGAATAAATAAGCGTCTTTATATGTCGAGACAATACAAATAAGCTAGCCTAATTCATATAAGTAGCCTATTTCTATCTATTCGAGGGCGGAGGAATACACGGTAATACTCCCAGAGTGCTAATGGACAAGACCCTTCTGAGACACTTAGCCATCCCCCTAAAGGAGATTTTAAGATATTCCCAAGTGGCATGAGAAGATATACCCAATGTCTCAGTTATCACACCCCTAAATAATGCATATAATGAGCACCCTTAAGCCACAACGATACTTCCCAACTTACGATCATAAGTTTATTAGCTAACTCTGGACAAACAAATGTGTGAGGCTCTTATACTATATCATCAATGATAATATTAGTGTGTACTAATATATATGAACTGGTACTTGATTTTTATATACCAAGAAAAAAAATGTGTGTGGCTTGGCTTGGTTGAGTTAAAATCTGAGGACAACTTTTAATGAAGTATTAGATTCTTTGTTGCAAAGAATGTTTATGATATCCAAACATTACTTTTGTTTTATTTCAAAACAAATTTCATAATAGTACAATTAATATTATTTGATAAACATTTATTTTTAATCTACAACTAATGTTTGTCAATGCAATGTTCGGTCGGCTTGAAGTTCATTTTAATCGCTTAATGCCCCGTGCACACAGCCTTGGAGCACACATGTCAGAAACAACAAAAACCTCACCCCACGACCACTCGTGTGCATCAAGCTCTTTGCTAATACACTTTAACAGCTAATCCAATAGTTTTATTATTATTATTATTATTTATTTTACAAAATAGTCAATTTCATATGCCCAAACTTAATTATAGTATGAGAAAAAAATAAAATTTAATCTTTAAAAAAAATTATTTTTATATTAAAATACCTCTCTTTAAGGTGTATGACTAAGATTATCTACAAATTTTGATGTTTAGCCAAAAATATCTATCAAACGTGGGGAATTTCGATATTTGGTCTAGAATTTCTATTAAACGTAAAGATTCATGATAATTAACAAAAATATTAGATCAAATGTCGAGAATTTCATATTATAATATGAAGTTTTAAAATTTTATTTATGTCGACATTGTCAACCATACAATTAAGAATAATTATTATATTGATATTATATTTTAAAGCAAAAAATTAATCATATATTTTTTTATAATGTGCTCATAAATGAACCAAATATGTTACGATTTTGTTACGTAATTTGAATATTTATACAATTAATAATATATTAATATTAATGTTACTTGTTTTTGATAAATTAAAAATTTACTGGGAAAAATACATCAAATGGAGATATTGTGAAATATCTCACACATAAATAACTTGTTAATTTGTCAAAAACAAGTAGTAACAATGTAAGTATATTACCAATTGCTTAAATATTCAAATTACATAATAAAATTATAATATGATTTATTCATTTGTGTACATTAAAAAATATATATGATTAATTTTTCGTTTTAGAATGTAACACCAATATAATAATTATTTTTAATTATATGATTAACAATATTAATATAAATTTTTTTTCAAAATTTCATGTTATAATATGAAATTCTTGACATTTAATAAATATTTTCACTCAAATGTAGAGAATTTCATTGCTTGGTCAAAAATATTTAACAAACATTGAGAATCTCTACGGTTAATCAAGTATTTTTGTCAAATATCGAGAATTTTAACATTTGATAAATTTTTTTAGCTAAATATTGAGATTCTCAATATTTGGTTGATATTCTTAATTAAACATTGAAATATCAATGTTTAGTAGATATTATTAGTTAACCATTGTGAAAAGAATATCTACTATCTCTAATTAGCCTAAGTTTTTTATTTTCTGGCCCTAAAATGTTTGGGCAAAAAAAAAAAAAACTAATCCAATACAATAGTGACCAATGTACCAAACAATGAAAAGTTTGATTCTATAGGCTATTTAAACATCGTCTTGCAACCAATGGAAAACTTATTAAGATTTGCATGTGTGCTAGTAGTGTCTAACAAGCTGAGTTGGCTAGTGAACCAGACCAATCCGACTTATCAAAATTCAGGCCCTAACTAGCCTAGTGGTATTGTTCACCTGGGCCAGATCGATTCCAAGCCCAAAATTTGAGTTGTGCCAGTTTCAGCTATTTAAAACCAAAGACCCGACTGGTAACGTGCCCGAAACTGTTCAAGCATGTTATATCATTGAACCTGCAGGTTAAACCATTAATCCAATTCAACCTGTTGGTTCAATATTCGAGTTAAACCGGCAGATTGAACTGGCCTGAATTGCCAATTCAACCCATCAGTTCAACGCAAAAGAAAAATAATTGTTATCATTATATAAATTAGAATTAGTATTTAATTAATTGTACAATTTTAATTGTTAATTGCTAAATTTTGTTAGTTATTATTTTAATTTTATTAGTGTTTAATTTAGTATTTAATTTATTTATTAATTTAAAAATTTTAGTTAGTATTAACACTTAGCTATTTTTGTTAGTATTTACTTTAGTTAAAAATTTTAAAATTATTAAAATTAATAATTTAATTTTGTTATCAATAAAAAAATTAGAGTTAATATTTAATTAATTGTAAAATTTTAGTTCTTAATTGTTAAATTTTGTTAGTTATTAATTTAATTTTGTTAGTGTTTAATTTAGTATTTAATTTATTTATTAATTTTAAAATTTTAGTTAGTATTGATACTTAGTTATTTTTATTAGTATTTACTTTAGATAAAAATTTTAAAATTATTGAGTTTAATAATTTAATTTTGTTAGTATTTAATTTAACTTGTTTATTACTTGTTTATTATTGTTATTAGTTACTAATTTTAAAAAAAAATTTGTTAGTTATTAATTAATTATTATTATTAGTTATTTTTATTGTTATTTATTTTACTTTATTTTAATTAAAATTATTAAATTTTAGATTTAATTTGACATTAGATTTAATTTTTATAATAGGAAGTTAGAATAGATAATATAGAAATTTAATTGAAATTAATTATTAAATAATTAAATTAAAATGAGGTAATTAAAATTTAGATTTAATAATTTTTAATAAAGTAAGATCTAATATTTTTTTCTTTGTAATATATATTTTTTTATAATATATTTTTTTAATTAATTTATTCTGTTATTTATTTATTTATTATTGTAAAGTATGATTGAATATAAAAAAATTTATGAATTTATAAAAAAAAAAATTTATCAATTTAATGCTTTTGAAATTTCTCTTTTCCTTAAAAAGTTCAGGCCCCATGAAAATGATTATTGTCATCGCCAACTTGTGTCGTCTCTTTCCCAGGCTAATATTTTTCAGTTTCCCAGTGTCAAATATTTTATTATATCAACAATACTCAAGTTGTAAATTACTAGAAGAAAGTGTTTGTCGATCCATATGCTGGTTGCTTGGTTCCTCCCAATGTTCAAATGGATTTAAAGTACTCACGCCAGTATTGTCTCGCAACAGAGTTCATTGATGATAAGTTACTTCGTCCTGTTAACGACATTGATGGACTTAAGCAGGTAGTAATCTATAGTATACCTTGAATTACTAGTTTTGATCTTTTTGAAATCAGAAGTTATTTTAGCTCTCTACTTTTACCCTGCAGGTAGTTTTGTTGACTGATGGTATGGACACCCGGCCTTACAGGCTTAACTGGCCTACTTCAACCATAATATTTGATATTTCCCCAGAAAGGATTTTCAAAAAATCAGCTGAAAAGCTTGAAGGTCTGTATTTTTTTACTAACTTCATGTCGTTTTTGACATAATTCTCTGCTGGATATGATTAATTTAGAAAGATGTAGATCATGGCAACAATTTTGGGTGGTGGGTGTTAGCAAATACTTTTGAGAATTATCAGCAGCTGATAGATTTGGTTGTAATACCACTAATATAAACTGATATTAGTGGCATTACACATTAAAATTAGACGTGAATAATGACTTTCTGGATATTATCAATAGTTAAGGACGTTGAATGTGTTTATGTGAACTTGCCTTGTTATTGTACACTGTAAAGTGGACTGTGTCGTGTATGGATTTTTTTTCTTTTGTTGTCAAATCTTTAAGAGCTTTGACTACTCAGATCTCTTTCATGTGCCTGTTCTTTCATGTAGATAGGTGCTGCAACATTGCTGAAAGTACGTTCTTGAATTATTAGGTGTTGGGGCAAAGATTCCTAGAAGTTGTTTGTTCCTTCATGTTCCATCAGAATCATCTAATATACAACAAGCTCTGCGTACAAAAGGCTTATGGCAATCGACCAAGTATATGGGCCATTCAGGTGATTAAGACTTTTACTGTCTGCAACTATAACCACATTCCATCATTGAGGGATGGCTTTGGTGAGGTAATTAATTTTGTATGTTCCTTCAGGGACTGCCAGTGATGGCTTCGGCAAGTTTAGAAGAGATTTTGTTCGTTGTTAGCAGTTTGGCCATGAATGGATGTCTCTTCTTGGGAGATTTGCCTGCATGGTTGACAGAAACTGAAATCAGGAGCAAGGTCAGTTTGATTTATTCTCTAGATGGTGTTGATTCTGACTTAAACTATTTCCCTGCTAAAGGCATCTTCTGTTGCCTTGTCTCGTTTGCAGTCCACTAAAGAAAAATGGATGGATAAATTGTTGATGAGCAATGGTTTTGGAGTGAGCATGGTTAGCTACAGGGAAGCTGCTAGCAATTTAGGCAAGGAATTAGTGCCAGGATAATACAAGAGTATCCTCTTTGTTGCGGAACAATTGCGGTTTTCTGATGATCAGGTGCAACAATAATGATGTACTGTAGTTTGATTTATGAGTGGGGTCAATTTCTTGACACATCCTCCCAATATTTTCAGTCTGAGGTTGAAGAGTTTCCTGAAATTTGGGGGAATTCCCGACTGCATATATTATTTCCTGCTGCATAGGTAACCTTCTTGTTTGCTCTTAATATCAAATCACGGTATGGGGCACAAAAGTAGTTTGATTCCTGGAATATCTTAATGTTTTTTATTTGAATTTTGATGTACATATTGCACAAGTTTGCCATTATATGTTTATACTTAAGGTTTTAATTTGTTTGTTTGTGCATGTAAATCTATGACAGATGGAAACTTGGAGGAAAGAATTTCAGAGGGTAGAGGAAGAAGGGGATGAAGAAGGCTTTGAAGAGCTCTAAATGTAAATAGAGGTTCTCTCCTGGTGGAGGCCACGGTGACAAAAGTTTTCTTTTTCTTTTTCTTTTTCTTTTTGGGGCTCGGTATCACACTGTAAATGAATGAGATGAAGCAATGGAAGTAAGGTTTCTTCTGCCGTACTTTTCCCTGAGTTGCTTTGCTACCCTGTTCGGGGTCATGAGACTGGATTTTGGATAAACATGAAAAAACTAAAATGGGTTTCAAGGCCTATACGTGCAGGAGAAAGTTGAGTTTTCAGACATTTGAGTTATTGCTTCTGTAACATTAATCTTATGAAGAAGACCTAACTTCCTAACAAATAGAAGATAAAGTTATTTTAACAAATTCATGCCTTAAAACAAATGAACAAATTATTTTTAATATGATAATTTACCAGTCTACGAGACAATACAAGGGAGTGGGGGAGTGGCAGCCCACAACCCAAACAAAGGGTGGAAATCACGTGCAATAGAACACATCACAATATCTTCAAACAAGCTAACAGTTAATCTCACGTTACAATCACCACAATTCACTTTACAAACCCAAAATCACATTTTCGTGCTTGGTCAAATAGTAAATCGGTCAGCTACCAAAGCCCCGCCTTAATATGCCAAACCATTACTCCTGAAAAGTCTAAGAGTAGACTCACAAGCACTAACTAACCACGTGAAATCCCAGCTATCCAAATCTCACTTAACTTTTCAAAGGATCCACACCACCGAACAAGGATGACCGCTGCAAATTCTCTAGTGAAAAACAGACATGTAGCTCAAGCATTGGCCACCTAACTGTCAAAAAGGGTTGGCTGCTGCAGAACCAGCATTCAAATGTATTTCTTCTTCCACCTCCACCAAACAGACATTAATGAATACAACCGTATTCACGTGTCTAAACGCAATAGAAATCATATAAGCTACTTTGACTTGCAAACAATTTAATGCTATTGTTGATTTAAAACAGTAATTGAGGGTCGTGGTGTAACAACATTCAGCACACCTCTTGCAGTTTCCTGTTAATGGAGGAAAATTAAAAAAGTAAACAACCGCCTATCAGAAACTGTAGGTCTGAATTAAGAGTTAGTATCTAAAGGACCCTTATATATGGGTTTACCTCGAAGAAGGAATTGAAGTTTAGACGCAAAAGAAATTGCCTCAAAAATGGGGCTCCCGGACTCCCAGCAAGCCTGCTACTTCGTGGTATAGTGTATAAGTGGTTCGATTTCTTATTAAATTCCTGAAAGAAGTCAATCAAGAATCGGTAAATTATACTGACAACAAAACATTTAAACAGTCATATAAGCCGATTGTGAAGGGCAGAAGTAAATTAAAACAGAATCAATCAAGAAGTTTGATGGAGCATAGCAAGTTAGCAACAGCCGACACATCCAGAGATCTTATGAGCCATGTACTGTATGAAGACAATTATTAGAAGCTGATTCCACAGTGCAAGTCTAGAGTCCTTATAGAAACAGTCAAACAGGCAAACCAAGGCATCAACACAGATCTTATCAAAGGACGATTACTGTGATACTGATTTGATTTACATGCCCAAAAGTACAAAATAATGCTCCAAATGTATCACATGTTCGGTTGATTATCCTAGATATTGATATCTGACTTTTGAGTTCCTAATGTCACCAAAGCAACAGCATAATCTCAGGACTGAATTTTCCAGATGAGTGGATGCCATGTTAATTTACCTCATACGATGGAGCATCAACTCAATTGGGTATTTGGGCACATGAACTTGAAACATACTGGGAATGACCATATTCAAAATGCTTATTTTCCTTCATAGTGGCGATACTAACATTACCAGCAAAATATAGGTACCTCTGTTATATGGTCCAGTCCAGTTCAGGTGTATTTGCGCCACTTTCTTGATTCTCGACGGTCCAGCAGAATTGGAGGCAAAGTTTCATTATGCTGTCTAGTATCCTCGATACTGAGCCAATGTCCAAGAAAGACTGTGAAATTAAAGCTGGTAAATACCTGTAGGCAATGATTCAAACATGTAAGCATGATGTTGCAATTGCCAACTTTGAATAGTTTATATAACTGTGGTTTTATCAGAGTAACACCAGCAACTACATAGAATAGAAGGTCCAATTAAACATTTTAACCAAGCATTTAATAATGAAAAACCATCCACTCGTAAGAACACAAACAAAGAAGAAATTATTAAAAAGAAAAATAGAAAACCAACAACAATGAAACTCACGCTTTGAGGCCAAAATCATCATACTGCAATAAAAATAATAACAAAACATATAATGTAGTGCACTCAACAACCAACCTTATTGAGACCTTGAGTTACGGCTGCCAAAATGGGCATGGTTTCAGACAACAATTTCTGCTCAATGTAGAGAACAGCAGAGCTGTGCACTGACAATATCTTAACAATGCCATTGGCAATAGCCCTTCGGTTCACACTCTGCCTTTCACTTTTGCCTTTCGACAATTCATCAGTCCTTTCCAAAGGAGACAGATTCGCAGACTTTATTCCTCCCTCGATCCAACCGAAGAAGTGTTGGGATTATAAATTTTGGTTCGAATTATTAAGTAGCATGTAAACTTCAGATGATATTATACAGCTACAATATAAAATACATATATGCAATCCTATATTGATGGGAAAGAAAGAAAATACTAGCTGCTTGTTAAATAAGTTTTTGGTAAAACTTATACATATCGATATAAATCATACGAAAGAAAGAAGTAATGAAAAGAATGATGACAATATAGTATGACTAATTGTAATTAGCTAGTAATTACATAACGACATGCATGATGCATGCATACGGCATGAGATTGTGATTATTAATATCAATTATATCAACACGGTTGAATTAGTTATTTGTAGCACCAACATTAACAACAAGGACAAGGAGGGAGATATGTAGTCACTTCTGTGAACTGCAGGACGTTTTCCATGTGAATAAACAAATAAACTTCTTCCTCTTTGCCAAAAGTAAAAGAAACCTAGCTAGAAAAGTAGAGATTAAATGGTCGAAACCAATTTAATAGCCGGTCATGGATCTCGTGAGGAAAATAATAAATAATGTTACCTACCAAAGCATCATGGGACTCTTGCATTTTGCTTTCATTTGCTTTACATGACATTTTCAACCAAAGTTAATGGCAGAAACCACATGAAAATATCTTCTGATCAATGGCCAGGAGGACAGTGTGATACGTTAAGGTAGCTCATCGTATATCAAATGTTTCCCTTTTTTCTTTCCCTGATATGAAGAACAATATGAGTTAGAAATTCTCCACGAGCTTTTACTCTTGCCAATGGTCTGAAAAAGTGAATATCAACAGTGAATTACTCTTGGCGAAGAGGTGGGAAATAATACAAAGGGAAAATGCAATTACATAACAAAAGGAATGAAAAACGTAGGTTTTTATGTAAAGCTGAACCACATACATTACGAGGAGCTCATTCTTTCAGGAATTAGAGAGGCAGAAAGAGAGGGGTAAGGTGAGGAACCCATGTTGGAGAAGGGGAGCACGTGCAAAGAATTTAGTGGCAATACTTGAGAGAAGCCAGAGTGTTTTCCTTGCACGTGCCCTGCTTCTCCAACGAGGAGCTACTCACCCGCTAAAACCATACAAAAATTGCTTGCCATATGTGAATGTGACTTTAAAAGATGGCGAGGAAGCTCATGTATTTATAGGCGAAGAAGTGTAGAGGGATGGAGAGAAGGAGACTTCTTTAAAGGCCAAGGGGAAGAGCAATGAGTAAATTTCTAAGTGTTGGTGTGGAGGAAAATCTCTGGCAGAACCAAAACCATGCCATGCAATCATGGTGGCACGCAAAAGAAATTTGAAAAGTAAAGATTTCTAAGGAAGACCAAGCAACCCTTTTGTTCAGCAGCAGAGACAAACAATAACGTCCCTTTGAAAACCTATGTAACAAGATAACCATTTACAAGCCTTTGGATCAAGAATCTAATGTCGTGATTTTGGGACCCACTCTCTTAGATCACCTATTGCATTGGGGTCCACTGATCGTGTATGCGGGGTCAAGTTTTGGGAGGAACTTGTTGGTGCAATTAATAAAAGAGAATAATGTAAGAGTGCACGTAGGCTTTGCGTGTTGAGCGCAAGCTTTTGAGTGTGGTGTGTTGAGAACGAAGAGAGATGTGATCTTGATCTTGTTCTTGTTCTTGAGAGAGCAGTGAAGATCCCTAGGTAGATATGATTCCCTATATGGAATACGGGCCAGCTTTCCCCCCCATAATTTATGGTGGCTTTGGAAGAATTTCAAACACATTGATGATCATAAGGTACTAATTTCCCATAAACGAAGATGCATTGGCATGTGCATGCTTCTTCTTTTACTGTTGAAGAAATTCAATTCGTTGATAATTTTCAACTTAAAAGATTGATGGAAGATGATAACATTAAAGAGTCGGTAAGAGGGAGGTGGGGAGTTTTGAAATGGATGGAACAGTTGTCACAGTGAAATCACCATTTTTGTCTTGTTGAAGTCATCATCAAAATCTAAGGATATAAATGCTAGCGTGTGCACCTTGCACTTGTGTTCTTTGTAGTTAATGCTTTATTTGGTCACACACTCATATCGTGTTCAAATGCACTCATGGTTCCAAGACCCTAAATTCTACTGTGCTTGATGCATTTGTTTGACTTTGCCACAGCCAAAGGAACAGCAGCAAAACAAAAATATTTCTGACGCAATAAAAATAAATATGCATGGTGCCCTGCTTTATTAGTGCCTCAAAGTGTGCATAAAATGGGCCAACCCGTGCCAGCCTCTGTAATATTTTCAAAGCTTTTGTTTGTCAATTCTGATTTTTCCATTTGGTATACCAATTAACAACAGTGATACAAGTTTCAAAATTGGCTGGTTTAGACTTCGGAATAGAGACCTGTCACAAATCACCCATTGCCCTACCAAAGCTTCAGTGCAGTTCACCTGTGTGGGGTGCTGTTGGATGATCATATTCGAATTCGTAGAAAACAATATTTCTACCCATTAAATAATAACTTACAAAGCAAGAAAATTTGAGACACTGATTCAAGTCAACTTATATTTGAAATTCACTTGAATCACATAAAGTATACTAATCTGGTCCACATTGTCGACTATGTACTCATTGTACAGTAAATGACCCTGCAAGAAGGATAAGAATTCACTCATTTCTTTATGTTAGGTATAGAAAATTAAGTACTAATAAATGTTAGTAAAAGAACTGGATTAGGATTGCAATTCAGTTTCTGAAATATAAATGAAAAGTTTAATTTTAATGTGTTGCACCTGGGAGATTGGTTGCTTTTTTGGATTTCCAGGAGGAAAGATGATACCATCCTCAAGTTTCTGAGCTTCCGAAGGATCTGGTGCAGTTTGACCAACTCCTTTTGTACTACACGTTACATTTAACCATATTAATTTCATCAATCTGTGAAAGAATTGGCTCTTGGCATTCTAAACAAGACAGCATGTTTGTT
This sequence comes from Cedrela odorata, assembly GCA_035584115.1. Taxonomy (NCBI): domain Eukaryota; kingdom Viridiplantae; phylum Streptophyta; class Magnoliopsida; order Sapindales; family Meliaceae; genus Cedrela; species Cedrela odorata. The sequence goes on along the minus strand of JAXCLQ010000001.1, from coordinate 20,402,280 downwards.
GATTCTCTTCTGCTGGAGGGAAGAGAATAGTGCCAGCAGTCCTGCCCCTCCCAGATGATACCAGATAAGAGTCCAGATTCAAAAGTCATTGACCAGAAGCATTTGCCTTAAGAAACTAGACATATACAGATGATGACAGATATGAAATATAAACAACGCATGCATTCAGATTTTCAGGAAGCATTGCTTATGAAGTCTGACTGAAAAAATAGTTTCATGAATTACTCAATTCAACTAGCAATGACAAGGGGAAACCTTCATAGCTCAATCGTTGCATTAAGAAATTCTATTTTTTCAGAAATTGAGATATGCTTGAAAATATTTAATCAAGAAAATAGGCAATCGCACCTTAGCTTCCCCTCTGGCAACATATCAGCATCATAATTTGCAGGCAGAAGCTCAGCCATGTCACCAAGCGCAACCTATAATTTACATGTTCACCAATTTTATAAAAACGTACTATTGTAAGACATGAAGATAAAATTATTATTTACATATTGGGGCAGGAGTGAGTTATAAAAAAAATTTCTGCCCCATGAAAGATATTTTCCTCAAAAATTTACATCTGGGCACTGAAATAAATCACAATCAATATATACCAAAGTTCAAATTGTTGTGAATGAGAATTGTCCATTTTTGATCTCTCATCTACATCTCCCCATTGATGACATGTAAAAATATTAATTTAAATTTCCATGTATCTGGCCATGTCACATTCTCAGTTAAACACAATGGTTTCTACATTCTGCAGGACAATGTATCTGGCCATGTCGTATTCTCAGTTAACAAACAATGATTTCTACTTTCTGCAGGACAAAAACAAACCTCACACAAAAGCAGCACACCAGCATTAGCAGCACGAGAAGCATAACAGTAATTCACACTTTTGGAGAACATATCAGCAAAGTAAACCCCCTTTCCAAACATGTAACCTGATGAAGGTGCTTCAGTTGGAGCAATACACAAACCTGGCGGTTTAACATGGTACAAGTTTCACTCAGATATATGCAGTTATCATGAAACGCACATACATAGACAGATTAGTATATAGGAAAATAACTGCATAAAACAATAACCTTGAGATAAAATGCCAAAAACCATGCCATAAAAGCACTCTATTTTTTGAATTGGAGAACTGCTCACCAGAGCAAAGGACGGAAAATTAGACTGATTATTCGATAACCATCAGTATAAATTGTACAATCATGAAAATATCAGCAATTAGATTACATATTTCACATGTGCGTGACAAATTAGATGATAAACTATCACCTTTTTGAAATGTTCAGTTTCACCATCTCTTTCTTCTTTCTACTCTGAATATTTGCACAATATCAACAGTATAAGAGGAATGTGTTTTTGCACGAGTGTTCAGCACGTACTTTGCAATCTGACCACAGCCGAAATAAGAGACAAAACCAGTATAAGTTGCAGTATACTAATGCCAAACCATGACACCCCAGCCTTCATCCCCTCCTCAAACTAAACAAAGATTAAATTCAGGAATTTAAACTTACAAGGCCACATAAATTTAAATACCATAGTGAATTCCTCAGAATCAACTTCAAGCGGTGTCAGTTGACAACGAAGGCGCTGGTAATGATAATACACGGGATCTTCCTACAATGACAAATACTTAAATTAGAATACCTGAGAAAGTGGTGTAAGCAACTCAATATGAAATTATGAAGAAACTAAGAAACATATCTGCTAAATGCATGCACCAAGGAGAAGATAAGGAAAATATAGAAAAGAAATGTTTTTGCCTCAATACAAAGGGACCACTACCCAGTTTAAAAATAAAAAACGGAAAGCAAATTAGAATGTTGGAAATTATTTGAGAACAACTGGAATATGTATAGTTTACAGGGCATGAATGAATCTTGACGAAATCAATCCTATAAAAATTTGAGACAACTCAAATTATCTCATCAAAAATCATTCATTGCTTCTGGAAAATCTACTTCCAGCCTCTCAAACCAAGAAAGAAATATGACAGCAACAAAGTTTGTATGTCCAATAATTAAATGTAGATTTCAAGAAAACATCTTGAATCTTGAAATTTTACATATCGTATAATATTACAGATGATTTGAGTGATACAATTCACTGATTATGATAAGAACTTACTCTGTGCATCTATCATTTGAATTGGCATGTTAAACTTGCAAAGATGGATTTTCGAATCCATACGCTGATGGGCACAGACAAAGGAAGAGTAAATAAGGAAAACCTGCATCCCTATATCATCCTCTAACAACTTTGTTGCAATTTCGATTTTTCCCGGAGCTTCAACCTTCAATAACATACAAGGAGGTGAAAAATGGCTCTTCTAAATTAAAGCAACCCAAAAAAAAAAATCAGCATATAAAATCAATATTAGTGATAGCTGCAAGCCAAGAGTAAGTTATGTACAAAGACAATACATAAAACTACTACAGTTTTAGAGATCAATCCACTGCAAGTTGTTAGAAGAATAATTAATTCCAAGTGTAGAGGTTCTAAACAGCAATAAAGCCTGAGGATGTTAAATGAAGGGGAAAAATAATCACCATTTCCAGTTTCCATTTCAACTTTTGAGGGGTGTCAATGACAAAGTCACCTGCCACAATTTATGTTTTCAAATTAGTTTGGTTCCCTTTTACAGAAATTAAAACACCTAACTGCAGTAGCCATGCTGAGTTCTCAAAGTATGGTTCAACAAGCATGCCAGGAAATTCAACACAGAGAAAGAGAGGGGGAGGGGGGAGGGGGGAGGAGGGAGCACTCATGCTTTTTCGTAATCCAAGGTCATGAGGTATAACGGTGTAGAATTCTCTGCAATAAAAAATGCCTATTTAAAACAGAGTTCCATGCATCTTTGAAGTTAAAATTAAGCATCAGAGGAAAAAGAAAACATAATCGATAATTATATATCATAAAGATAGCATCGGGCATTCCTTAAGAAAGTGATGCACCTTCAATCAATCACGAATAATTTATGTTCATGCAAACAAATTCTTACCCACTTAATTGCTCCAGTTTACGTCTATCTAGCTGGTGAATCACATCAGCTATCCTCTTCAAGACATCATAACCTTACATACCAAAAGAAAAATAATTATTACTTATCCCCAGGGTAGTGCTGAAAGAGAGAAGAGAATCATATCATGCAGCTGATAATTGCAACCTGTAAAGACACAGTAACAAGTAATTGTCTTTGTTCAAATTTGAAATGAAATAGGGAACTCGTGTATTGCATATCTCCAATGATGTTTTTTACAAACATGATTCAAAGTTACTTATAATGAGGACTGATTAAACAGATGATCTTCAGTGTTCTTTTCCGCAAGAATAATGGAAAAAGAATGGAATTTTTATACTGGCTAGAGATTGCCAAATCACAAAAACAGTAGGATCTGAGGTATGAAAACCGTGTTCCTTACAACAATACATGTTTGCAATTTGATTCCTGTAATAAAAATGCTAATCAAAAGGTCCAAGCAGAAAAAAGGGACAGACAGGATGAAACAATCAAGCCATTATGATTGATCTATTTCTGGAATTTTGCAGTCAGAACATGATTATATTTAAAGTAACTATTAGTTTGAGTAATGCTACGTATCCAGCATTTTATCTCTAGAAGAAGCAAAATCATGCTAGAAATTAGGTCTTTTTTTTCTTCCATGTATTAGCCAAGGTTATTGATATCACATCTTTGACATCACAGGAAAAAGTTTGCACTAAAGCAAGATTTATATCACATATGATATCCTGATTTACAATTAAACCAAATTCTTCCAAGCTGATCCTATGCTAATTTAACCAGGAAAATACCCAACATATGTTTACTGCATCCATCCACGAGAAACTTCCTTACAGTACGCTACTAATAAGGGAAGAGAGCGGATTCTAGGTTATATCAGTTGGCTAGGCTGGAAAAAAGCTGAATAGCTCAAACACTTACCTTCAAAATTGTTGACTTGCTAAGCTTGCCAAGCGGCAACTTTTTATCATTGTATCCTAAAAGATAGCATATACAAGTTAACTATTGGTATAATATATATAAGAGGTTACATAATTGATGAAAACATCACATAAAATTACTTTTACAAATCAAAATTCAAGCAAACCAATCAAAACACTAGAATGCTTTTAGATTATATAATCGTAAAACTAAATGATTGATACTAACCTATTTCCAACATTTTCTGATTCATCATGCTGATACTGCATATAAGAGATATAAATTTTGCAACACAAGGCTCAAGTTTTGTTTCCCGAGGCTGAATACTTATAGCAGAACCAGGCTTCTCATGGTCCTGACAAACCAATATTAAAAACTCAGAAGTAGACTGCATAATGTGTAGAAGTTCATATTTTGCTCCCTTTTCATCAAGGCAGTAGAAATCCAAGATTTCCATAAAACGTAACAAATTAAGAAATGTTGTACTTTGAACAGTTAGGATTATTCATTTATTGAGAATTCAATTGTTCTAGAAACACAATAAGAAGAAAAAGGTCAATATTTTGGGTGATAGGACAACTCACAACTGATTCCCCCTTTTCATTTGTGCTATATTCCATTTCCAACCAGGTTTAACACTATGGGTAAGAATTGAACTTCCGTCGGTTGGACTAATGGTTCCGGGTCTTGGCAAAGAACTTCAACTCAAACTCATTAATAGCAGCAATCCTGCGAATTATAGGGGCCAAATATCTTATCTCATGCCAACTCTGCCGTCTGCCCCATCTATTATAGGCCATGTACTGTCCGCCACCATCAGATTCTGCATTGACATTTACAACAAAAAAGAAAGCATGATTTTAGCAAAACTAATTCCAATGACATTGCCTATGTCATATATGTGTGACTGCATTAGCATAAATCATTTTCCATTCCATTTCCCAATATTGCAATTGTTATCACTGCCAAAGCAACTCAATATGCTAAACTTTAAAAATGGACCCCAATTCTCATCAAATTCACCCAAAATTAATCCAATCGGCCATATGCCACCAAATATAAGATGGTTCCCTCATACAATAAGCCAAAAAAGATGATAGCATATAAATAGTGTTGAAAGATAACCTAGAAGTTGTATCACGTAGAACTTGTTATTGTTATCCCCAACATTTGACTGGTTTAACATGGCATCATAGATATCACCACCCCGCATCATAACAAATCAAATTTAAACGTTTTTTTCGAACCAAAAAAATGGGGCTAAATGCAATCCAATACAAGCTGCTACCACAACTACAAGACTTGCCTGCTGAAAAATATGATAATGAGTCTTTATGTGATCTGGAAGTCACTGACGGCAGCACCCTTCTTGCTTGCCTTTACAATTTTCTCTTCCTTGCTGTCGTTCACTTAAAAAAATAAAAATAAAAATAAAATAAAAAAAAAGAGCCAACGACAAGAATAAAATGAGGTCCAGTATTACTGACAAATGAATACCTTGAAGAAGAGTATCCTTAGAGTCATTATCCTCCACGTCTTTACAAAGTCTCTCGAGAAGCTCTTTCTTGGTCCTGGTTTGTTGATAACCCTCGAAGATCGGCTTGTTCACGTAATTACTTAACACCCATTTGTCGAAATTCCTCAATAGCCTTCATTTTCTCCGACCCATTAGAGTCTCTGTCATTAAACTCTCTTCCTCTCTTCTTAGTACCCTCTGAATTCCTGTTTTCTTCTCCCATAGCCTCTTCCAGTCTCTGTACCTTAACAATACAAAATAACAGTTAAAAACAGTCTCGTCAAGCAAAATTAAACTGTAAAAGAAAATGAAAAAGGTAATAACCAAGATGGTCTTGGTGCCGGCTGTGCTGAGTCCACGTCGTGCGAGGTTAGCTCGAAGCTGGTCTACTTTGAGGTTACTTGCCATTTTCTGTTATCGACAACCGGAAGCAAATTTCTGAAGCTTTCGCGAGAAGAAAGGAAATTTGAAGAGGGAGGGAGACGAGAGAGTTTATATATAACCCACCGCCACGCGGGAGGCTAGTGAGAGAGACGACCGGTAGTTTTGGTGAAGAAAATTGTGGGACAGCTTTCGCTTGTCACAGCATTTTTTTTATTTCCCGCATTTCTTACATTTTGGTAACGGTCGTACGAGGATATAAAGATTTGAATTCAGAATCAGTCTAGTACGCCGGTCTGTTCTGATGTGATGTTAAGTTGATTTATCAAATGATTAAACAATCAACTCCAGACGTTAATTGGGCCTAAGGCACAGTGACTGAGACCGTGGTTAAACGTAACGGCCTTAAAACCGACCCGTTCAAGTTAAAATTGTAAATCTCGAAGGAAGGCCCGTGTGTAAAAGTTGAGACCAAAGGCTTGTTTCTTGCCGCTGGGGCTTACAAGTTTACAACCGAAGTTTACAGAGAATCGTTTACAGGTACACTCTTCATTGCTATTCCTCTCTTGCCCAGTTCAGTTTTTCACAGTCTTAACACTTCTACTCAGTCTTCTTAACACTTCTACTCAGTCTGTATGGAGTGTTTTGTATTTTCTTTTGTGTTTTAATTTAGATTTATGGATAGTTTTCTGCTATTTGATTGCAATGATTTCTGATAAATTATTGAAGAAACAAATGTAACGGCACAACAACAACAAGCACCGGTAGATCAACAGCTTGATTCGCAGTCGGCACAGCCTTCAAGAGAAGACATAATATCGTGTGTGACAGCATTAGAGGCTGCTTTGCTTCCGTGCTTGCCCGCCAGAGAGCTTCAAGCTATTGACCGTTCTCCACATCCCTCTCATCAAAGTTAGTTACTTCTCCTAATTATTGTTCTAGTATACCTTCGATTTATTGCATGCATCATATTATTATGTATTAACTACTGCACAATTTTTTTGTTGGTGGTTTAACATGTGTAATTTCATGCCAGTATTTTTCTGGTTCTGATTGTATTCCATTTATTGCCAATTCTTTATTTATTAAAAGAATCCTGCTGTAATTTACTTCAATCATGTGAGTATGATACCAAATGTTGCAAGTTATTATTGTCACAAGGTCGGAAGCAATCTTTGTTCAGGGCTGATTTTGGATTATCTCCAATAGACTCTTTTCCAATAAAGCCCGTATGCTCGATCTGGATAAACAAACTATGCGTGTTTTTGTAACTATTGTGCTTTTGTTAAATTTTGAAAGAACAAGGAGTAAAGTGTTGGATAAACACCCCGCTCTTACTTGGCTATTAATATTTGCCAACTACCCACCCACATCTCAAATCCAAACATAACTTATATCTCCTTCAAATTCTTAGAGAATGATTATTCATATGGGTGATATTACAGAATTTATCACCCTAGGGAAACCTTGCCAAGTAAAATATAAGATAGTTTTTCACCTTTGAAATACAACTACTTCCCTACGGTTGCTGATTATGGGAGGAAATAACAATTTATTGATTGGTAGATATTGGATGGTTCGTTTAATCAATATTGACATGTTATTTAATTGTTCTCCAATTGAGCAACAACGATTATTCAGCCAAAAAATGTTAGGATGGTAGAACAAAAAGTTACAGGTAAATTATAATTCTGTTAAGATAAGTAACTTGTATAACATGTCATATCCTGAAGTGATGAATATTCATACTGAGGAAGGATCAACAACAAATGTGAAACTATTGCTCTAACAAATACCACAAACAAACAACATCAACCCACACACAAAGAAAGAGAGAGAGAGAAGAGAAGATAATGTGATTTTGAACTGATATAGAAGAAACATGTATCCAAATCCTTAAAGGAAATGAGAGATGAGATACTTTTGAACTGATATGGGATGTCACGCAGAGGAGATCATCTTTTGCTTCCTAAACCATAACTCTTGTTAATGCTTTGACCTTATTTGAAAAACTTTTTAAAGATTAAAAAACATGGCATACGTTAGCTTGTCGGGACTCAAAATTTGGATCCATATACAGGTGCTAATATCCTTTTATCCTCTGAGTTCCCTTTTTGTTGAAAAGGAAAAGATGGGAAATAACTTACCACACGTGTTGGTGATATTTATCAAATTTTTTAAAATGAAAACAAAGAACTGCGAAAGAGAACATAGCCAAACAAACCCTTTGATGATCAGTAGTTCAAGTGGATTTCAGGTTGTACTAATGAAGGCTTAATATATTTTGATTATCCTTAAATTAGCTTTTACACTGGTTGCATTATGGATCATGGGTTCACTTGCTTGTTTTAGTAAATGGAGCAATTGTGAGAAGAGCTCTCTTTCTCTCTCTCCCACACGTGCACACAAGTAGCTGATGGTCTTAGTTAATTTATGACTAAATGGCAGGCATTAAAGAGTCTTTCTTATTTTATTTTCTGTCTTTTCCAAGTTAATGACATTAGCTGGTGTCTATCGTGTACTCAACGTCAGAAGATTCTGCAAATGCAGTCGCCGTTAGGTTTCAGTCTCTATATACATGGCAGAGACGAAAATATATTTCTTTTTGCTAATAAAATCCACCTTGTTAGCTCTCCAATTGTTGAGGGTGTGAACAATGCAGGTCGATGGCTGAGCATGTAGTACTAATATGGACTGTTATAGATATTTTATATTTCTATGAACTTTTGTTTTTCAGTTAAATCTGGAAATGGATGACATTAATGTGATGATTTTTTGTGGTGTCTCTTGGTTATGTAATAAGTGGTTGATACAACCATCATATGCATTCATGCAATACATGGTTGATAATACCATCTTATTTACTCATGCATTTATTCCAACCCAAAAAATAAAAGAAAAGAATGTCCAATAGTCTACACACACATCACCTGCTCCGGCTGTTAGAACTGTAAGTTCGTTTTGGTCTGTAGATGAACATTACGAATTATCAAGCTCTCTCGCATCTCCGATTATGAAAATGATGGTGGAATTAGCATAAACAAAATGCCCTTCCAGCATCTTTGTTCTCAAACATTGTTCTTGGGATTTACTGTGCCTTGAGGTTATTCAATTTCCTATTGTTCTTCTGGATATTTATCATCTTTCTTTGATGATTCTCGTACCCCCCAATGAGATTGTTTTTGCTTTATATTGGCTAAAGTGCCTGCAGATGTCTTATTTATACATTACCAAGTTAATAGACCTCGTGATATAGGTTTTGACCATTATGAACATTGTTAATGGGGTAACTTCATTGAGTTCATTCTTCTATGAAACTGTTATGTTGTGTCCGTCAGTGGATGAATATTTGCAGGGGCTTGAAGTGTATATTAATTGAAGTGCGCAATGTATGCTCATGTTGAAAATTCAAAATGTCCTTTTTGTTATTGTTTCAGTTGATGTAGAAAGGCATGCTAGATATTTTATGGAGGCCGCAATAAAGCTTCAACTGTACTTTATTAGTCTGCAAAGGGAGGATCAGCCAACCAAGGTTGAAAAAGTTAGAAAGGTAATTTATTCACCACTCTACATTTGATACCATCTATACTTGGGGATTATTGATTGGGGACCTTGATGAAGACTCCCTTTGGTATTACTGTATTGTGGCTTCATCAAGGTCCCGTTTGGTATTGCCATGCTTTGGGCCTGTGGCTTTGAAGCCACAATTATTATGAAAAAATTAACTAGCAATCAATTACAAGTGCGTTAGTGGGTGATAAATATTAATTATAAGTAATAGTGGGTGTTTACCAAACACTTTAGCAGTTGTGCTTAGCAGAAGTGCCACAATCCCAAGCTAACCTGAAGTATCTGTCACACTTTAACAGGAGATCGCTATGATGGAAGAAGAATTGAAGACTAAAAATGAGCTCATCGAGAAACATGAGAGACTCATTCAAGGGTGGAGGAAGGATTTGAAAGGCCAACTGGATAAACATAACAATGAGCTGGACAGAGTATAGTTAGAAAAAACTATCTTGTTTTCAATGTTGTCTGTGTAATTCAGTATAATGTGTTCAAGTTTGTAAAATATCACTTGGATTTAAAGTAGCTAAAATTTACAACATTTTCGTTCTAAGCTTTATTCATGTAAGCGGATATAAGAGTTTGATTTCTTGATTTGGTAGTGAAGACAAAGTGGCATGCAAACTCTAATTGCACGAGATTAAACCTTAGGCAGGGAAGCAGCCGAGGCCCGAGAGGAGTTGTTTCGTGGGCTATGAATCTATCATTGGCAAAATAAATAATTAAACAAAAGCTACTGATGGACTACTTGCCTCACAGATCGAGTGCTTGCTTACGTTTCCACGTTACCATATGTAATTAAAACCAAATTTGTCAAACAGAAAAATTACCAAGTAATAGTTTTGCAAAAATACACACCGATCTTTATATAGTTCAACAACCCAGAAATGGGCCAATCAGCTAAACTTGTTAATCATTTTCAAGGTAGAGAACCTCTTAGTCATTACAGCCATAATCATACATCCTAGGCACTAAGAATCCTGTGAAACTCGGAATGTAACACGAAAACTAGATAAGCAGGCATGGCATCTAACTAGATTGACAACATTTTAAATATAATGCCTGCATGGATAATCAAAAGTTGGTTGAGGTAATCAACAGAAGCCTCGCACCTACTTCTTGGCATAGGAAATCAACAAGTTCTGTTGGCCCATCTTCAAACCTTGCAGCCCCTGCATTGCAACTGTTGCTTGCATGTCGTCTCCGTATTCCACAAAGGCAATCCCTGGCTTTGCTTCCACCATTCTAACCTCCTTAAAACCAGGAAACTGGAGGAAGAACATTTGCAGCGCCATTGGGGTGGTATCATGAGGAACATTCTGAACAAATAAGATGTTATTAGGTGGAGCTGGAGCCTCTGGGATCACAGATTTTGCACCACCTGGATAGGGTATTTGCGATAGCTGTACCATTTTCAAAAGACAGAGATGGATAAGAATCATACAAAGGGTAGTAAGATCTTAATCCAAAGAAACAAGGGACCAATTCTTCTTCTTCTTCATATAGTTCTCAGAAACAAGAATGAACTGATGTATCAGACAACAATGTGAACCTAAACAGCCAAGACACTTACAGGTGGTGTTGCACCATAGGCACCAGTATAGGCAGGATTCAGACCCATTGCTGCTTGATTAGCATCATGTTGCTCTTTCCGTTTTTTACCTGCCACATAAGACAACAAATAAATCCCAGGAAAAAAAATCCACTCCATAAATTGCACAATGGTAGATGATTACTGCGTTGTAACATTTTGATGGGAATTATTCCTTAACAAAAGGGAAAAAAAAGATAATAAATAATCGTGCACAACATGGAGTAACACCTAGCATAGTTGAGTTTTACTCTTGCCATCAATATTACCTAGCATCACAGGCCAAGCACCTGTGACCCTAGGCAGTGATAATGTTCACTATCACTTCCATTTCATACCAGACACAAGCACAGCGAAGTGACATAAGCACTTCCCTGAGAGGGTGGGTGCTGTAAGAGAGACTTACCCTTTTCCTCGTGCCTTTTTCGTCTTTCACGCGGAACAAAGGTACCATCTGCCTTTGATATTATATCTGATTTTGATTTTGCATATCGTATTCTCTGCAATAAAAAACACAAATCAATCATTATCTATCAGTAGTCCAAACCAACCCCAAAGAAAAAAAAGAAAAAGTTTTCCTTGTCTATGACAGATGGAAAAATGATTGCCATACAACTACAGCCAATGTAAAGTACAAGCATAATCAAATTAATAATAGAATTTGAAAATGAAACTGTAACCTAGAATACTGAGATTACTTTTTTCTACTCAAATGGAAAGATGACTTTATGTCACAATTATAACAGAAATGCAAGATGTCTCAAAAGGATATAGCATTATCACATAATTGGCAATAAAAATCCACCTATCAAAAATGATCTTTGAGCAAAGGGATGAGTACATAGCGTCAAGGGATTATATATCTTCATGCTACTTGATTGTGTAGTAATATCTGATACGACAGTTACTGTCTTCCTTCTATATATTTGAGCTTTCATTCCTCTCAATAATACACATACAACTTTTTTCGCTCAGAAGTGTATTATAATATCCAAGCGTGAATGATCAATCACCAAAAACAAGCTAGAATTTTGTGAATTCTAAGATTTTGTTTTCCTTTTCATGAAAAATCAAATATCTTTCGAAAAAATAAAAATGCTACGATCGAAGGCCATGCTATTAGGCAACCACCCAAACATAGCACCCCTCAATGGGTCATACCAATGCCTAATAAACACCCGTTGAGATCAAAACGCCAAACTGCAACTTTCCAGCACAAAAGTTGATATGGAGTTGTCTAGGCAGTCCTCAGCATGTTAACAACGACTTTTAAGTTAAGGAAGCTAGCAGTGCAGCACACAACTTTTCTTAAGGTAATCCCTGGGTCCACAATGCAAGATCTATTGGGTGGTAAGCTAATATGGGAATGTCACTACACACGAAAGAAGCTACTAAACATGGATAGAAACTGATTTGCAAAAAACCCCAATTATAACTAAGCACGAATCCTGTCTTTAATAGCATGCCTTGACATCACTTTGACTACTTCTCTCCATGCCTGGCTCTCACTATTTCATGAACCATTGACAGAATATAATAAAAATAAAAAATAAAAAATAAAAACAAGCAGCTTAGCAAGAAACAATGAAGAATGAAACCCTAACCTCTCCAATTAGCATATATTTCTATCAAATTCCAGTTGCATTAACTCCACCATGGACCAAAATAACAACAGCACCAACACATAGACTACTCCTAAGTTCACTCTCCGACTGTCAAGCAAGTTTTGACACACACAAAAGCATAACTACAGCAATAACATTATTACAAATTTCTCCTATAAACAAACTTTGTTTTAAATCCAGTAAATTTTTTTTGTAAACATGAAATTCATGACGGCAGCGTACCATAGGCTTGTCATAGAAGGGAAAGCCCTGCATTTGCCTGAGAGCATTGGCGGCGGCGGATACATCTTCAAAAACGACCCAAGCTTGGCCTTTGTGTTTCAGTGTCTTAAATGCTAAAACCTCCAATATCTTCCCGAAATTCGCGAAAACTGCATGCAACGATTTCTTCAACACTGCATAATTTAGCGACCAATTACAATCAAATAAATTGCATTAAAACAAATCATACACGTACAAGAAACGTCAAGAGAGAGCGAAAATTTCGAATCTTAACCGTCGATTTTGATTTTCTCATTGAGGTTGTTAATATATAGGGTGTTGTTCTGAGGAATTTCGTTGGCTTGATTCATCTCCTGCTCCATCTCGTCGATTGTCGTTCGCTCTAAGGACCTTTTTGGGAATTTAAGAGGGTTTTTGTGCGCGAATTGCGATTGCGGCTTGCCGGTGTGGGCTACGACCGATGGTTCATTCTTCAGCCTTTGGGCCTCTATTCTTCAAACACAATCATTAGAAAACCCTTATGTCTAAGTACACCCTAATTAAGAAAGTCCATTTGCATGAGTAATCCTCATATATGTAGGCTAAATTTGGATTATGGACCAACAGTCCCCACCTCTCATCCATACACATAAATTTAAATAATTAATTAATTAATTAATATTAAGAGATTAATAATTAATCTAAGAGCCAAATCCTTTGTACTTTTTATTATTTAAGCATCTTAATAGCCTCTCCGGAATTGATAGGTCCATTAACTATCATTTAAAAACTGAAGAAATTAATGACCCCTGGCTCTGGCTCTGACTTTTGCCATTAAAACAAAGACAGAGTCTATGTTAAAATATATGAAAACTATGGAGTATGAAGTAGTGGACGATGTCATGTATCAACAACATGTCATCATAATGTCTGACTGTTCCAGGATAAGGATAGAGTAAGTAGCCTCTTGCCAAATTGAATTAGTCGCTTTTTCTCTATGGACAACTGAATCTTTAATCAATCCCAAGTCCACTTCAATCTTCAAATGTCCTTGCGGGGGTTGACCAAATAATTTAACATTATTATCTTGCTATAGGCTCATCACAAACTGAGTTAATTTCAAATTGTATTTTCCATCAATTAGTGTTAGGTTTACATAATTGACTCTTTTTTTAATTTATTTTTATTTGTTGCATATTTTTATTATAGTAAAACTAAACGTATTATTGTTCATCCGTATTTTAATCTTTATATAAAATAATTTTAAGTTTACTAGATATTTAGATAAAATTAAATTTTAAGTATAATTAAAAAATTTGTGTAATAAATCTACAATTCAATAAAAAAAATTATTATTGAAAAATAAATTTTTTATTTAAGAAAGGGTTATTCCTATTTAAAAAAATATTTTTTTTATTGAATTAGAAAAACAGAGAGAGTCGTGAATTTTTGTTTTTCAATTTAAATAAGGTTTAAGATTTTTTATATATGTTTGTTTTATTTTTATTATATATAAGTCCTTTTAAACGCTAAAAAGAGATATGGTCGCGAGTTTTTGTTTTATTACAATTTAAAAAAGTGTTTTCTTAAGTATAATTAAGACGTTTTTATTTTTTGAGATAAATATTTTTACTTGTTGCATGAAGTTCAACGACATCTTATAAGAGAATATTGTTGAATTAAGTCGAAAGAATTTCGACCCGTTAAGGCGAGAGATCTCAATAAACAAGGTTGTAGCACCCCAACTTACTAAAAATTTAGGCAAAATTTTCCCTTATAAAATCAACATTCTCCAATAATTAAAACTTGCAAAAAAATTTTAACACTTCTAAATATATATCTAAATCCAACAACTTCCTTTTAATATCAAGATATAATCAATATTTAAAGTTTAAGTAGTTATCCATTAATTTAAAATTATACAAATTGTATTATCATAATTACATATATAAAAATACAGTAAAAAGTCATTTAACTAAAAAATTTTCACTTCGTTTCAACTACTTGTCTCTAGCCTTAACCAAAACCTAAAGAGTAAGGGTGCGTTAATGCCCAGTAAATATATATGTAATGAACGTTTTTCAAATAAACAAATATGATAAATTTTTAAATTTCACTAACACGTTAATAATAAACATATAAGATATTTCAAAGTTTTAATTCCAAACAAGACAAACAAAATAATTATCATTTTACTATAAACAACTTAATTAATATTATGGGCACTTATGAGATATTATTTCCAGAACCGTCGCCTCGTAATTGCCAACTTATGGAGCATTATTTTCAAGCACCGTCGCCTCACTTAATTTATTATTTATGGATTTTCGTTGCAGGACAGAAATCACATCAAAGATTAACCAAACATGACCATACAATTTTAAATTCAATACATTGTTTAAATAATAAAAATAATAATATTTTAAATTTATAATAATATTATGAAAATTTAATTAATTCTTCTAGAAAAGTTATGTTGAATTCATACAAATAATTAATTGTATCAACACGTATATAAATTAAAAATTTTCATGCACATGTGCTTGAATTTTAAGTAAAATAAATTCCATACTTTTCAGTTTTTTAAACTAAAATCGTTATAATTGCATATAATCACCTGTCTCGAAATTCAAATAATCGACCTTTTTATTCCTTTACCTATTTACCTTCTTCCTTAGAATCACCTTATAAATAGAGTTAACAATAACATTTTATTAACTCAAATGATAGTAATTAAGCTCTCCACTTACAATAATTTCACAACCTATAATTTAAAAAAAATAATCATAACCTCAATGATAATAAAATAAATTATCCCAAGATTATTTTAATCAGTAAATATGATATTGTAATTAGTAATATTATTATAAATTAATCTTAATCATAATAGCAATAATAAATAAAAGTATATATATATATACATACTTAAAAAAAAGAATTATAACAAATTAAAATAAAGAAAAATATATAAATCATTTATAACATTATTAACAAATAATTATAAGAATTTATAAAATTTACAATAAATTAATGTATAAAGTAAAATAGGAGAAAGGAAAAGTAAATCTTAAAAAAATGACTACGTAAGTACATGTAAATTTCTCTTTTTCCATGTACTTTTTTCACGTTAACAAAATTGAAATGGAATCCAGCGGGCTTTGTTTTGTTTTGCATTCAATTTTAAAGAAATTGAAGACAATGAAATGTTTTTTCATGCAACAATTACTTGTTCTCTTTCAATTTATATTGTCCTCGAGTAACAATTCTAATTTCAATGTCCACCACTAATCAAAATAATATTAATAAAATAATAATTTAATATAATAATAATAATAATAATATTACAAAGGTCACTAAAAAATTTTTAATACAAGAACAATAATAATAAAATAAAATATTTATTTTATATAAATTTATTAGTGTTTTTAATAGTTTATTTTTTAGTAAATTATTTTATTTGAATATGATATGTAAAATTGATAATTATGAATCAAGTTAAAATTAAGTATTTAATTAATTAATTAAACTTAGTAAATACGAATCTTTCAAACTGGCGCCAGGCCAACTCGAGTCCAGCCGGCCTTATTGAACAGCGAGCCGATGACTGGAATGAGCCAGCGGTAGCTGTAGCTAGCTAGATCCCAATTATAACTGCACTGACTGACATAATCCAACTTGAAAGAGATTTCGCGGAACGCCATAAATAATGTAATCCAATAGCAGTAATTTAACGTATGGCGTGCCGCTTGATGCGGCGCCGCAGTTTAGCTCTGCTGTGGTTTCGCTGCACCATTGGCTTCGTTATCTACAAATGCAAAGGAATTTTCTAGAATCCAGTTTTTAACTTGTTCGATTCTCAGCCATTGCATATTTTAAGTTGTTGAAAGGGTTGGTTTTTCAATAATTGAACAGACATATCCTGTCACAACGAGAGACCAAGGATTTTGCAAATTCTAACCCTACATCACCAACGAAGAGACCCCATTCCAGCCTGATTAAGTTTTTTGGGATCTCGGAAAGGTACAAATAGACGCATCCTATTAAAATACTGGACAATAGAGGAGACATATAATATTACACACAGTGAAAATCATGGCCACACGCCACTCACAATTTTTAAAACTAATTGTAGAGGCAGAGAGCAAAAGGGAAGAGTCAACACGGGTAACTTGGGTTAAAGGAATCCATGAACAAGACCACCTTATTTATTTGTTTATTTATCATGAAATCTGTGAGGCGAAAGCGAAACATAACAGTCTGTCACGTTATATATGCTTTTTAAAATTCATATCTAGAATAAAGGAGAGGTTAGGCAAAGCAACGCCAGAGCCCGTAATGAGATACCATTTCAACTACAAGGGAAGTGAGCTTGAGTATTGACCCTTTGACTTGGTTGGGACACTTGGATTCTCCAAGGCATTTCGGGCGGCCACTGGTCAAAAGTTCGAGAATAATAAGGACAGATGAACCTCTTCCGCCTATTTCCTTCAATGGTCCCCCAACACGCGTGGACGGCCTTCTTGATTTA
>JAXCLQ010000001.1:20369475-20380770 GCA_035584115.1 Cedrela odorata | reverse complement strand
CTGGCCCAGTCAGCGCAACCTTCGGTTGGCTTGAAGTTCATTTTAACCGCTTAATGCCACGTGTACACGACCTTAGATCACACACGTCGGAAAGAACTGAAACTCACCACCGGCCACTCGTATGCATCGAGCTCTTTGCTACTTCATTGTAACGGCCAATCCAATTCACTAGTGATTAATGAACCAACCAATGAAAAGTTTGATCATCATGGCCGTTTGAACATCGCGCTGCAACCAATGGAAAGCTTATTAAGATTTGCATGTGCGCCTCCCGTAGCTGCTATCTCTAAGGTACGCTTCAACGACAGGACAAAGACGAAGAAAAATGGTGTGTTGTTGAAAGCTAAACTGGACGACGACAATGACCCATTATTCCAAGCCGCCTTTAACGCAGCTTCTCTTCGTTTTCAGGAGACTCATCGACCGGGTAAGCTTTATCCTTATCTATATGATTGTATTAAATCCTCTTTCGTTCAGACATTTTATCGAACGGGTTTGACAAACATGTACTTACTTGAAATATTAATGAGCGAACAAAGCTTTGTCTCAAATATATTAGGTCGGGTACACGAAACTTTGTAACGCATTCTTGTAAGCACATAGCTTTGGGCAAATCAATGGTTATTGAGTCTATTTTCGCGGCCTCGACCTAATCGCTTTTGGAATTTCTCTTTTCGTTAAAGTTCAGTCCCCATGAAAATGATTATTATCATCACGAACTTGTGTCGTCACTTTACCAGGCTAAAAATTTTCAGTTTCCCAGTGACAAATGTTTTGTTATATCGACAACACTCAAGTTGTAAATTAATAGTGGAATGTGGATCCAAATATGTGATTAGTGAATTCATATGCAGAGCCTCTGTTTGTCGATCCCTATGCTGGTTGCTTGGTTCCTCCCAATGTTCAAATGGATTTAAAGAAGTACTCACACCAGTATTGTCTCTCAACAAAGTTTATTGACGATAAGTTACTTCGTACTGCGAACCATATTGATGGACTTAAGCAGGTAGTAATCTATTAGGTTAAATTACTAATTTGATCTTTTTGAAATGAGAAGTTACTTTTTAGCTCTCTACTTTTACCCTGCAGGTTGTTTTGTTGACAGATGGCATGGACACTCGGCCTTACAGGCTTAACTGGCCTACTTCAACCATAATGTTTGATATTTCCCCAGATAGGATTTTCAAAAAATCAGCTGAAAAGCTTGAAGGTCTGTTTTTTTTTTTACAAACTTTTAAGTCGTTTTTGACATAATTCACTGCTGGATATGAGTAGTTTAGAAAAATGTAGATCATACCAATAATTTTGGGTGGTAGCAAATACTTTTGAGAATTATCAGGAGCAGTAGATTTGATTTTACATTGAAATCAGATGTGCATATGAATAAAGACTTTCTAGATATTATCAATAGTTGAAGATATTGAATGCGTCTATGTGAACTTGCCTTGTCTTGTTATTATACATGTTAAACTAGCCTGTGTTGTGCATGAATTTCTTTCTTTCTTTATCAAATTTTTAGGAGCTTTGACTAGTCAGATCTCTTTCATGTGCCTGCTCTTTTATGTAGATAGGTACTGCAACATTTGCTAAAGTATGTTCTTGAATTATTAGGTGTTGGGGCAAAGATTCCTAGAAGTTGTTTGTTCCTTCATGTTCCATTAGAATCATCAAATATACAACAAGCTCTGCGTACAAAAGGATTTAATGGCGATCGGCCTAGTATATGGGCCATTCAGGTGATTAAGACTTTTACTGTCTGCAATTATAACCACTTAAAATTCCATCATTCAGGGATGACTTTGGTGAGGTAATTAATTCTGTATGTTCTTTCAGGGACTGCCAGTGATGACTTTGGCAAGTTTTGAAGAGATTTTGTTCATTGTTAGCAGTTTGGCCATGAATGGATGTCTCTTCTTGGGAGAATTGCCTGCATGGTTGACAGAAACTGAAATCGGGTGCAAGGTCAGTTTGATTTATTGTCTGGATGGTATTGATTCTTATTTAAACTATTACCCTGTTAAAGGCATCTTTTGTTGCCTGGTCTTTTCTGCAGTCCACTACAGAGAAATGGATGGATAAACTGTTCATGAGCAATGGTTTTGGAGTGAACTTGGTTAGCTATAAGGAAGCCGCAAGCAATTTAGGCAAGGAATTAGCACCAGGATACTACAAGAATATCCTCTTTGTTGCAGAACAATTGCGGTTTTCTGATGATCAGGTGCAACAACTTATATCTAGCTCTAGACATTACACATAATGATGTATTGTAGCTTATTTATGAGTGAGGGCTCAATTTCTTGACACATCCTCCCAACATTTTTAGTCCTAGGTTGAAGAGTTTCTGGAAATTTGGGGAGAATTGCAGACTTCATATGTTTTTCTTTCTACACATGTAACCTTCTTGTTTTTCTTAATATCATATGGGGGTATGGGGCATGAAAATAGTTTGATTCCAGGAATATCTTAATGTTTTTTATTTGGATTTTGATGTACATTTTGCAGAAGTTTGTCATTATATGTTTATGTTTTAAGTTGTTTGTTTGTGCATGTACATTTATGACAGATGGAAACTTGGAGGAAAGAAATTCAGAGGTTAGAGGAAGAAGGGGATGAAGAAGGGTTTGAAGAGCTCTAAATGTAAATAGAGGTTTTGTCTCTATTGGTGGAGGCTACAGTGGCACAATTTCTCCTATTTTTTTTTTTTTTTTTTTTGGGTTCTTCGTTCTTTCCTGTGGCTTAGTGTCACATCGTAAATGAATGAGATGAAGCAATAGAAGCAAGGTTTCTTCTGCTTTCTCCTGAGTTGCTTTGCTAACCTATACTCTCTGTGGCCAAATCCTGTGTCGATTAAAAATCTTATATTTTGTTTTGGCATAATATCTTTCAGACAAGCTAACAATTAATCTTACGGTACAATCACCATCACATTACAAACCCAAAATCACATTTTTACAAACGAAAACTTTTCTTGCTTGGACAAATAGTAAATCGGTCAGCTACCAAAGCCCGGCCTTAATTTGCCGAAGCATTACTCGTGAAAAGTCTAAGAGTAGACTCACAAGCTCAAGCTACCAACCAACAGTACTACCTAACCCCGTCAAATCCCAGCTACCCAAATCTCACTTAACTTTTCAAAGGATCCACACCACCGAACAGGGATGACCACTGCAAGTTCTCGTGGATAACAGACATGTAGCTCAAGCACTGACCACCTAACTGTCACGAAGGGATGGCTGCTTCGGAATTTATATCTTCTAACGAGCATTCAAACGCATTTCTTCCACAACCAAACAGACATTAATGAAAGCAACCGTATTCACGTGTCAAAATGCAATAGAAGCTACTTTCAGACTAGCAAACAATTTAATGCTATTGTTGATTTAAAGCAGTAATTGTGGATCGTGGTCTAACAACATTCAGCACGCCTCTTGCAGTTGCCTGTTAACAGAGGAAAACAAGTAAACAATAACCTATCAGAAAACTGTAGGGCTGAATTAAGAGTTAGTATCTAAAGGACCCTCATACATGGGTTTACCTCAAAGAAGGAATTGAAGTTTAGACGCAAAAGAAATCGCCTCAAAAATGGGGCTCTCTGACTCCCAGCAAGCCTGCTACTTCGTAATATAGTGTACAAGGAGTTCGATTTCTTATTAAATTCCTGAAAGAAGTCAATCAAGAATCACTAAATTATAGTGACAACAAAAAATTTAAAGTCATATAAGCAAATTGTGAAGGGCACAAGTAAATTAAATCAGAATCAATCGAGCAGTTTAATGGAGCATAGCAAGTTAGCAACACCTGACACATCCAAGACTCTTATGAGCCATGTACTGTATGAAGACAAATATTAGAAGCTGACTCAACAATGCAAGTCTATTGTCTTTATAGCAACAGTCAGACAGGCAAACCAATGCATCAACACAGATATTATCCAAGGACGATTGCTGTGATACTGATATGCGGGTTCTTAATTTATACTGATCAACTCCAAAGTTGAGTATCCTAGATATTGATATATGACTCGAATTCCTAATGTCAACACAGCAACAGCATAATCTCAGGACTGAATTTTCCAGATGAGTGGATGCCACGTTAATTTACCACATGATGGAGCATCAACTCAATTGGGGATTTGGGTAACACGAACTTGAAACACACTGAGAATGACCAAATTCAAAATGCTTGTTTTCCTTCATAGTGGTGATACTAACATTACAATCAAAATATAGGTACCTCTGTTATATGGTCCAGTTCAGGTGTATTTGCACCACTTTCTTGATTCTCAATGGTCCAGCAGAATTGGAGGCAAAGTTTCATTATGCTGTCCAGTATCCTCGACACTGAGCCAATGTCCAAGAAAGACTGTGAAATTAAAGCTGATAAATACCTGTAGGTAATAATTCAAGCATGTAAGCATAATGTTGCAATTGCCAACTTTGAATAGTTTATAACTGTGGTTTTATCAGAGTAATAAAGCAACTACAGAGGATAGAAGGTCCAATTAAACATTTTGACCAAGCATTTAATTTTTTTTTCTCTTCTAAAAAAAGAAAACAATGAAGGGCAACAACAAATAGGATAACCCAATGCAATATTCAAGATTTGTATATGAACTATTTATCCCATATTAAGCTGTGGTAGATTGTCCAAAATCTAGCTCTTTTCTCACTAGTTCTACACCACAAAGATGAAAAAAATTGGTCAATTCTATTT
Source organism: Cedrela odorata (assembly GCA_035584115.1). Taxonomy (NCBI): domain Eukaryota; kingdom Viridiplantae; phylum Streptophyta; class Magnoliopsida; order Sapindales; family Meliaceae; genus Cedrela; species Cedrela odorata. The sequence continues at coordinate 20,376,057 of JAXCLQ010000001.1, read as the reverse complement.
GGCAAGCTTCAGGATTTATTTTTACTTCCCCTATTTCACAGCTGAACTCTTTTCAGTTGGAAGGTACAATTAATTTCACAAAGCGTTGTGTGCAAATCTAATATGGCTGACTGACTTAACAACAAATTCAGAGAACATTGGTGAAATTAGACCAAGTACTCTGCAATTTAGAAGATTTTAGGCTTTTCAAATTTACTAGTTTCATGCTGAAAGAATAGACCGATCTTTCAAATAAAAAATTAGCATTTGGGATGGTGTACTTGGAGTCCAGGAATTTAAATCAGAGAGAAGGAACAGATCTTAGACTAAAATATCAGTTTAGTTCCACTCTTCTTGCTTTGGTAGCTAATCAACATTATATGGTTCAAATTACAGTAAATTTCTTATTCAATAGCAATAAGCAGTGATCAGTTCTGCGGAAAATCACAATGTTGTTACTAGCTCTATGTGAATTGAATAACCGGCAAAGAAAACCACCCATAATACCCAAAATACCATTTATTTTACTTACTCTTGATGGAAGCCTACAAGTTCAGTGAAGTCATGAGATTCTTGAATATGAGCTTGCAAGATATTCCATTGAGATTCTATCACATCAACCTAAGGCAGGAAAGATGAGACCAAGATGAGAAACAGAACTCATTAATGATCAATAACAGTAAGAGCAGACATAGACAAGACTTGTGAAAAGATAAAAGATAATCCAAAACAAATTTTGACTTATTTAACAGAGAAAAGGAGGCTTACTCCAACTGATTGTCACATTTAATTCTGAATGTCATTCTAAGAGCATCTATTGCTAAAAATTAAAAGAAAAATGAAAAATGAAAAAAGAAAAAAGAAAATCAACTCATTAGCCATCACCCTATATGAGCAATTCATAATCCTTATTACTGACATAATTTGACCAAAAAACCAAATGGGATTCAGGAGTTCAAAATATTCTTATTGACACTGGAGATGGGCACACTTAAAAGACAACAATGCAGTGAATGCCAATGTATCATTTTATAATAACGTCATCAGTGTACCATGAAATTTATGCAACTATAAGACATATCTCCAATGTAAATATCAACAGAAATGTCCAGTACACAGAAACAAAAGGTAATTCATATGTTATTAGTACCTGTATGTAAAATTGAAGGTTTCTGATCAAAAATGCCATATGTTCTCTAACATGCCACATTGGTCTACAAGTCTGCCGTCGCTGTTGAGTTATTGAACAGTTTATATGATCATTTCGATGTTTGGCAAAATCTGTGTGATCTTGATGCATCACAGAGGCCCAGGATTTTTCCAATTCCATTTGAGTTCTCTTGAGCCGCAGCAAATATTGGAAGACCCTACAGTACCTGGAATGCACTCATTGTTAGCAGGCGTATAACAAAAGAGGAACTTATTCAGCCAACTATCAACTACATCTGTGGCTGCGGTCCTATGTTGCAAAAGACCTTTTCATTTTTTATCCCCTTTAAAGAAAAAAGACACAATTCATCATTTTGAAGAAATGGAAATCATGTGTAACAATAGCTATAGAATCTTACTTGGAGAGAACTTCTTGGGTAAAGAAAAGCTGTAAGGGCCAATCAACGCAATATTCAAGAGCAATACCATCCCAGCCATCAAGGGAAATCTCTGGAGTAGCACTTGATAGAGCAGCACCTGAGTTTCCATCAGCATAAGCTTTTGCCTTCGGTAGATCTACTTGAGAGGATTTAACTGTGATTCCAAATGAAGGTATCCTAGTAGAAGAAGAAATACAACTGAGTCTAGATTCTTTCCATAGATTTTTTACATGACATGACTTGCAGCAAAATGGGCAGATAGTGAAATTTTAAAGACATTAAGGAATGCCCACATGGGCTCTTACCGCAAGGATACTCTAGAAAAGTATTTGTCTTCGTCACCAATAGTCTTTATCGCTGCCTGTATTGCAAGTAGCAGGAATGAATTCACTACTATATTGTTACGAAATCTCAGAGGTTTGCAAGCTACCGAAATCAAAATATTAACCAACATGGAATAGAATCATATGTACTACAAAATCATATCATGATGACATACAAGCTGAAAGGGGACCATAAGATCAGCTTCAGCAGTTGACTGGCGAGGCGGTAAACGCATCAACTGGCGACTCTCTTCGAGAAAACACTGGCATGAAAGAATCATGTCTTATCAAAACATGTTAAAGTTAACAAGAATTCTACTAATAGTAACAGGAGCCATTGCTTCAAAGGATTTGCAATTGTGTCCAAAAATCTGAAGGGAACCTCACTCTCATAAGAAATCAGCCCCCACCACCAGAACAGAATAACAAAAGATAACACACCTATAATGAGTTTTCATTCGCTAAAAGACATAAAGAAAGTACATATTCTCCATCCTTTACCTGGAAGAAATCTCCTTTTGCTAGAAGAAAATAGTCTTTTAAGGCCTTCAGGTGGCCATTCAAATCAGCACGTACTACCACAAGCTGCAAAAATAGAGCAACGTGGTAAACAAGAGATGTAAACAGTAATAAAAACAAATTAATCACAATCAGCACCTGCCAAAGATGACTGGCAGCAATAGCCCGTATGGAGTCAACAGCACATTCAAATGATCTTTTGTGAAACTCAGATGATTCCTATAAAATGAATACAATGGTTTAGTCTTAAAACTCGCGACATGGTATTACAAGGGATAAAAAATAGTTTTCTTTGATCTTGAAACATAATAGATGTCTGCCGACTTAGATCGATGGTTGAGTACATTTATTAGTTCATGAATATACCACAGTTCATATATCATATACTTGGCATCTATCAGAAAAGGAATTGCAACAAGTTATCTACAATGATAAATGTGGAAAAAACCTTAAGGTCTAGAAGCATGGCTTCAATCTTATCAGCCTCAGACTGTGGAAACAGTTCTTCTCCAATCAGTTTCATATCCAGAAAAGCCTCCTTCTGAAAAGAAATGCGTCCAGTAAATCCCTGCATTTTCTGAGAAGAACTTGTTATTTGTTGACCCTGAAACTGAAATGCCGAGCTTGGGTTCCGGAGAACCCTGACTGCTTTTCCAGCAAAAAGAATTGATTCTGCAACTCGCATATGGATATATTCAGGCAACATGTCCTGCACAATTATAGGAGAAGAATGAATAGCTAGTAACAACATTATACTCTCTTACTAGAAGAGATGTAAAAGAAACAAAATGAGGAAGAACCTTTTACTTTAACCATACAGCCCAACCCACACTTGCCTAGGCACAACCATAATATGTTTCTAAGCTTTTTCAGCATCTATAGGTAAATAATAAGAGCAATGTTAGCATACATAACACCTCATCCCCACCCCATCACAAGGCTGTGATTGGCTAATATAGTCGTATCAATCAGTCTTAACACGACTGTGACAGCACCTATAGAATGAAAAGAAGTATTACTATTACAGCAGCAAAAGGCTATCCGATGACATCCAGTCAAATGGTGAACATTGCTAAGCATTAAGTGGTGATTGTAAAACACAAACAGTTCAAAAGATAGATCAAAGATACCAAAGAAATATGAAATCCCAAGTGCCAATCTGTTAAAGATGTATCATCAGTTGACAAGCGTGCCAACTTTTCAGACATATCTAAGTGAGATGAACCATGCTCTACATCTGTATCTTCCGGCCTGAAAAGTTAATAAACCAGAGAACCAGTTTCAGTTATATAATTTAATAGGAACTGGTAGAAATCAGAAATTGAAACACATGACATTACAGTTAACTACATATATAAGCCAAAGCGGAAGTGACAACAGAATTACAACCAAAATCACTTTCGTCAAACATAAATGAATATTTTTAGTCAATACCTTCTAATGAAAAATTCTCCATGCTGGTCCTGAAGAATTCCATAAACCATCCATGAAGCAAGTTGGTTATACAAGACCTGGTGCCCATGCCAAAGAAGCCTATGCTTTGGACACAGAAATATCGGTAAATAATCAGCACAGAATTCATCTTGCAAGTTGACAAAAAAAATATCAAAAAGAAAATAAAAGAAAAACGAGCTTCTTGTTTGATACCGAATAACTAGTGAAAGTAGCATTTTAAAATGGTTTTCTATAAACCATGCTTATACTTTGTCGCAGCTGTTACAAAGAGTTCATACGAACATTAAAATGTAAGATCACAATTGCCTTGACCATGTTAATTGCTCTAACTTCCAACAACTGTCACAGTGTACTAAGGAATGAAAAGAACTAATACATTATTTAACACAATACTAGCATAAACCAAACATTGCCCATAATCTAATAGACTCCTACGATAAACATTTAAATAAATAGGTAGTATAGAGGAATAGCCAGCACTTAATTATGGAACAGAAAAATTGTATACCTCTGAATGCATGCCTGCAGTTCAGGCACCCCGCAATGGCACCGCTTGTGTAAAAGGTTAAGAAGTTGTCCTCCACGAATATCATCACGTTCAATCTCTAGAACAAGCTCATATAGAGGCGGCAAAAGGACAAAAAACTGGAAAAACCATCAATTCGTAAGAACACAAATAAAGAAAAGATTATTGAAAAAAAAAAAAAAGAAATCCAACAACAATGAAACTCATGCTTTGAGACCAAAATCATCAAACTGGAAATAAAGTAAATTTTAAACAATAAAAAAATAACAAAACATATAATGTAGTGCACTCGACAGCCAACCTTATTGAGACCTTGAGTTACAGTTGCCAAAATGGGCATGGTTTCAGACAACAATTTCTGCTCAATGTAGAGAACAGCAGACCTGTACACTGACAGTATCTCAACAATGCCATTAGCAATAGCCCTTCGGTACACGCTCGACTTTTCAGTTTTGCCTTTCGACAATTCAGCAGCCCTTTCCAAGGGAGACACATTCGCAGACCTTATCCAACTTAAATTCCTAGACTTTGTTGCAAATCGATCAAGTTCTCTGTAGTAAAATCCTAAAACAATGATTTTCTCTATAAGATCCCTGCAAACAATAGCAACTTGATTCAGATAAAGAATTGTACAGCTGCCCAGCCTCCGACCACTATCCTCAATCTTTTAAATTAAGCTAAATTTCAAACAGAAAAAATGGGAGAAATTATACACAGCTTCAGTAAAAGTAAGCTGGTAACGGCATTTCCATTAGAATGAAATCAAACACATCTTAAAAGCAACACAGCAAGTTTAGACAATCAATTTCAACAAAATTGAGCGCCATTTGGCTTAGTAACGGAAGAAACCCTAAAACCCCATAAATAAAAAGACAACATTTATTTAGAGTGATATTTAAAACATGTAAATTGGTGTCTGCAGAAAAAGCACCGCTCGCTGGGTTCGATGAAAGAGATATCAGGAGCGAGCTTAAAGGTGCGTTCCTCAGAGATAGGAGCGTCGGAAGATAATTGAATGCCAATAGAGTTTTGGTGTTCTCGCTCGTCGATTATGAGATCTCCGGTGTATCCCAATAGAGCTAGCAAGAGCTCGTGCAACATTTTTCTCTCGGATTAACACACTTGTTGAAACTGCCGCCCTTGTACGAGTGACTCCCTGTAAAGACTAAAAAATGATCCCGGTGGACCGAGTTTGAATTCATTTGGCCTCCGAAATGCGCTTTTATTTTAGTTTTGTCACTTTTAAATTTTGCATAAATACACGAATAACCTTGTAATGAATGTTTTTGAATGAAAACTGCTAGAGGTGGTGCATGGGTCGGTCCGACTCGTGAATAGAGAGTCCATTGTAATGGGACGCAACTTTTTGGTTGTCATCGTGCTACTGTTAAATTTTATGCAGAACACTAAGTAAACCTTAGATTTTGTGTAAAAACTTATTATACAAGCACTAAGGAACTTAGAGATTATGCATAGCAACCCAAAAAGAAAAAACACAAGAGATAACTTTGTGAGAATAATATTTTATAATTTCACAAAGAGTTATGAGATTGAAAGATTGTAGGATCGTAAGATGGTTTGATCAAATAAGGTCATCTTTTATTTATAAGATTTCTATACCATCAAATATGTAATCATAATTTTATATCTAGAAAAATCTAAAAGATATTTATAAAGAATACTCTAGAATCATTTTTATAATTGTCTATTTTAAAATACTCTAGAATTTGCTAGTTGGCCTAGAGTTGTCTTCAATATTATAAAACATTTTGAAATGTAATAGAATTGTTCGGAACACATTGAAGGTTTTAGAAGGTTCCGAGAGCATCTAGATGGTTTCAGAACGTTTTAGAAGGTTATGGAATGTATTAGAAGATTCCAGAACTCTTGAGAAATGATTTCTCTTTTCCAGATGCTCTTGCTTAGTGGTGAAAAATTTTGCCTCTTAAAGGCAATTCATAACATTCTTCCCCACTTAAATCCTTGACGCCATCATCAAGTTTGCATTACTTGTATGCATCAACTGTATAGTAGATTTACCATAGGTCTTCCTCCTTCTCTCAACTTATTTCGTGACTCGGCAAATTCTTCTATTTACTTAGATACTCCAAGTAGATGGAGATTCCTCGTTTCCAAATGAGTTGATCCGCAAGGATTTCTTCGACTTCACGATCAAAAGAGGTTAAATTGG
>JAXCLQ010000001.1:20343793-20369375 GCA_035584115.1 Cedrela odorata | reverse complement strand
TTTGCATCTGCATGATATGGCTCAAGTAGCTTACATGGAATACCAGATGAATTTTCAACTTGCGTGGTAGCTTAATCTGATAAGAAACCTTTCCGACCTTTGCAAGGATAGGAAAAGGTCCCTCATACTTGCGTATCAACTTTAAATGTACTTGGCGCAACACCTTGAACTGTCGAGGTGGTAGATTTATTAAGACAAGGTCTCTGACTTGGAACTCTAGCAGTCTTCGACTCTTATCCTCCCATTTTTTTATCTTCTTGAATGCCTTGTCCAAGTAGACTTTAGCAACATTTAGTTGTTCTTGCCACCTTTGACTCATTTATAGGCAGAGGGGCCACAACCCATATATCATTTGGTCATCGCTTGTGGCGTTAAAGGTTGTCATCCTGTCACAATCTTAAAAAGGCTATGTTAAGTGGCCTCACTCCGCTGCAAATTGTAGAAAAATTGTGCCACATTTATCAAGTTTGCCAAATTATATTGGTTAACACTCAAGAAGTGTTGTAAGTACATCTTCAACAATGTGTTCACCTGCTCAGTTTGGTCGTCAGTTTGTGGGTAAAAGCTTGTAAAGAAATGGAGATTCAATCCCATAAGCTTGAAGAGTTCTTTCTAAAACTTGTTGGTGAAACTTGGATCTTTGTCACTTATGATATTGCGAGACAAGGCCCAATATTTTACAACATGCTTGAAAAATAAGCGAGCTGGTTTCTCGGCAGTGCAGTCTCGTGGGGTTAGAATGAAAGTGTCATACTTTGACAATTTATCCACCATAACCATAATGGAACCATATCCTTCCGATTTCGGAAGTGCTGAGATGCAATCAATTGTAACGCACTTCCACAGATGTTCAGGGACAAGAAGAGGTTCTAGTAACCCTAATGGGTGCTTATACCTGACCTTGTCTTGTTGGCATACAAGATAAGTTGTTACATATGCTTTGATGTCATCTTTTATGCGTGGCTAATAGTATAAGTCTACAAGTAAGGTCATCATGCGATGAGTACCTGTATGTTCTGCCCATTTTGAGTCATGACATTCCTTCATTAATTCTTTTCACAAATTTTTCCACCTCGAAATGTAGAGGCGATTGTCGATAGTATAGAGAATGTCGTCTTATTCCCAAAATCGCCTTGTCTTGCCTTCTCAGCAAAGTTCTATGAGCCTCTTGGTGAATTGGTTATTTGTTAAGCCTTCTTTCACTCAATCCAATATGTTGCATTCAGGCAGGCTAATGTTGGTAAACTCCGCTTTGCTGCACAATGTATCAGCTATGACATTGGTTTTCCCAGGTTTATACTCAATAACATGGTTTCGTGCTGACAAGCTTGCTTGGGGCTAAGCTTCCTCTAATTTTAAAAGTAACTCGTCGCCATATTGTCGGTCTTGATCACAAACTGGCTTCTAAGCAAGTAACATAGCCATACTTATAAGCAATGGATAATTGCAGTGATCTCTATGCACGAGATACTTCCGTTCTATTTCATTTAGCTTGTGACTCTTGTAGGTGATGGGGAGTTAGTCCTGTATAAGTACACCTTCAATAGCAAAGTCCGACGCATCTATGTGTAACTCGAACGATTTTGAGTAGTCGAGCAGCAAGAGAACCGACTCCTCCATCACGGTTTGCTTAAGATCCTCCAAGGCTTATTGACATGTGGGTGACCACTCCTGTGTTCCATTCTTCTTAAGCAAATTCGTCAAAAGCGTTGCTCTACCAGAATACCCTTGAATGAAGCATTGATAATAGCTGACAAGGCTAAGGAATGATCTCAACTCTGTTACTGCAATATAGGGTTTTCATTCTTGGATGACATATACCTTAGTCGTATCCATGTGTATTTGTCCACTGGATATTTTGTGCCCCAAAAATATCACCTCTTATTGAGTGAACGAGCACTTCCCCTTCTTCACATATAACTCGTTTTCTTGTAGCACTTGGAAGATACGCCTTAAATGTTTCATGTGCTCTTTAAGGTTCTTATTGTAGATCACGATGTCATCCAAGTATACCACTACGAACTTATTGAGAAACGGGTAGAAAATCTTGTTCATAAAAGTGCAAAATGTGTTAGGTGCATAAGTGAAGTCGAATGGCATGAATAAGAACTCATGAGATCCATACCTCATCACGCATATTGTCTTCAGTTCATTTCCCTCAGTAATGCGCACTTGTTAATAACCGAATCTCAGATCAAGTTTGGAGAGCCATCTTGCATTTCTAAGTCGATCGAACAAATTGTTTATATGGGGGATCTAGTAAAGGTTCTTAACAGTTATTTTGTTTAAGGCCTAATAGTGTATGCATATACGCAAGCTCCTATATGCTTACATTAGAATAAAATCGATGTGCCGAATGGTGCTTTGGAAGGCTTTACAAATCCCGCAACTAAGAGCTTCTTTAACTATTTTCGAAGTTCCTCGAGCTTGAGTGGAGCGATGTGATAAGAACTCATTGCTGAAGGTTTAGCACCAGGTTCGAGCTTTATTTCATGGTTCACCTCTTGCCTTGGTGGATGTTTCTTTGGCAACTCCAACGGCATCATATCTTTGAATTCTTGAAATATGCCTTGCACTTTCCTTGGGACATCGACTGTTGATATTAGAGAATCGTCTTCCTTTAACATGGTCAAGTAGGTCTCCTCGTCTTTCTTGACTCCCTTTGCTACTTGTAAAGTGGACAGTATGTAACACCCCTATATATAGAGATGTTACTGGCAAATGATGAAACCATATCACCCTAAGCCTCTCACTCTCTCTCTGATATGCATGCTTAATTATAATTAACTACAATAACAAATGACAAAATGTATAAAATGTATATGGGTAATTCGCCCAAATCACGACATAAATATAACTCCTCAATAGTCACAACATATTATACAATACAACATATATCATAGATTTAACTTAACTCCAATATGTACAAGTGCCTGAACTATACATGACGAACCCATATGTTTTAATGATTGCAATGTGTACCCCTTAACCTTTATTTGTGTGTTCTTTGTACTAAAATTTTTCTCTTTGTTTTTAACTATCTGTCTAACTTGCAAAACTGAAAAGTGAGGAGGGTGAGTCATAAGGACCCAGTGAGTGAATACAATAAAGTAATAAATTATAAATGAAAAGTAAGAGTATAAAATTTAAAATATAAAATTCTACATTTTTTTAAAAATCATTCACTTAAATCAATAAAGCACGTATATAACAATTCCATGTATAAAATTTGTGGATGCTTAATTAAAAATTTTTGGGTTTGTTAGGAAATTATTCCCTGAGACATCTTTCGATGTACATCTGGTTGATATCTCGAGACTCGGTAACGAGTTATTTTATCTCAGTATATCAAATAAAAACAATAAGCCCACTTGTTAGCGTTTGGCTTAAATAAAAGGTGCGATATAAAATACTAACCTATCCAGTAGTAACCTTCTATTTACCTTATATCAACTGGTAAAGGTGGAAGTTAGTAACCTTTCTCTTACCTCTTTCTCAGATAAAAGCGAAAATATTAAACTCTCAAAACTCCTTTACCCTTTTTGATAGCTATACTTATTCTCTCCTTTATACATCTCTTTAGTAAGAGCGGAACACCTGTACAAATGCACTACACTAACCACTTTACACCAAATCAAATTATGAAAAACTGTATAACGTTTTTTATTATGTTTTTCACATCTCAACACAAAGTCAATTCATCTTAAATCATCTCATCCACAAAACATTGCATAGATATCCAATCATATTTTCTAAACATTTACCCTTACTCCAAACATGTAAGTTTTCATTCATATTAAATATTCATAACACTGGATTTGTAAAACAACTTATCAATTCAAACCAATTTCCAAACATGTATATTTTAAATATTTTGTTCAAACCATAATTTAGAAACATGAAATAAAATATTCATTCAATTTGATTTTCAAAATATTTACCATTCAAACACTTTACATAAATAATATTTTAGAAAATAAAGTATTCACTTACTAGTTGGCGTTTATCCGCGTCCAACTCGTAGCATCTTTGATGGTTGACCAGATCTACTATCTATAAATACATATCTCTTATCAGAACTCATAACCACCTATACTTGCCATATGCACAAATAAATATATTGTATATAACAATACTCTTTAGTAAAGTCAGAATGCCTCAGACACCCTATTACTTAATCCAGAAAGTCACAATTTCTATTTCAGTTATTTTAAACAATATCTATTCGCAGTAGGGGTGACTTCACATTTTTGTTAGGATTAATCGGCAATGAATTTTAAGCTAAATTTTTAATATGTTTATTCGTTATACGTCTAGTTTACATGGCTTTTTACAGTGCCTTATTTAAATTTTTAATGTTCAACTTATACTTAAATGAATAAATACTATATCAACCTAATTTTGCAATAGGGCAACGGATTTTTCGAATTTTTTGAAAATTTATTTCTTGACGAAAAATTCTAATTTTTAATTATGTCAATCCTTGTCATGTCTAGTTTTCAAAACCCTTCACGGATCTTAATTTTGGTTCATAATATTTGAGTTATAATCAATTTACTACACACTATGTAAACACGGGATAATGTGCGGGTTTAAACAAAGCAACCAACTTCCTACCTTTATTGGGAATTCATCCCTACATGGAACGATTTGATTTTTTGATATGTTATTCCCCTATGTGTCTAATTTTTAGAGAATTTATGGAACTACTATCAGATATCTATAATTCATTTTATAAATAAAACATTGAGTTTATGTCAAAATTCCAGCAACAAAACATCCCATATTTTGCCAATTTTCTAACCAAAAAAATATACCGCACTTTCCATACATTAACAGGATTTCAATCTCACAATTCAAATGCATAATCATAACCAACACACTGCTATATGCATAAATCAATGTTATATATCACCATTAACAAATTAATCACTAAAGAAATAGTCATGTCTCAGTCAATGCGACACAAATTAAAATCAAACCGCAATTTCAATATTGAAAATTAATCCTCACCGTGGAGTGGAAAGGAAGCGGATTAAGATTAACAGAGCGAATAAGCCTCTTAGCAATCTCACTGATAGCAACCTCTCAAACTTCAGGCACAACACTGCTCAACTCCTCATATGTGGCCTCAAATGCCTCCTGCCAAAATCTCGGCAATCTGCTTCGATGGTTGTTCGTGTATACATCTCACATGTGCTTCGCCACATTTTCTCTCACTTTCTTCTCCTTCCAATTCTCCATTCACATCCAAATTCAAATCAATGCACTCTCTTTCTTTCTTCTAAAAAAAAAAATTCAAATTGGCCTTTAAATTATTATTATCATTTAAATTTAAATTAAGCTCTTTATTTAATTTCAAATTTAAACCCAGCATTCAAATCAATCTCTTCTTTAATTTCAACATTCATAATCAAATTCGTATTAACAAGCCCACCATTCTCTCTTAAATCGTTCTCTAAGGTTTCTTTAAATTCAACATTAGAACATCCATTTAAATTGAAATTATCATTAACTCTTTCAATTTTTCTAAAATTCTTAGCAACTCAACATTCATATCAATTAACCCATCATTCAAATCAACATTTCCACCCCAAATCCTATCATTCTCTATGGTTACCTCAGATTTACCTGACTCACTACTCCTTCTCTCCAGTCAACGCCTTTTCTTTAGCTTCCTACCGACCTTCGACTTCACATGAACCGTTTCAACCTCAACTTTACCAAATTTCCCGCAATAACCATTTAAGATACTGAAGTTAACCTTTATGAACCCAACTTTCCGTGTCGTCTTATTTCGCCTCTTCGTCTTCCTCTTCATCCTACTTATCTTCGTTCTCCTCTCTTGTTTCCCATTTTCCTCACCTCTCACTTGGCCAAGCATCCATTTTTGCATCTCCTTAATTTCATTTTCTTTGTTTTCCCTCTTTACATTCGACCAAAACCCATTTTAGTGTCTCCTCTATTTTCTTCTCTTTGTTTTCTAGTTTGTTTCCTTCCTTTCTTGATTTTTCTAGACTTATGAAGAAGAAGATAGAAAATGACCATTATATACATGTATCTTTAGGCTTAAAAATTGGGTTTACTATTTACTAATTATTTAGGCATAGTTTAACTAAAAAAATTTGGGCCTTTATAAAATCTAATTTGGACTTAAACTTATATCTAAAGATGGGCTTTAATATAAATAAAATTGGGGTTAAGTTTAGACAATAATATTGGGTCATTCATTTTGTTTTTGCACTTTTTCCTCACTTTTATAGCAATTTTATTTTATTTTTTTCATATTTTGTTAGAAATTAATACATTGACTCCTTTAACTTTGAAAATCTTTCACTTTAGTCCCTAACATCTTATGTTAATTACCATTGAAATTTTTTAGGCCATTACACAGAACCTTTGTGGCAACATATCTTCGTTCAATGGACACTTTGTGGAACTTCCTCACATCATTGAATTCTATACACCCGTCGCTTATGATGATGAAGGACAACATCCTATCAATGAATTCATCACCCAACACTAATTGGAAGTCGCTTATCGGCATGACATTTAGGTCATTCTTGTCGCTCCACAGTTTAATATGGATCGACATATTTTGAGTAACTCTATAGATTAGCCGATGAGGTTGATCGACAATCTTTACCCATCTCGGCTCTTTGGTAAGCGCTAGGTCCAATTGCTTTGCAAAATTATTGCAATCAGGCATTGGTTAGTACAACAATCAATAAAAACTTTGAAGCTTACCCTATTTTTGCTAACATCAACGTATTTCAACATTTTGCCAAAATCAAGCTTTGTCACCATCTTGGCCTTGGTCGCCACCCCCTTTGACACCTCTTTGGCCTTGATTGAGTTAAGGATGTGCATCAAACTCAAGAGTGTATCCTTTTGGGACTTCTCGTATGCACTAATAATGGCATTTAGATTAGTGCGTTGAGGACATTCCTTGATGTAGTGCACTCCTTTGCAAAGAAAGCAATTTCACTTCCGCTTGTCGAGCACCCAATAACCATTGTATAGCCTTTCCCTATCTCTTGATGGTTGGCTAGATTGGCGAATCCACCTTGTGAGGTTAGTCTCCCCTACCTTTCTCATGGCTATTTCGACTGGGAATAGAAGTGAGCTTCTTGCTCTTGTCATTCTTCAACGGCTCACGTTGGAACTCGATAAGGGTTTCGGCTATCATAATGACCGAAACAAGGTCTTGCACATTCTGCCTTTTAAATTCTTGTTCTGCCCATGTTTGCAATCCATCAAGGAAGAACAACAACCAATTCTTCTTGGGCATGTCGGGGATTTCTAGCATTAAGGAATTATATTCTCTTATGTAGTCTTTAATTAACCCGCGTTGTTTTAGGCCTCGAAGTCTCCGTATCGCCACTTCTTCAGCATTCTCCTGGTAAAATTGCTTCTTGAATTTTGCCTTAAATGCTTCTCAAGTGTTGATGATGCACAATCCGCTATCCATCTCGATGTGTCGATGTCTGTACCATAGTGCCGCATCATGCTCGAAATAAAGAACGCAAGTGTCAATCTTAATGAATTCGTCACAGATGTTCATGGCATCGAGGTAACACTTCATCATCCAAAGGAGGTTCTCGAGTTCTTTAGTATCATGTTTTCCTCTATACTTTGGTGGGTCGGGAACCCTAGTTTTTGATAGGCTACTCGCCATAGCTCCCGCCGCAATTACAGCATTGTATAATGCGAGGTCTTGTCTAATTACATTCATCCTTGCATTGGTAGCATTTGTCTTTATTGTCATGCTTCTTTTGAATTCTTCTATGGCTTGCGTCATGGATGAAACAAAAGAGTCAAAGCATTATAGAACTTACCTTTCATTTTGGCAACAACATTATTGTCACACTCTCACTCCTCTATCATTGAGTTGAGGGTGTCGAATCGATCCTGCACATCTCCCATGGCTAACTCAAGCTTGGTTAATCTTGCCTCAATTGAGTTTAATACGTCTTTAGACATAGAGCGATCCTTAAAAAAATTCTTCTTTGCATCACGTCCTTTCCCATGGCTACGCTCTTTTTGCGGTAGCTCAGTGATGTTGCTAGGTTCTATCTTCTTGCTTGCCATGGTGAAATATAAGCCTTACGTAGCTCAGTATTGCCCACACATTAAGCTATGATACCATGTATCACAGGATGCAGCTTTTCGTTTGTCATTGTACGACACTTAGTTAGATTTTATACACAACACTAACCAAGTAAGCCTTAAATTTTGTGCGGAAGCTTGTTGTATAAGCACTAAGAGACTTGGAGGTTATACATAGCAACTCAAAGAAAGAAAACACAAGAGTGGAGGATTGTAGGAAAAAGATTTTATAACTTCACAAAAAGTTACAAGATAAGAGAATTGGAGGATTGTAGAATCGTAGAATAGTTTGAACAAATGAGGTTAACTTCTATTTATAGAATTTCTATGCTATCAAATGTGTGGCCATAATTTTATGTTTAGAAAAGTTTAAAAGATATTTACAAAGAATATTTTAGATTCATTTACATAATTGTCTATTCTAGAATATTCCCCTAAAATTGCATTTATGTATTTTATAATATAAATCAAATTTCATTCGTAAGTTTACATATGCTATTCAATAATTTATACCAAAATTTATAATCCCTTACACGTACTCGGTTAATTATGTTAATTTTTAAAAAGTGGAAGGTAATATTTGTGTTAAATAAGTATAATCCTTTAATTGTTTAATGAGTTACCTTATAAAAATAATTAATAAATATGATATAAATAAATAAAATTTATTTTTTTTAATGAACACATTTTTTTTATTAACATATGAATATACTTTAAAAAAATAAAATAAAAGTAAAAAATAAACACCTTAGATATCCTTCACTTGCACACATCCATCACTACCTGCTTCGTAATTGTTTCAATCGTTGTTGTTTGATTATACTTACAACATTTAAGTAGATAGGTATGAATTTACAAACACATTTTAAGAAAAATACATTATTAATTTTAAGATAAATACACATTATTACTCCGAAATATCTTCTTCATTTATTAATTAAATGTTGGAAATCTATAAAATCGAGAACAAAAAATAAACAATATTATAAGATAAATAAAATTGAAAGGTTTTCTTCAATATCTCAATAAAAATAGTAATATATATATTTTTATCCAAATTATTTATTTTGTGTGAATTGAAGACAATGAATTATATTTTTTTATTGACTAAAAATAACTAAAGTTTTGAGTAATATTGATGCATAGACATATAAATCATATAAAAGAAGTAACAAAAAATGATGAAAATATTATGACTAACTAAAAATTAGTAATAACACAAAGTAACGACATGCATGAATCATGATGCTTGCATACCGCATGGGATTGCATAAAAAAAAATAATAATAACTGTAATTGTACAAGTTTGAAGTAGGTTGTTATTAATCACGTAGTATGATTATTTGAACATGGTTGAACTAGTTATTTGTCGCACCAACAATTACGGACAAGCCTGGAGATATATAGTCACTTCTTCTGTGAACTGGTGCAGAACGTTTTCCCTGTGAATTAACTAAGCTTCTTCCTTCTTTGCCAAAAGCAAAAGAAACATCATGGACAGATCTCATGGCGAAAATAACAATGTTTACCTACCGAAGCACCATGGGATTCTTGCATTTTGCTTTCATTTGCTTTACGTGAAATTTTCAACCGAAGTTAATGCAGAAGGCAGGTGATGGCCCGGAGGACAGTGTGATACGTTAAGGTAGCTCATGGTATATCAAATGTTTCCTTCTTTTTACTATTGCCAATGGTCTGAAAAAGTGATTATAAACAGTGAATTACTCTTGGAGAAGAGGTGGAAAATACAACTACTTAACGAGGAATGAAAGACGTAGGTTTTTATGTAAAGCTGAACCACATACATTACCGGAAGCTAATTCTTTCAGGAATTAAAGAAGCAGCGAGAGAAGTAAGGAGAGGAACCCATGTTGGAGAAGGGGAGCACGTGCAAAGAATTCAGTTGGCAATATTTGAGAGAAGACAGACTGTTTTGCTTGCACGTGCCCTGCTTCTCCAACAAGGAGCTACTCACCCGCTAGAACCATACGAAATTACTTGCCAATATGTAAATGTGACTTTAAACGATGGCGAGGAAGCTTGTGTATTTATAGGCGAAAAAGTGTTTAGGAGATATATAGAGAGAGAGGGAGATTTGTTTAAATGCCAAGGGAAGAGCGATGAGTAAATTTCCAGTGTGGATAAAAATCTATGGCAGAACCAGCCATGCCATGCAATCATGGAGGCAAGCAAAAGAAATTTCAAAAGTAAAGATTTCTAAGGAACTCTACGCAAAAGAAATTTCAAAAGTAAAAGATTTCTAAGGAAGACCAAACAGATTCTTTTCTGCCTTAATTTCACAAAAACCGCCAACACATTTGTTTAGCCAACACATTTGTTTAGCTGCAGAGACAAACAAGAACGTCGCTTTGAAAACCTGTGTAACAAGAAAACCATTTACTAGCCTTTGGATCAAGAATCTAATGTCATGATTTTGGGACCATCTAGCTCTTAGATCACGATCTCCTGTTGTATTGGGCCCACTCCACTGATCGTGTAAATGAGGTCAAGTTTTGGGAGGAACTTGTTGGTGCAATCAGTAAAAGAGAATAATGTAAGAGTGCACGTAGGCTTTGCGTGTTGAGCGCAGGCTCTTGAGTGTGGTGTGGGTGAGAACGAAGAGAAATGTGATCTTGTTCTTGAGAGAGCAGTGAAGCTCCCTAGGTAGATATGATTCCCTGTATGGAAGAGGGGCCAGCTTTCCCCCCATAATTTATGGTGGCTTTGGAAGAATTTGTACTAATTTCCCAAAAACGATGATGCATTGGCATGTGCATGCTTCTTCTTTAACTGTTGAAGAAATTCATTTCAATTCAATTGTGGTGGTGTTCATTTTTCAACTTAAGCATTGAAAACGTTAAAGAGTCGGTAAGAGGGAGATGGGGGGTTTTGAAATGAATGAAACTGTTGTCACAGTGAAATCACCATTGTTGTCTTGTTGAAGAAGAACATAGATTTGGCATGAAGTCATCATCATCAAATCTAGGGATATAAATGCTAGCGGGTGCACCTTGCACTTGTGATCTTTGCAGTTAATGCTTTGTTTGGTCACACACTCGTACCGTGTTCAAATGCACTCATGGCTCCGAGAACCTACATTCTACCGTGCTTGATGCATTTGTTTGACTTGGCTTCAGGCAAAGGAACAGCAACAAAACAAAAATATTTCTGACGTAATAAAAATAAATACGGTGCATTATTAGTGCATAAATGGGCCAACCCATGCCTCCCTAATATTTTCAAAGCTTTTGTTTGTCAATTTTGATTTTTTTTTTCTTATATACCAACTACCAACAGTGCTACGAGTTCCAAAATTGGCTGGTTTAGACTTCGGAAAAGGGACCTGTCCCAAGTCTCCCATTGGCCAACCAAAACTTCAGTGTAGCACACCTGTGTGATCTACGGTGCTGCTGGAAGGATCATATTCAAATTCCTATTAAACATTATTTATATTCATTAAATTATAACTTACATAGCAAGAGAGATTGCGATTTAGAGAAAATTTACATCTGATGCAAGTCTATTTATATTTGAAATTCACTTGAATCACATATCGCATCCTAATCTGGTCCACATTGTAGACTATGTACTCATTGTACAGTAAGTGACCCTGCAAGAAAGATAAAAATTCACTCATTTCTTTCTGTTAAGCAAAGAAAATTAAAAACTAATAAATACTAGTAACAGTATTGGATTAGGATTGTAATTTAGTTTTTGAAATAGAAATGGAAAGTTCAGTTTTAATGCGTTGTACCTCAGAGCTCGATTGCTCTTTTGGATTTCCAAGAGGCACGATGATACCATCCTCAAGTTTCTGAGCTTCCGAAGGATCTGGTGCAGTTCGACCAATTCCTTTTGTACTGCACGTTACAATTAAACCATATTAATTTCACCAATCTGTAAAAGAATTGACTCTTGGCATTCTAAACAAGACAACATGTTTGTTGATTCTCTTCGGCTGAAGGGAAGAGAATAGAGCAAGTAGTCCTGCCCCTCCCAGATGATACCAGATAAGAATCCAGATTCAAAATTCATTGGCCAGAAACATTTGCCTTCTCTAGACATATTCACGTGATGACAGATATGAAACATAAAGAACGTATGCATTCAAATTTTTCAGAAGCCTTGCTTATGAAGTCTGACTGAAAAATATTTCATGAATTACTCAATTCAACTAGCAAATGACAGGTGGAAATCTTCATACCTCATTCCTTGCATTAAGAAATTCTACTTTGTCAGAAATTGAGAAAAACTTGAAAAAAAACTAATCAAGAAAATAGGTAAACGCACCTTAACTTCCCCTCTGGCAATTTATCAGCGTCATAATTTGCATGTATAAGCTCAGCCATGTCACCAAGCGCAACCTATAATGTTCAAGTTCACCAATTTTATGAGAGCATTGTATTATAAGACATGAAGATAAAACTATTAGTTACATGTGGGGCAGGAGTGAGTTATAACAAAAATTTCTTTCCCAAGAAAGACATTTTCCTCAGAAATTAAACATCTGGACACTCAAGTAAACCATGATTAATGTATACAAAAGTTCAAATTGTTGTGTGATGAAAATTGTCCATTTATTATCTCTAGTCTACATCTACCCATTGATGACACGTAACATATTGCTTTACATATTATTTACATGTTGGGGCAGGAGTGATAACAAAAATTTCTGCCCGAGGAAAGACATTTTCCTCAGAAATTAAACATCTGGACACTCAAGTAAACCACGATCTATGTATACAAAAGTTCATATTGTTGTGTGATGAAAATGTCCATTTATGATCTCTAGTCTACATCTACCCATTGATGACATGTAACATATTGCTTTACATTTCCATGTATCTGGCCATGTCGCATTCTTGGTTAATAAACAATGGTTTCTACATTCTGCAGGACAAAAACAAACCTCACACAAAAGCAGCACACCAGCATTAGCAGCACGAGAAGCATAACAGTAATTTGCACTTTTGGAGAACATATCAGCAAAGTAAACCCCCTTTCCAAACATGTAACCTGTTGAAGGTGCTTCAGGTGGAGCAATACGCAAACCTGGCGGTTTAACATGGTACAAGTTGCACTCAGATATATGCAGTTATCATGAAACATACATACAAGGATAGGTTAGTATATAGGAAAATAGCAGCATAAAACAATAACCTTGAGATAAGATGCCAATCCAGTTTGTGAGCCGAGAACCATGCCATAAAAGCATTCTATTTTTTGAATTGGAGAACTGCTCACAAGAGCAAAATACGGGAAATTAGACTGCTTATTCTATAACCATCAGTATAAATTGTACAATCATGAAAATATCTGCAATTAGATTAAATATTTCACATATGAGCGTCAAATCAGATTATAAACTATCACCTTTTTGAAGCGTTCAGTTTCACCGTATCTTTCTACTCTGAATATTTGAACAATATCGACAGTATAAGTGGAATGTGTTTTTGCATGAGTGTTCAGCATATACTTTGCAATCTGACCACAGCCGAAATAAAAGACAAAACCACTATCAGTAGCAGCATACAAATGCAAAAACCAGGACTCCCCAGCCCCCACCCCCTCCTAAAACTAACCAAAGATTAAATTCTGTAATTTAAACTTATAAGGCTACATAAATTTAAATACCATAGAGAATTCCTCAGAGTCAACTTCAAGCGATGTCAGTTGACAATGAAGGCGCTGGTAATGAGAATACAAGGGATCTTCCTACAATGGCAAAAACTTAAATTAGAATAACTTAGAAAGTGGCATAAGCAACAAAATACGAAATTATAAAGAAACTAAGAAACATATCTGCTACATGCATGCACCAAAGAGAAGAAAAGGAAAATATAGAATAGAAATCTTTCGCCCCAATACAATGGCCCACTACCAGTTTCTCTAAAGGAAAAAAAAAAGAAAAAAAAAAGGGAAAGCAAATTAGAATGTAAGAAATTATATGTAAACAGCTGGAATATGTACAGTTTACAGGGCATGAATGAACCTCAATGACATCAATCCTATAAAAAGTCGAGACATCTCAAATTATCTCATCAAAAATCATTCATTGCTTCTGGGAAATCTACTCCCAGCCTCTCAAACCATGAAAGAAATAAGAAAACAATAAAGTATGTCTGTCCAATAATTAAATGTAGATGTAAGAACACATCTTGAATATGGAAATTTTACAAATAATCAAATATTACAGTTGATTTGAGTTATACAATTGACCGATTACAATAAGTACTTACTCTGTGCATCTATCATTTGAATTGGCATGTTAAACTTGCAAAGATGGATTTCAGAATCCACACTGATGAGCACATACAAAGGAAGAGTAAATAAGGAATACCTGCATCCCTGTATCATCCTCCAACAACTTTGTTGCAACTTCAATTTCGGCCAGAGCTTCAACCTTCAATAACAAACAAGGAGATGAAAAATGGCTCTTCTAAAATACACCAACCCCCAAAAAAAATTCAACATATAAAATCAATATTAGTGATAGACTGAAAGAGTAAGTTATGTACAAAGACAATACACAAAACTACTACAGTTTTAGAGATCAATCTACTGCAAGTTGTTAGAAGAACAATCATCCAAGTGTAGAGGTTCTAAACAACAATAAAACCAAGTGCTGCTAAGTGAAGGGAAAAAATAATCACCATTTCCAATTTCCATTTCAACTTCTGAGGGGTGTCAATGACAAAGTCACCTGCCACAATTCATATTTTCAAATTAGTTCAATTCCCTTTACAGAAATTAAAACACCCAAATGCGGTAATCATGTGCTGAGTTCTCAAAGTATGGTTCAACAAGCATGCCAGGAACTTCAACATAGAGAGAGAGAGGGAGGACTCACACATTTTCTTAAATCCAAAGTCATGAGGTATAACAGTGTAGAATTCTCTGCAATAAAAAATGCCTATTTAAAACAGAGTTCCATGCATCTTTGAAGTTAAAACTAAGCATCAGAGGAACAAGAAAACATAATCGATAATTATATATCATATGGATAGCATCGGTCATTCCTTGAGAAAGTGAAGCACCTTTAATCAACCACAAATAATTTATGTTCGCACAAACAAATTCTTACCCACTTAATTGTTCCAGATTTCGTCTATCTGGCTGGTGAATTACATCAGCTATCCTCTTCAAGACATCATAACCCTACATACCCAAAAGAAAAATAATTTATTACTTATCCCTTAGGGTAGTGCTGAAAGAGAGAAGACAAACATGTCATGCAGCTTATAATAGCAACCTGCAAAGACATAGTAAAAAGTAATTTTTTTGTTCAAATTTGAAATGAAATAGGGAACTCTTGTGTATTGCAAATCTGCAACAATGTTAAATTTTAACAAACATGGTACAAAGTTGCTTATAATGATGGACTAATTAAATGAATGATCTTCAGTGTTCTTTTCCCCAATAATAATGGAAAAAGAACGAACAAGTTTATACTGGCAAGAGATTGCCAAATCACATAAACAGTAGGATCTGAGGTATGAAAACAGTGTTCCTTACAACAATACATGTATGAAATTAGATTATAGTAATAAAAATGCTAATCAAAAGGTCCAAGCAGAATAAGGGACTGACAGGATGAAAGAATTAAGCTATTATGATTAGTGGGCTGGACCTTGTATTTAAATGATCAGAAATAATAAATTTTAACTCAATGACAACTAGTATATCTTGTTAAACCTTATAACTAATTAGAAATGGGGGGAAAAAGTTTTGTAACTCAAACACTTACCTTCAAAATTGTTGACTTGCTAAGCTTACCAAGTGGCAACTTTTTAGCATTGTATCCTAAAAGATAGCATATACAAATTAATTATTGGTATAATAATATATATATAAGAGGTTAAATACTTGATGAAAACATCCAATAAAATTACTTTACAAATCATAATTCAAGCAAACCAATCAAGAACGCAAGAATACTTTTAGATATATAATCAGTAAAACTAAATGATTGATACTAACCTATTTCCATCATTTGCTGATTCATCATGCTGATACTGCATATCAGAGATATAAATTTTGCAACACATGGATGAAGCTTTGTTTCCCGAGGCTGAATACTTGCAGCGGAATCAGGCTTCTCATGGTTCTGACAAACCCATATTAAAAACTCAGAAGTAGACTACATAATGTGCAGAAGTTCATATATTGCCCTTTTTTCAGCAAGGCAGTGGAAATCCAAGATTAGCATAAAAGATAACAAAATAAGAAACGATGACATTGTACAATTAGGAGTATTCATTTCTTGAAAATTCAGTTGTTCTAGAAATACAAGAAAAAGAAAAAGAAAAAGGTCAATATTTTGGGAGCTAGGACAACTCACAACTGATTCTCCCTTTTCATTTGTGCTATAGTCCATTTCCAACCAGGTATAACACTTTGGATAAGAATTGAACTCCCGTCGGTTGGACCAATGGTTCCGGGTCTTGGCAAAGAACTTCTGCTCAAACTCATTAATAGCAGCATCCAACGAATTATAGGGGCCAAATATCTTCTCTTGACCCTTTATGCCAACTCTGCCCCATCTATTATAGACCATGTACTGTCCACCACCATCAGATTCTGCATCCACATTTATAATAAAAGAGAAAGCATGAATTTAGCAAAACCACAATTACATTGCCTATATCGTATATGTGTGATTGCATTAACATAAATCATTTCCCATTCCATTTTCTCAATATTGCAATCATCATCAATACCAAAGCAACTTCGTATGCTAAACTTTAAAAATGGACCCTAACCCTCACCAAATTCACCCAGAGCCAATCCAATAAGCAATATGCCACCAAATATATAATGTTTCCCACATACTATAAGCCAAAAAAGATGATAGCATATAGATAGTGTTCAAAGATAACCTAGAAGTTGCATCACGTAGAACTTGTTATTGTTATCCCCGACATTAGTCTGATTTAACATGGCATCATAGATATCATCACCCTGCATCATAACAAATAATATTTAAA
Organism: Cedrela odorata; assembly: GCA_035584115.1. Taxonomy (NCBI): domain Eukaryota; kingdom Viridiplantae; phylum Streptophyta; class Magnoliopsida; order Sapindales; family Meliaceae; genus Cedrela; species Cedrela odorata. The sequence continues at coordinate 20,352,279 of JAXCLQ010000001.1, read as the reverse complement.
ACGTTTTTTTTTTCAAACAACAAAAGAATGGGGCAAAATGCAATCCAATACAAGCGGCTACCACAACTACAAGACTTGCCTGCTGAAAAACATGATAATGAGTCTTTATGTGATCTGGAAGCCACTGATCCAATACCGCAGACCCCTTCGTGGTTGCCTTTACAATTTTCTCTTCCTTGTTGTCGTTCACTTCTTCTTTAACGGCCAAAAAAACAACACTAAATATATTTTGAAAAATAAAAAACGAGAAGAAGAAGAACTAAATGAGCTAAAGTATTAGCCACAAATAAATACCTTGAAGAAGAGTATCCTTAGAATCATTATCCTCCACGTCTTTACAAAGTCTCTCTATAAGTTCTTTTTTAGTCCCAGTTCTTGATAACCCTCGAATATCGGCTTGTTCACGTAATTGCTTAACACCCATTTGTCGAAATTTCTCAATGGCCTTCATTTTCTCCGACCCATTTGAGTCTATGTTATTGGACTCCCTTCCTCTCTTCTTGCTACCCTCTGACTTCCTGTTTTCTTCTTCCATAGCCTTTTCCAGTCTCTGTACCTGTAACAATTCAAAATAAACAGTTAAAACAGTCTTGTAAAGCAAAATTAACCGTAGAAGGAAAGGAAACAGAAAATGACCAGGATGGCCTTGGCGCCGGCTATGCCGAGTCCACGTCGGGCGAGGCTGGCTCGAAGCTGGTCTACTTTGAGGTTACTTGCAATTTTCTGTTATCGACGATCGGAAGCAGATTTTGAAGCTTTCGCGAGAAGAAATTAAATTTGAAGAGGAAGGGAGATGAGAGGGTTTATATAGCCCACTTCCACGCGGGAGGCGAGTGAGTGAGACGACTGTTCGTTTTGGTGAAGAAAATTGTTGGGGAAGCTTTGGCTTGGCAGCGCATTTTCTATTATTTAGCGCGTCTTATTAGATTCTGGTAACTGTCGTACGAGGATATAATTATTTGAATTCGGAATCCATTTTATAATGTCGGATTAATCACTAATGTTATGTTGGTAATGACAGTCTAAATGTTGTTTAAGATAAATTTATTAATTTTAAAATAAAATTATTAAATAAAAATTAATATACTAATGAAACTAGCCCTTGGACTGAGGTCCGTAGTTAACTTTAACGGGCCTAAACCCGTCCGGAACTCGAAGGAAGCCCATGCGTTTAAGTTAAAACCGAAGGCTTGTTTCATAACCGAAGTTCACAGAGCTGAAGAGAATCGTTCACAGGTACACTCTTCGTTACTCTCTCTTTCTTTCTTGTCCAGTTCATTCTTTCGCAGTATTAACACTTGCGCTCCGAGTGCAAGTAGTGTTCTGATTTCGTGTTTTAATTTAGATTCGGGGATATTTTTCTGCTATTTCATTAACATTTGATTGCTATGATATCTGGTAAATTAATGAAGAAACAAACGTTATGGCTCAACAACAAGCAGCACCGCTAGATCAACAGCTCGATTCGCAGTCGGCACAGCCTTCGAGAGAAGACATGATATCTTGTGTGACTGCATTAGAGGCAGCTTTACTTCCGTGCTTGCCCGCCAGAGAGCTTCAAGCTATTGACCGTTCTCCGCATCCCTCTCATCAGAGTTAGTTACTACTCCTAATTATTCTTCTATTTTTTTTCTTTTTGGGTTTTTAACATGTGTAATTTGATGTGTTTTTTTTTCTGGTTCTGATTGTGTTTCCATTTATTGCCAATTATTTATTCGTAAAATTAGACCTGAAGTAATTTAATTCAATTCTGCGAGTATGATACCAAATGTTGCAAGTTATTATTGTCACAAGGTCAGAGGCAATCTTTGTTCAGATTTCGGAGAATCTCTAATTGATTATTTTCCGATGAAGCCCATGTGCTCGATTTGGATAAACAAACTATGCGTATTTTGTAACTATTGTGCTTTTGTTAAATTTTGAAATCACAACAAGTCAAGTGTTTGATAATCTGTTAATATTTACCAACTACCCTCCCATTTATACTTGACTGCTAGTGATTTCATTTGATAGCGGCACAGCGCCTCAATCTCAAACATATCCTATATCTCCTTCAAATTCTTACAGAATGATTGTTCATATGGGTTATGTTACAGAATTTATCAGCTTAGGGAAAACCTTGCCAAGTAGAATATAAGATTGTTTTTTCACCTTTGCAATACAACTACTTTCCTATCGTTGCTGATTATAGGAGGAAATACTACTTTATTGATTCGTAGATATTGGTTGGTTGTTTTAATCAATGCTGATATGTGATTTAATTGTTCTTCAATTGAGCAACAATGATTATCCGGCTGTAAAATGTTAGGATTGTAGAACAAAAAGATATGGGTAAATTATAATTCTTTTGAGTTAAGTAATTTGTATGCTATGTCGTATCCCAAAGTGATGAACATTCATCCTGAGCAAGGATCAATTAATAGATCAACGACAAATGTGAAACTATTGCTCTAACAAATTCCACAAACTACCCTACATCAATCCAGAGAGAGAGAAGAGAAGATATCGTGATTTTGAACTGATATAGAAGAAGCATGAATCTAGATCCTTAAAGGAAATGAGAGATGAGATATTTTGTACTGATATGGATTGTCACATGGAGGAGATTATCTCTTGCTTCCCAAACCATAATTCTTGTGTTTTGACCTTTTTTGAAAAACTTTTAAAAGATTAAAAAAACATGGTATATGTTAGCTTGTCGGGACTCAAAATTTAGATCCATATACAAGTGCTAATATCCTTGTATCCTCTAAGTTCCATTTTTGTTGCATGTTTCCATAATGGGAAATTTTGTTACCCTTTCAGAAAAGGAAAAGAGGGGAAATAACTTACAACACGTGTGGGTGATATTTATCAAACTTTTTAAAATGAAAACAAAGTACTGGAAAGTGAATTTAGCCAACCAAACCCTTTGAGGATCAATAGTTCAAGTGCATTTCATGTTGTACTTATGAAGGCTAAAGATATTTTGATTATCCTTAAATTAGCTTTAAAATTGGTTGCATTATGGATTAGGGTTTTAGTTGTTTTAATAAATGGAGCAATTGTGAGAAAGACTCTCTTTCTCTTGCTCCCATACGCACAGGCATGTATTGAAGATAACAAGCACATTGATGATAGTTATAACAATTAATTCATTTAGGAGGCATAATATCATTTACATAAGCTACAATGTTCATTACAAGAATTTATAGTAGTTAGATACAATAAGTCAAATTAATTAGTCGTTTTCAACAGTGATCGTCAACAATAGTTATTTCGAATTGTGAGAAAGACTCTCTTTCTCTTGCTCCCACATGCGCAGGCATGTATTGAAGATAGCAAACATATTAATGATAGTTATAGCAATTAATTCATTTAGAAGGTTCAAGATCATTTACATAAGCTACAAGGCTCATTACAAAAATTTATAGTAGTTAAATACAAGAAGTCAAATTAACTATTCATTTTTAACAGTGACCGTCAATACTAGTCATTCCGAATTTTCAAACTAATTGTTACAAACCCATGTATATTTTAAACTAGCTGTTACAAGCTCGTGTATATAAACATATATCATGGTAAATAAAATTACAACACTTTTTTTTTAAGTTCTCTCTTTCTACTTGTTTCTTTTTTATTTAATAAACTTCGTATCAAAGTAAGGTTGCTAAGTATCTAGGCCAAAACCTTCTCTTTTCTTTTTCATTCTTATCAATGTGTAATTTAAAGACACATTTGCGACACCTTTGATATGGCTCAAGGTGCAAATCAATGAGAGTTTTCTAGCAACACCGAAACAAATAAAAGGGCTTTGAAAGGTGTAGATATCGATGAAAATACTACACTCAAGCTTACCTTCATCTTGTTAAATGGAAAAAAATTATCCCACTTGAAAGAATGCGGCCATGAGAGCTTTTAGTGTAAGGAGAGCATTTGGCCACATCAATGGGAAGAAAAAAGTTCCAATAGACATCTCTAGTGAGGAGTATGAAGACTAAACTTACAATAACAATCTAGTATTTTCATGGATTCTAAACTCTTTGAGTAAGAAAATTGTTGATGCATTTTGCAATGCTCAGAACTTCAATATCTTGTGAGATTTAATTGCTTTACAATGTGATAGTGAAAGCAACGTAATGCGAATTTAAGAGTTGAAACATTTCATCAACCATTCAACTCTCGGAAATGATGATCCCATGAAGCATAACACCAAAATGAAGGGTGCTTTTGACGAGCTTCGGTCTTTAAGGCCATATACAAACGATCTTATAGAGCTTCAAACAAGGGCAAATGATGATATGGTATATTCCTATCTAATGAGCCTTAGGAGTTTCTATGATGATCTGAGGAATCACATTTTGAAAAGTGATAAGCTAACAAAATTTGAGAAAGTGGTTGGCATGGTAAATAAAGAGTATGCATAAAGAAAAATGGCCAATGAGAAAGAAAGTGGTTTGAGCACTCAAGGAGGCAAGCTGAACCAAGAAAGAGGAAGATGCAACAAATGTAACAAATTCCACAATCTTAAGGAGAAGTGCAAGAAATGTGAGCATTGCAACCTGTTCGGCCATGAAAAAGAAAGGTGTTGGACTTTGTATCCTTATCTTAAACTAACATCAAGCCAAAGAATGGAGCATCTCAACCAAAAGCTCAAAATGCAACAGTGAGCAATGTACAATCAACTTTACTTGATGATTTGGCAAATCTCTTTCAATCTCACTTGCCGAATACTTCCCACAGTATATTTTCTAATGCTTATGATGATTCATGGATTATTGATTCCAATGCATCATATGTTTAAAACTAGAAACAAAGCATTTAAAATACATGATATATCTAGTTCTAGAAGCATTAAAATAACAAATGGGAAGGAAATACCAATTAGAGGAATAGGTGAACTTAAAATTTTGTCTAGAAACACTAAAGGTATGTATATGCCTAGTCTTTCATCAAACTTAATTTCGGTTGGTAAACTCACACAAGAAATGAATTGTCGTGTCATATTTGAACCTAATAAGGTATTTTTTCAAGAGATTACAACCGGAAAGATAATTGGTAAAGGGAGTTTTAGAAGTAGCCTATATTTTTTGGATGATGTTAATCAAGCTTTCAAAGTAGATTTGGAACATAATCTTGAAGACACTGGACATAGAAGATGGGGATACCCACCTAGTGATATCTTGTGTAAAGTAGTTTCGAAATTAAAGTTTAGTGACTTTAGATCATGTAAAGCATGTAATCTTGGAAAACACACTAAGCTTCCTTTTGTAAATTCAAAAACTATTTACAATGAATTGTTTGAGTTATCTTCCTAAGTAGATAAGCCATTTGAATCTTGATTTGTGGTCAATAAATGTCACAAAGTATTTATAGTCATTATAAGATTCAAGAGGTGAAGAACATAAATCTGAATGAATCGGATACCTTTGAGTGTTTTAAAGAATTAGTTAGTTTAATCAAAATACAGTTTAACAAAAAGGTAAAAATGCTAAGATTGGATAATGGTGGTGAATTCACTAGTAATGAGTTTGAATCATATCTCATTAATGAAGGAATAATCCATCAAACCTCTTATTCTCACACATTCAACAAAATGGTGTTGCGGAAAGAAAGAATAGGCACATTCTAAATATAGCTAGAATAATGATGTTTCATGCAAATGTTCCTAAGATTTTTTGGAATGAAGTCATTCTAACTTCCATTTATTTGATTGATTGGGTTCCATCTAGAATCCTAGGGCATAAATCACCATTTGATATTTTACACAACTAAAGGCCTAACCTAGATTATTTAAGAACCTTTGGGTGTGTTTGCCATGTTCACTTGTCAAGTCAAACTAGGGACAAGCTTAGTCATAGAAGTGTCAAGTGCATGTTTCAAACCAGGGACAAGCTTAGTCATAGAAGTGTCAAGTGTATGTTTCTAGGATATAGTCCAAATAAGAAAGCTTATAAATGTATTGATCCCTCCACAAATGAAAGATACCTTTCTAGGGACATTATATTTGTAGAACATGAGTGCTACTTTGATGATGAAATTAGAAGTAAAGAGAAGAATCTTGAGGAGTCCTTACTTATGTTATTGATAGGTAAAAGACTAGATAAATCCACTTATCAAGGTGTAGAAAACTTAAGTGAGGATTATAGTCATGAGAATACACATTCGGGTGAAGAGAGTCATCAACCAAATAACACTCAATCCTCTTCAATTAAACCAACAAGTGAGTCTTCTACAATGCATTTAGATGTATAAGAAAGCACTCCACAAAGTGATGCACAAGGTGACAATTCTAGTGATTCTACCTACCTAGAGAGTAGAGAGAGGGGATTCACTCTTAAACCACAAAGTGAAGGTCCTTTTTTAAGGAGATCTTTGAGACTTAAGCAACCATCATTGAAGTGGATGGAAGAAAAGGTGTATTACTATGGAAATTGTGAAACCTCTCAGCCCCTCGAAAATTATTATACCCTTGACAATGTCAAAAACAACTACAAGGCTTTTATAGCCAAAGTTGATGACATTAGGGAACCATTTAACTACCTTGAGGCTAAAGATATCTCCATTTGGATAAAGGCCATGAGAGAGGAGTTAGATGCACTAAAAAGAAACAAGTAGAAAGAGTGAACTCAAAGAAAAAGTGTTGTAGTTTCATTTACCATGATATTTGTTTATATACATGAATTTGTAACAGCTAATTTGAAATATACTTGAGTTTGTAACAACTAGTTTGAAATATACAACTAGTTTGAAAATTCGAAATGACTACTGTTCACAATCACTATTGAAAACGGCCAGGTAATTTGACTTTTTGTAACTAACTTCTTTAAATTCTTGTAATGGGCCTTGTAGCTTGTGCGAATGATCTTGGGTTTTCTAAATAAGTTAATTGTTATAACTATCTTCAATGTGCTTGTTATCTTCAATACTCCCTCTCAAGTTGAGCTTGAACAAATTGATCAAGTTCAATTTGCCCACAAAATTAAAGAGTTGTTGGATGCTTGGTAGTTTTGTCAAACTGTCCGCAAGTTGGTTTTACTTCTAACGCCTATCAAGGAGATTGTTTTATCAAAATGTTTGTTCCTCACATAGTGGCAATCCACTTCAATGTGCTTAGTTCTGCAATAACGCTCTGATACCATGTTGATTAAATAAAAAAGAAATAAGTAGAAAGAGAAAACTCAAAGAGAAAGAAACAAGTAGATAGAGAATTCAAAGAAAAAGTGTTGTAATTTCATTTACCATGATATATGTTTATATACATGAGTTTGTAACAGCTAGTTTGAAATATATATAAGTTTGTAACAACTAATTTGAAATATACAACTAATTTGAAAATTCGGAATAGCTACTGTTCACGGTCACTGTTGAAAATAGCTAGTTAATTTAACTTCTTATAACTAGCTTCTCTAAATTCTTGTAATGGATCTTGAAGATTGTGTGAATGATCTTGAGCCTTCTAAATGAATTAATTGCTATAACTATCTTCAATGTGTTTATTATCTTCAATACTCCCTCTCAAGTTGGGCATGTTTGAACAAATTGATCAAGTACAACTTGCCCACAAAATTGGAGAGTTGTTAGATACTTGGTGGTTTTGTCAAACTGTGCAAGTTAATTTTCACTTCTAATGTATACCAAGGAAATTGTTTTGTCCGGATGTTTGTTTCTCACAGTGGCAATCCACTTCAATGTGCTTGGTTCTACAATAACATTGATACCATGTTGATTAAATAAAAAAGAAATAAGTAGAAAGAGAGACCTCAAAAAGAAAAAGAAACAAGTAGAAAGAGAGAATTCGAAGAAAAGGTGTTGTAGTATCATTTACCATGATATGTGTTTATATACATGAGTTTGTAATAGTTAATTTGAAATATACATGAGTTTATAACAACTAGTTTGCAAATTCGAAATGGCTACTGTTCACGATCATTGTTGAAAACGGCTAGTTAATTTGATTTCTTGTATCTAGCTTCTCTAAATTCTTGTAATAGGCTTTGTAGCTTGTGTGAATGATCTCGGACCTTCTAAATGAATTAATCGTTATAACTATCTGCAATGCGCTTGTTATCTTCAATACTCCCTCTCAAGTTAGGCTTGAACAAATTGATCAAGTTAACTTGCCTACAAAATTGGAGAGTTGTTAAATGCTTGGTGGTTTTGTCAGACTGTTCGTAAGTTGATTTTCACTTCTAACGCCTATCAAGAAGATTGTTTTGTCAAAATGTTTGTTTCTCACATAGTGGCAATCCACTTCAATGTGCTTGGTTCTTCAATAACACTCTGCTACCATGTTGATTAAATAAAAAATAAATAAATAGAAAGAGAGAACTCAAAAAGAAAAAGAAACAAATAAAAAGAGAGAACTTAAAAAAAAAGTTTGAAACATACATGAGATTGTAATGATTAGTTTGAAATATATATAAGTTTGTAACAACTGATTTGAAATATACAATAACTACTCTGAAAAGTCAGAATTGCTACTGTTTATGATTACTGTTTATGAT
>JAXCLQ010000001.1:20330480-20343693 GCA_035584115.1 Cedrela odorata | reverse complement strand
TACTGTTTATGATTACTGTTTATGATCATTTACTGTTTATGGTCACTGTTGAAAATAGTTAGTTGACTTCTTATACCTAGCTTCCCTAAATTCTTGTAACGGGCCTTATAGTTTGTGTGAATGATCTTGGGCCTTCTAAATGAGTTAATTGTTATAACTATCTTCAATGTACTTGTTATCTTCAATAGCGTGCACACGCACACACAAGTGGTTGATGGTATTTGTTAATTTATTTTCTGTCTTTTCCAAGTCTATGATACTAGCTGATGCCTATCATGTACTCAACTTCAGAAGATTCTGCAAATGCAGTTGTCATCAGGTCTTTAGTCTCTATATACATGGTGGAGATAAAAAATATTAATTTTTGCTACCAAAATACACCCTCTTAGTTCTCCAATTCAGTAGTTGAGGGTGTGAACAATGGAGGTAGATGGTTGAGCATGCAGGATTGATATGGACTGATATAAAATATTATATTTCTATAAACTTTTGTTTTTCAGTTTAATCTAGAAATTGATGACATTAACGTGATGGTTTTTTTTTTTGGTGTCTCTTGCATATGTAATAAGTTGTTGATACAACCATCATATTTATTCATTTAACACATGGTTGATAATACCATCTTATTTACTTGTTTATTTGTTCCAACCCAAAAAATAGAAGAAAAGAATTTCCAATTGTCGACGCCCACATCACCTGCTCAGGCTGTTAGAACTGTAAATTCATTTTTATCTGTAGATGAACATTACCATTTATCGAGCTCTCTCGCATCTCTGATTATGAAAATGATGATGGAATTAGCATAAACAAAATGTCCCTTCAGCATCCCTGTTCTCAAACATTGTACTTATGATTTATTGTACCTTGAGGTAATTCAATTCTTCCTACTGTTCTTCTGGACATTTATTATCTTTCTTTGATGAATCTTGTACCACCCAATGAGATTTTCTTGCTTTATATTAGCTAAGATACCGAAAAATGTCCTTATACTTTGGCAAGTTACTAGACCTCATGATTTAGGTTTTGACCAATATGAACATTGTGAATGGGATAAACTTCATTTTCATTCTTCTATGGAACTGCTATATTGTGTCCACCACTGGATGAATATTTGCAGGGGCTTGAAGTATACATTAATTGAAGTGCGCAATTTGTATTCATGTATGCCCATGCTGAAAATTCAAAATGTTGTTTTTGTTATTGTTTCAGTTGATGTGGAGAGGCATGCTAGAGATTTTATGGAGGCTGCAAAAAAGCTTCAACTGTACTTTATTAGTCTGCAAAGGGAGGATCGGCCAACCAAGGTTGAAAAACTTAAAAAGGTAATTTATTCACCACAGTGCATTTGATACTATCTATATTTGGGGATTATTGAATGGGGACCTTGATGAAGGCTCCATTTGGTATTCCTATGCTGTGGCTTTGAAGCCACAATAATTATAAAATATATATATATATATATATATCATCAGCTGTCAATTATAAGTGTATGAGTAGATGATAAATATTAATTATTAAGTAAAAGTAGGTATTTACCAAACACTTTAGCAAGCTCTGTTTAATAGTACCACAATGCCAAGCTAACCTGAGGTATCTGTCACTCGTTAACAGGAGATCACTATGATGGAAGAAGAATTGAAGACTAAAAATGCGCTCATCGAGAAACATGAGAGACTCATTGAAGGGTGGAGGAATGATTTGAAAGGCCAATTGGATAGACATAACAATGAGCTGGAAAGAGTGTAGTTAGCGAAAACTATCTTGTTTTCAATGTTGTTTGTGTAACTGTGTAACACAGTATAAAGTCTGTTCAAATTTGTAAGATAGCACTTGGATTTAAAGCTGTTAAAATTTGCTACATTTCGTTCTAAGCTTTATCTTATCCGTGTAAGCAGAGATGAAAGTTTGATTTCTTGATTTGGTAGTGTAGATAAAGTGGCATGCAAACACTGACTGCATGAGATTAAACCTTTAGCATGGGGCAGCCGAGAGGAATTGTTTCGTGGGCTATGATTCTATCCCTGACAAAATAAATAATTGAACAAAAGCCACTGATGGACGACTTACCTCACAGATCGTGCGCTTATGTTGTCCATATGTAATTAAAACCAAATTTGTCAAACCGAAAAAACCAAGTGATAGTATTACTGAAATACATACACTAATCTTCAGATCGTTCAGCCCAGAAATGGGCCAATCAGCTAAACTAGTTAATCATTTTCAAGGTAAAGCAAGCAAGAACTCATGGCAGTATTCATACATCTTAGGCACTAAGGAACCTATGAAACTAGGAATGTAACAGGAAAATTACAGATTAGCAGACACATCCAACTAGATTGACAATATATTTTAATACCTGCACTGGTAATCAAAAATTGTTAGAGGTAATCAACAGAAGCCTCATACCTACTTCTTGGCATAGGAAATCAACAAGTTCTGTTGGCCAATCTTCAAACCTTGCAGCCCCTGCATTGCAGCTGTTGCTTGCATGTCGTCTCCATATTCCACAAAGGCAATCCCAGGCTTTGCTTCCACCATCCTAACCTCCTTAAAACCGGGGAACTGGAGGAAGAACATTTGCAGTGCCATTGGAGTTGTATCATGGGGAACATTCTGAACAAATAAGATGTTATTAGGTGGAGCTGGAGCCTCTGGCATCACAGATTTTGCACCACCTGGATAGGGTATTTGCGATAGCTGTACCATTTTCAAAAGACAGAGATGGGTAAGAATCATTCAAAGGGTAATAAGATCTTAATCCAAATAAACAAGGAACTAATTATGCTTCTTTATATAGTTAGTCAGAAACAAGAATGCAATGATGTATCAGACAACACTGTGAACCTAAACAGCCAAGACACTTACAGTAGGTGTTGCACCATAGGCACCAGCATAGGCAGTATTCAGACCCATTGCTGCTTGATTAGCATCATGTTGCTCTTTTCGTTTTTTACCTGCCCCATAAAACAACAAATAAATCTCAGGAAAATAAATCCACTCCATACAATGCACAATGGTAAGATGATTACAGGTGTTGTAACATTTTGATGGGAATAACAAAAGGGGAAAAGTTGGAATAGATAATCTTTCACAACATGAGTAACACCAAGCATACATTGAGTTCTACTCCTGCCATTACCTAGCGTCAGGGGCCAAGTCCCTGTTACCCTAGGCAGTGATAATGTTCACTGTCACTTCCATTTCATACCAGACATAGGCACAGCGAAGTTAAGTAAGCACTTCCCTGACAGGGTTGGTGCTGTGTGAGAGAGACTTACCCTTTTCGTCATGCCTTTTTCGTCTTTCACGCGGAACAAAGGTACCATCCGCCTTTGCTATTATATCTGATTTTGTTTTCGCATATTGTATTCTCTGCAATAAAAACACAAATCCATCATTATCTATCAGTACTCCAAACCAATCCCAAAAAAGAAAAAGTTCTCCTTGTCTATGGCAGATGGAAAAATGATTGCCATACAACTACAACCAATTTACACTACCAAGTAACTAATCAAATTATTAATAGAATTCCAAAATGAAACTGGAACCTAGCATACTGAGATTATATTTTTCTACTCAAATGGAAACATGATTTTGGGCCACAATTAGCACAGAAATGCAAGATGTCACAAAAGGACATAGCATTAGCACAAAATTGGCAACAAAAATCCACATATTGATCTTCGAGCAAAGGGATAAGTACATAGCGTCAAGAGATTTTATATCTTCATGATACTTGATTGCATAGTAATATCTGCTATGACAGTTACTGTCTTCCTCGTATATATGAGCTTTCCCTCATTTCAATAATACACATACAACATATTTCTCTCATATGTGTGATATAATATCCAAGCTTGAATGATCAATCACCAAAATCAAGCTAGAATTTTGAGAATTCTAGGCTTTTGTTTGCCTTTTCATGAAAAATCGAATATGTTTTGAAGATATAAAAATGTTATGATCAAAGGCCAAGCTATCAAGCAACTACCCAAACATTGCACCTTTCAATGGTTAATACCAATGCCTCAGTAAACCCCTGTTGAGATCTAATCGCCAAAGTGCAACTTTCAAGCACAAAAGTCGATATAGAGCCGTCCAGGCACTCATCACGATAACAACGACTTGTAAGCTAAGTAAGCTAGCAGTGCAGAACAACTTTTCTTAAAGTGCTCCCAGGGGTCCCCAGTGCAAGATAGATTGGATGGAAAGTTAATATGGGAACGTCAATACTCACAGAAGAAGCTACTAAACAAGGGCAGAAACTGATTTGCCAAAAACTGCTATTATAACTCAGCGGAAATCCTGTCTTTAATAGCAAGACTTCACATCACTTTGACTACTTCTCTCCATGCCTCGCTCTCACTATTTTACTAACCACTGAAACAATATAATAACTAAACACGAACAGCTTAGCAATAACAATGAAGAATGAAACCCTATCCTCTCCAATTAGCATATATTTCTATCAAATTCCAGTTGCATTAACTACACCACAGACTAAAATAGGAACAGAACCAACACATAAACCACTCTTAAATTCACTCTCCTATAAACAGACATAATCATGAAATTTCTATTTTGTAAGCATTAAATTCAAAACGGCACCGTACCATAGTCTTGTCATAGAAGGGAAAGCCCTGCATTTGCCTGAGAGCATTGGTGGCGGCGGAGGCATCCTCAAAAACTACCCAAGCTTGACCTTTGTGTTTCAGTGTCTTGAATGCTAAAACCTCCAATATCTTCCCGAAATTCGCAAAAACTGCGTGTAGCGATTTCTTCAACACTGCATAATTTAGCGACCAAATAGAGTCAAATAAATTGCATTAAGAAAAATATAAACGGATAAGAAACGTTAAGAGAGAGTAAAAATGTCGAAACTTTACCGTCGATTTTGATTTTCTCGTTGAGGTTGTTAATATACAGGGTGTTGTTCTGAGGAATTTCGTTGGCTTGATTCACCTCCTGCTCCATCTTGTCGGCTGTAGTTTGATCCAAGGACCTGCCTGTTCGGGGATTGAAGAGGGTTTTGATAAAATTACTAAAATCACCTTGTTTCTCACGTACGCCTATTTTAATTCAATTTTATTAAATTGACTAATTTCTTTAATTTTGGACAAATTTACAGAATATGGCCACTTATTTTTAATTTAATAAAATATTTATTTTATATATTATATATTTCCCGAGATTGGTTTTATCTGAATTCAAAAATTATGTACAATTAATATTTTAGCGTCGCATAAAAAAGTTGACACTAATATCTTATTTGTGTTTAAAACAAATAATTTTATCACAATTTTATTTTATTTTTAAAGATTTTTTTTTTTATAAATTATAGACATAGTGGAAATGAATAATTCCCACCTTAATTACAATGAAAAAAACAAACTTTCTTAATTATACCAAAAATTGTAATAGACATGACTGCATATTAATGTTATTGTGATATAAATTTGAAAAATTATACCGTAATTTTTATTTCTTAATCATCAAGCCTAGTTGGTAATGGCTCATTGGTTTGAGAAAAATGCAATAACTTCCCGTGGCGTTGATTTCTAGACTTTCCATATTGCCTTCCACCAATCATCCATGCCCATGCAATTAAGCATCATTATGCACTCGAAATTGAGCAAACAACGACCCTCGACTACGCACGGTCGCGCAAAAAAAAAAAAAAATAGTGATTGTTTGTACATTTATTTAAAATTAATGAAATTGATTGTCTTAATAAAATAAAATCAAAATAAATTATATACGGAAATAAAGTAAAAAAAATAACATCATTTAATATATATATATATATATACACATATCCCAAGTTTTTTTGTGCTAACTGCCATTTCTATTAACACGCTCATTTATAAAGTGCATGTGCATGTGGGCGTACGCATCGACAGGCTTAATTTGGATTTTGGGCCAACAGTCAGCACGTCTTCGGATTGGCACATTACCAACTAGTTTGTAATTTTTAATATTTAAGCATTCTTACTATTAACTATCATTTTAAAACAAAGACATATTCTGTTATAAATTATAATATACGAAAGCGATGAAGTAGAAAGTAGAGGACAATGTCATCTATCAAGGATCAACTATACATCATCGAGAATGACTGAACTGACTGTGCCAGGATTCTATCTTGCTATAGGCTCGTCACTAACTGAATTAATTTCAAATTTTATGACCATCTATTACCAATTCCATGTCTTCCATACTCAAACCAAACAGTTTACTAATTAGTTTCTTCCACTAGGGAATTGGAGCCGCTTTACCAATGCGAGTATCAAACTGCCGCCCGGCCCAGGGCAGAAGAACATTCGCCGCCTATTTCCTTCAATGGTCCCTCAACACGTGGACGGCCTTGATGACTTAAAATGCCGCGTAAATCAACGGCTGCGATTTGGTTTTAAATTTTTTTTCTGTTCATTTCCCCGCACTCACGCCGACCTTTCGTCGCCTTGAACCTTTATGTCCTTCTGAACACGAGTTGTTGGTTGTTGTTGATTGAACAAAGAAAAGTCCCCCAACTCAATCACTCATTCTCATTCTCGACCGTCTGATCATTTTTTAGTGCACCTTAATCACTGATAAGAATAACAAAAATAGAACCGTTGACCAAGAAATTAATTTATAAACGTGACATAAAGTTTAGGCTTTGAAGGCAGACAGAAACGGCGCTACGCAAAAACGACCAGGTGGCAAGCAAGGAAAGGTCCTTTGCCTTTGCGTGTGTCTAGAAACCAAATTTGACCGGGTCGGTTTAACCCTAGTGGCTGGCATTTCTCCTTTGTCAGCGCTCTCACTTTCCTTATCTATATAAACCGCAGGGCTCTCCTCTCTCGAACCCATCTTCGCAACCCTTAAGAGAGAGAGAGAGAGAGAGAGAGAGAGAGAGAGAGAGCTGCGCAGAGAAGTTTCTTTTATCTGCAGTAGAAGATTTTTCGAGAGAAAGAAAATTAAATAATAGCTTTCTGCAGCAGCGTTAATTCTCTTCAAAATTCAATATAATTAAGAAAATGGCTCGCTCTTTCTCCAGCGCTAAGCTTTTCTCTGCTTCCGTCGTCGATGGAATCTCTAACGCCATCTACAGGTATACTTCAAGTGTTTCCTTTGCTTTCACGCTCATAGATTTGTTATGTTACGGTTGCAGTTTTATATGTCATACATTCGGTTGCCAAGAAAACTCGGGGGAACGGAAAGAGTCGTTATGTGTTAATCAACTATCTGTTTTAACGTTTACTTTTGTTCCGTTCCTTTCATTTTCTTGGCAACCAAACGGGTTAACAAATAACTTTCACGTTTTTGGGGTTAATTCATCCTTCAACGTTTATTATTTTTCCTTTTTTTTTTTAATAAGCATCCGTGATTGTCGTGCTAACGTAGTCGTAAAGCAGATCACTTTCGGCGCACATCATAAGCATACGAATGATCGAGTTTCATTAAAATATTGATTAACTTATGTTGTGTTGTTTGACGATACAGACGAGGATACGCGGCGGCATCCGCATCAGAAGGAGTTGTGTCCAGCGTTGCAAGGGGACCTGGAGCCAGAAGTGCCGCGACGCTGAAGAAATCAGGAGAAGAGATAGTGGGATCCACCGAAAAAGTCTCGTGGGTCCCAGACCCAGTCACCGGTGTCTACAGACCGGAGAATCTCGCCAAGGAGCTCGACGGGGCCGACCTTCGTGCCCTGCTCTTGAAGCAGAAGAACTAAGAACTGAAAAATTAATAAATAATGTTCGGACATGAAAGGAAGGAAAGAAAGATCAAGGGATTGTATTGATGCGTTGTGACCAGGTCAGCTCCAATGAGCTATCGAGGGGTTTCGGGAATTTGAAGAATTATAATCATAATTTGGTGGGAAATTGTTGTAGCTGCTCTGTTCTATGTTTACGGACCAAAGCAGGCTTAATTTATGATGTAATATTTATTCTGTTCTTATCTTTACAAATAAAAGTAGGCATAATTATTAATATTGTCGTTAATCAGTACTTGGCCTGTGAAAAGCTTGTCGTAATGTTTAAATAAATGCTATATTCTGGATATTCATCCACTCAGGTGGCCTCCATTATGAACCTAGTAATGATTTTTGAAGTGGTAAACGATAATATCTCGTTATGGTTTTTAGCTCTGCTATATGAGAATTTGATTAATGATTTTGTAATATTAATTTAATTAATAATATTATTATTACAAAATCCAAATCACATTAACAAAAATAGGTATCAGCTCCCCAACCACCTAGAAATTTGCAGATCCGGTTGTCTGTTGTCTTGTGCAATTGTAGATTGATTCCTAATGGTAATATTCAATGTGTTCATAGATCTCTCCATGATTGTGAATAATTTAGTAGAGATGATGCAAAGTTAGGCTACAAATATAATGGTAGCGGTCTTCTAGTTATTTATCAGTGGTGGGGTCGTACCCAATAATTTTGTGATGTAAAACTAAGTTGCGGTGAATCGTCGACTACTCCTGCACCACTCGTTTGTTACGAGTAGAGTCAATTTTGTTAACAAACCCATATACATAAAGTAGCTTACGATGCATGCATTTTGGGTCAATGCCAAGACAATTAGATGTTCTGGGTTGACCCGTCATTGCTGGCAAAGGAAGCACGCGTCAGAAACTCAATTTCGTTTATACTTTGAAAGAGCTGCTTCCAAATGCAACAGGGAAGGCCTATCATCGAGCAGAGCTTTAAATATCTCATAGTCAATACATGATGAAACGATGTATTCGGAAATCACAGCCTCAAGCCAGCACAATAGACATTAACCAAGAATTGGCTGGATCGACCGACCACGTTGGAGTTTGTACTTCAAATGGTAAAATCCAAATAACACACGTGATTTGTTCAGAAATTGGAATTGGGGAAGAAGTTGGCAACCATTGAAGGTTTTCATTTCAAGCCAGGAGTTTTTTGGTTAAGAACAGAACAAAAACGAACAAGTGGAAGGCTGTAAATAGACGTGCTGGCTGTAAAAGATGATGGGCATCTGCGTTAAAGGGACATCTATCTAATTTGTGCCCACCAAAATTTCTAGAAGTGGAATTATGTAGAAACCCAGAAGAGTTTCATATAACTGATTTTTTACCAGAGTCTAGATAGATGCGGTGTTCCTACCTCTTCGACTATGACCCTCAACTAAACGGGACCCTCGTGAAGCCAAAATCTAATAGATCAGAACCAACCAGAAAATACAAGAGCTTAAATTATTAAACTTTTTGTCTATAATAGCTGTAAGATATGCAAAGATAACTGAATTTAGGAGATCCTCTGGTCTTTCCCATCAGAGTGAACAGAGAGGCCAGCATGTAGCCTTACAGGAGTAATTGTGAAGGTAGTAGAATTATCTATCCACAAATTATTTTTGGAATAAAAATAAAATCCTGATAAAGAGGAAACAACTATAAAGTGGATGGAAAAAAGTGTATTATTATGATTGTGATGTTAGTATTGCCACTCTGATATATTTGAACAAATAGCAACTCTAGATTACTGGCATCTCAGCTTGATAGATAAAGAAAGAAAATTGAGTTGCTTTATCAATCCTTTACTCTCATAGTAGTGGGAGGTTCTCTACTCTCTAAACAAAAAGGTGAGGACGGTCTGAGCATCATGAACTCTTTGTCCAACAAGCATCAAAAGAGCCTAAATGTGGAAAAACATCACTGGAAGAACATACTTCAAATAAAATCACATCTTGGTATATAATAGATTTGAGGGGTATATCAAAAGAGCCTTTATCTGGTTGTAAGTTATCACCAGTAGCATGTGATGATGTTTTAGATTTATTCTATAATTTGAAAGGGAAAGGTTGGTGGTTGGGAGTAAAATGGTGGAAGGCGAGGGAACGGGGTAATAACAACACAGAAAAATTAGAAGGAAAAAGCAATTACAGATGTAAAAGTCCCAGTCTATCCAATCCCACCAAAAAGAGCAATTTATCCAAATCAGGAACATAATATGTGCATCATAACTGTTTTACACAGTGTTAACATAACCCTCAATTTTGGGCAGATATCATCGCTTGAACTGACTGTTCAACATATAAGCTTTCTTTGGCTGTAACCTTTAGGTCCCACTTTTAATAATAAATGATACTCTTCCATATAAATCTGTAAGCAGGCTCAACTGTTTGATAGCACATCTATATAAGAAGTCATTAACAACCTGAACAAGCTAGAACTTTCAAGTCTTCACTACCATTTCTCATATTTTCTCAGCATAAAGAACAGCACAATCTTTTTCCCAGCTATAGCTATAGGTACTGATAAACAAATTCCATCGACAATGGATCAAATCACATACACAGGTGAATTGTTACTTTCCATGATAAGCAAAATTCTAATGACTAGTCAGATTCCTGCTTAGCTACTTTTAATCAAATGTCACATTTGAACACATATCATCAAATATCAAGCCCCAGCTAGGGTTTACTAATAAATCTGCCTCTCTCTAAATCAGCAAATATCAAGAATCACTTTAATGATCTCATTAACTTGAGACCTTTATTCTTATGAAATTACAAGTAACAAATTAAACCAACTATTAAACGTGGAACCAGGACCCAAAACCGCACAGCCAGAATATCATATATCATCAAGCACTATTTAATATATATAACTTAGGTCTGGACACAAAATCTGCAAGGTCTCCTCAGAGCATGTGCAAAATGTAGCCACCATTTTCTGTTTGTATTTACCCATGGTTAGTGGTATCAACTCATGGCCCAATCTCTATTGAGTCACCATCTATATCTTGCCACATTAAACTCAGGTCAGATGACAGAAAAACAAATCCTGTTTCAGGTCATTAGATCCTGTGAAAACTTTGAGACTTGCCGAATCCTGCTAGCTAAAACTTAAATGGTCACTGTAACATGGAGGATCCTAAGTAACTGTATCAAACAGCATTGAGACTCTGAGCCTCTAAGCAACAACAATATTCATCAAGTGCCACTCCAAATCAGCATAGAGGCTACGTTTGGTAAAGCTGTGCATCTACTTACTTTGAAAGCACAATAGTTAAAGTGTTTTGTAAACACTAACTTAATGAAGACCATCCATTTTTTTACATATATTTAACATTTAGTGATTCCATCCTATACAGTTGTAGGTTCAAAGCCACAACACCTTAATCCCAAACATATCCTTAGTTTAACCCCTAAAGCTTTCTCATATCTTAGGTGAATCTACAAAGCTATCTTATTCCTTTTATTGATACATAATAAAACTTAAAATAAGGCTTTCTACCATGAAAATGTCTTACCTAAAACCAACCTTGGAAAAATACCATAGGTTACAGACTACCTAGGGCTTTTAGCTCAAGCGACAAGGAATTTACTTAAATTGTGATACTCTATTTACATATATAACCCAAAATAATTTTGAACAGACATTCTGTACAATCCATCCAACAAAACTACGCTACATAACAGTATGAAAGTTTTAACACTTTGGCTCAGGTTGGACCATTCAAATGCCAGTTTTTACCTCTCTACTTCTTAACATGGTAACTCATTGGACAGTTTCACTTAAATTAAGGAAGCAACTCGCTCCAGCAATATTCTTCTCCCATGTACAAGGGATAAACAACCTTCAACAATTATGCCATATTACTAAATGCTGCCAAAGGAAGTGCACACACAAAAGAGAAGGCTGTCATAGAACAGCAAAGGTGAAAAGAATTATGAGCAGCATTTGCACATTTTCCTTCATTTGTGAGTGCCATGATCATAGCTAAAAACTCTCCACAGCCTAATTACCACTAAATTGATGCAATTCCTACACCAACTTATTTCTAAATACTACTGTTAAACCACTTAAATACTATTGTCGCTTAAGTTATAGGTCTAATTGGTAACTCAACAATTACAAATGATAGCTTTAACCTATTCTACATGTCGTAACTTCAGTCTCCTCTCCTAACTATTATCAGAAACACGATAATTCCATTTTCAGATTAATTAAAAATATAATATAATCCAGGCAAGCAGTAATAATCTAAACATAAGTATAAAAAAGAGAGCTGATCCCCAATGAAACCACATAAAACTTCAACAATTCCAATGTAAATAATTAAAAGTACCCCCATTGAATAATCCCACATATAAAAACAACCACCATTTAAATTCCAGAACAGATTGTTAAATCTCTCTAAATCGAAGAGACAAAAGATTTTACTCTAAGCTTGCTTACTTGTCCTCCATTAATGCAATCCATTCCACACCCACACTGAGGACACTCGTAAAAATTATCAATCGGAAACGACGCGGAAGCAATCCCAACAGATAACTCAATATCGTCTCCGTTCCTAACAACCTCCACAATATTCAGCCACAAAAACAACACTTTGACGCTAACCCCAGTCAAGCCCGTGAGCTTGTTTTTAGATATGTAACCGCTGATCGATTTATACTTGAGCTGATAAGAACCTTCAAGAGAGAAACTGCAGGAGCCGTCCAAGTAGGCATGGAATTGACCAGTGGTTTCGTCTAAATCGTACTTCGTGATACCTTTTGGGAGGAGACCGACTGGGAAGTTGAAGGACTCGAGGATCTCGTAGGCTGTCTTTTCGTCGGAATGGGCGGTAGGTGGTGAGGTGGCGACAGCAGATTGGTGGAGGAAGAGGAAAAAGAGGAGGAAGATTGCGGAAATGGGTGCGAGCGACATCATAGACGGATGGAGTTGGTGGTGCGAACAGAATTTTCCTTTTGTTTTCTCCTTTGTGTAGATACAGAACGCAACACAACAGAACAGATACGATGATCGGTTGACTTGACAAATGATAAAGGCGAAGAAAAGTGGGAACGTAATATTAGACGGGTTAATTAAACGACGTCGATTTGGTTATTTGTTTAGTAAGCCCACGTGGTCGTCAAGTGGGGAGAGCACGTTGCTGTGCTACTGTTTTTGTCAACAAAAGAGACAGAAGCGGGGCACAGATTTCAAAGCCTTATGGTCACGGAGATGCTGATTAATTACCAGCGGGGGATTCGGTTGGCAAATGGGCCGCCTCATAAATATTAAAAGTTTGGTCCGGTTTACTTTATTGTGATCACTGATAGGATCGGGTTCGACCCGGCCTGCGGATCTATTTAATATATATATATATATATATTAAATTTATATTTTTTAAATAAATTATTTATGAATAATTTTACTCATTTAATTTATTTATATATTAAATAATTTTAATTATATC
>JAXCLQ010000001.1:20314321-20326001 GCA_035584115.1 Cedrela odorata | reverse complement strand
GAGTTTAAATTGATGCGGTGGAAAGGGGAAAGTGGCTACATATGTGCTAACGCATGCATGGGTGTAAGCAGATGGTGATAGATTCCCCACGCATAAACATGCTCCTAAATCTCTGATTGAAACAGATCCAAGTAATGTAGAAAATTCAGCCTTGTAGGCATGAACAAGCCCACCTGGAATGATGAATCAACAACTTCAACAAATAATCAATCCACTTATAGCTTTAAGCATTATGAAATTTTAATTTACACAACGCAAAAAAGGAAAAAGAATATGAAAATTAGAAAGAATAGAGAGCTTTTAGTTTTTAAGTTTTAACAATGCCTTCGTTTATAACATATTGGTTTACAAAAAGATATAAAACCAATACACCCTACCGACCTCCACTTGGTCCTACTACATGAAATTGGTAAGAAATTTCCTCCAGAATCAACACAAAACTTCAAATTGGGCCTTAAAAATGGACACCCTTATTGAAATAGGTGTGCCCAACAAACCGTCAATAGGACTGATGCCCTTCTTTAACGAAATTGAGGCAACAATCATTGACAAATCACTAGATAAACATTCTGATCAACCACTTCTACAAACTCTAAAAAATCCCATCTGTCCTCGACGCACCTTCCATATCCGCTGATCTAACAATATGCTGAAATTTGATTGACAGCCTAACTGCCAGTTGAGTTCGTGGAAGTAGAAAAAACATGACTCACAATATCTCTCCCTCTCCTTCTCTTCCCTTTTGGTTCAGATGAAGATGATGCTCAGAATGGTGTAACATTTAGCAAGTAGTATTTAATTTTTTTTTTTTTTGAAAAAAAAAAATACTGTATGGACACCAGCACCGATGATACAGAACACTGTGCATGAAATGTTGCATCCCTTGGGAAATTGGCGGGTAACAGAATACCAGCTCAGAATACCTGCATGAATGAGAAATTATAATAAAAATGATAGACATTATATCCATTTGAAATTTGATGAACAGATGAAGGAATTAGAAAGTAATCACTTCAAGGACGTGATTTTGGTTTTTTGAAGGCTAAACACAGCATTTGCTGTGAAAATAAACAAGCACAGAAACAAGTATGGAGTGCTTTTCTACATCATCCAATTGTCAGACAAATAAGAAAGTCCACCACATTATTGATGGGGATTCTTATCATCTCCTCACAATGCACAACAGTAGGTAAAGGAACTTGGAAACACAAAATTGTTAGCAGCAGCTATACAGGTGTTATTGCTGTCCACAGAAAGCAGGCTATATTTTTAACTAAAGCATGAGTTCAATTGAAGATCTTCTCACAGTTCAGTTCCATCCGCAGTTCTTCAACATTTCTCTCCTCTTAGCACCTTATAATCTCCTAGAATACAGTTTCTTGTTTAGACAGCAGTCTCTCAGTTCATTGCCCATTAAAATAAGGTCTCAGCTTCCCTGGATGCGCTTCTTTCTAATCTGGTCTTTATAAACCTTTTCTAAAACGATTCAAGTTTCACTATCTCGTTATGACAGCATTAACTTTATAAAAATATATGATATGTACCAATTGCTTTGTTTTGCTTTCCCATTCATTTTAGTTTTATCCTTGATCTCGTGAGAAAATCATAGCCAAATACTATAAGGTGGATCTATTTCACTTAAAAACCCTCTCCTTAAGTCTAAATGCAGCATCCTACTCCATCACTTTCCTGACAAATATAAATCAATGCATACAATCCTTATTTGAAAGCTCCAGCTTTCTAAATATATATGCAATGATTCAAATTCATATGTAATAAAAAGTCTGACACACACCCAAGTATAAGGAGCCAAAGGATAAAACATTGATGCTGGTAAGAAAACTGAACTCAAGGGTGAGGGGGTTTGTTTTGATCCATGTAAGTCTGAACGTGCATCAGTAGGGCATGCAAGTGTCCTGTTCCTATTAGACCCCATCCTGATGCAAGGAGATCAGCTAACAGGTTGGGCTTAAGAATTACCGAATCATTAATATAGGTCAAAAGAATAGAGTACAACAACCAATGCCTACGTATGAGAATTTTACAAACAAAATGAAATTTTCACATCTATCAATACAATCAAATGAGCAATTAGCAGGCCTTGTCCATAGCAGAATAAAGCCAGCAACGAACCTTTAATAAACATGCAATCACAATCAACAGAGGTCAGGGAAAAAGACCAAGGATCGTACACTAAGTCTGCTGCAAATCAGCTCACATCCTTGAGTTTTTTTATCAATGCATCCAGAGATTTCTTCTTTGGGTTCTGCTTGGCTCCCCTGCTTCCAAAGGTTCCAAACAGCCGATCTGAAGGATCCCTCAACTTCTCTGAAATTGTCACTACTTTCCTGTGGTCCAAAGTATTGTAGCTCCTCTCCCTAATCACTGTATTCAGAAAATTCTCAGGATGATTGCTCAATAACAAATTAACCAACTGCCTAGATTCAACAAGTGCTGTTTTCAACTGATTGGCATCTTCATCTGCGAACATGGGAGCTATATTATCAGCAAAAGACTCCAAAAGTCGAATATCTACATCGATTCCCATGATAGCATTGATATTAAACCTCTTAACAGAATCCCCATATAGAGAGCCAACAATTGTCTCTGATATGTGAGAAAGGACTTCTTGTAAAACCCTTCTGAGAACCTGAGCTGGCAATATCTGTTGTGCAGTAGAAACCAGGGTCTCCAAATATATTATCACCTCATTCACATATTCATTTCCATTCTGTAAGGGCTCGTCAGCCATCCAGTTCACATTCTCAATCAATGACATGAAACCATCAACCTTCGTTTTCAGCATCCCAGATAACATCTCTTCTGCAACATCACGAGCTTTGTTTAGAGGAAACTGTCTCCTACTCCTCTCTGCCATTCTCAATGGAATACCTGAAAGCTGTGCAGCATGACGAAAGAAAAAATCACAAGCACGCTCTAAGACAGCCATATTAGCTGCAACCTGCATTGCTTGAGATACCCCATGGATAGATGAATTAACAAGCTTCAACAAAGCCTCATCTAAAACCTCACCCAAAAGCCTATCCAAAAACTTCTTCACAACATCATAGAACTCCAGCTGCCCACCATGTGACATAAAACTCACCGAATCCTCAACAAATGACCGAACAATCCTACAACAATCAGGCACCGTAGACGAAAAAGGTGCAACATAAGGAAAAGCAGGTATAATATCTGACGTCTGAATCTGGAAAGAAAGCACGTTCATTGAATATTCATACTCTTTCTTCATCAACATCTGCTCAAACTTATCGGCAGCAAGTGCCTCAGAAATCTGTTTACAGCAATCTGACAACAACAATTCATGATACTTATCCCCGTGTTTACTCAAAACATCAAGCAAAGCATCTATGGGGTACCCGTATCTACGCAGTGTAACACCTAACAAACTCACATAATCCTTAATCAACAATAAATGACTAGCTGTTTGCATTCTTGAAAACTGATCCTCCAATACTGAACACATTTTACTAACAGCAGCATCCCACAAATTCTCAACTTCGATTTTAGATATCAAACCACCACCAGTCCTCAAAATTCGATCTTCAACAATGAAAAACCCCGCAATTTGGGCAAAAAATGTTTGATGAGATTCTAAAAATGGAGTCATTGAGGATACCTGAAAATCAGACGTCAATTGAAGCTTCCTGTTTTCGAAATAATACTGCTTAAATCGATCTTCCAGACCTAATGTTTGGTGTATATGATAAGCTCTATAAAGCGGGGTCAAATCGAACCCTAACAGACCAGAACCACGGTTATTACTTTCAACACCGTTATTAAGCCCATCCTCGTCATCATCCTCCTGTAAAGCGTAAACGCAGTCACGCAAACTGAGCCGACTTTGTTCCTCGGCTTGCCTCTGCTTGATTCGTAAATCCTCTTCTCGTTGCCTAGCCGAAGAAGCTTGGCCGATCGCTAATTGACCTAAATTTCGACTCACTACACGGATCTCAACTAGCCAATCACCGAACTCCTTGTTTACTTTTCTTTCGATATATGATCTAATCGCTGGAATTTTCTTTTCCAGCATTCTTTTCATAGTGGACGACGGCGTTTTGTCTAAAAATTCGCTCTCCATTGCATCGGTACACTTCAAAGCCATGTAAAAGTTGTTACTTGAAAGATGATGATTTGCTCTAGAACAAAGTTCCATCAATTTCACACAATACACGATTGATTTCAGCGCTAAGTCAACGTTTTTCGAAATATTTTGCGCATCAACGTAAGAGTCAAGTGAAGCCAGGAGAGGACCGGCTACGGACTGGAGTTTAGAGTGGGAATCGGAGAGAGCAGATTTGAGAGAATCGACGTCGGAGAGGAGAGATCGGAGGTCATCAACAGCTAGGATAAAGTCTTGGTAGTGAGCCTTACAGACTTCCTCGATTTCGGATTCTTTGGATCGGGCGAACTGGCGGAGATGGTGCAGAAATGTTTCTGGCTTGCCTGATACGAAGGCTTTCCGTACGAATGGGCCCAAGTCTTCACCGTTGCAGATGGCGGATGAGAGGAGAACTTGGTCCAGTTTATCGGCCGATTCGCCGCCTTTTGAGGTGGCAGGAACCACTTTGCGGCGGGTCCTTGCTGACTGCATCGTTTAGGTAACAGTCGAGTGTCGCGGGTACCGGGACAAACCGGATGATTTAGGAGGGAGAGAAACGGAGGTTATTTGGACATGAAAGAGAAAGATATGGAAAGGGAGGAGGTCAAACCTTACGGATTTGACGAAAATACCACTAAATAATGGAGAATTATTTAGGTTGAATACGGAATTTGGAAGGAAACATATGGGTGGTTTCAAATCGGGAGTAGGTAAGGATGACTTTGTTAAGACTTTTGTATTACTACTTTTCTAATCCGACGGCGGTCAGGCTAGCCGGAATGATGTATTTTAGAGTGATTTATTCAAGGAAGCTGTACTGTACCGATACCACGCGTTAAATTTTGTTACTGTAATTATTTCAATTGCAGAGTCACTAACTGACTTGCCAACTTGGTTACTACTCGGCAATAAATCTCATTCACTTCCTTACCCTTACAGGGGGTTAGATAAGTCACAGTTGCATGCCTCATCAATGTAATTCCAACAATTAATGACATGCCTAAATCTTGGGGGTGTCCAATAATGGCAAGTATTAAGTACAGAAATTATAAACCAAGGTTTCCTTGCAATTAATTAGGTCAACTAAAAGTCATGACGACCTGGACCTCATGTGAGCTTGTATGTTACCACTTGCCAGTAGGAGCTGTACACTGTGTACACCTGCAGCGATATGTTACATGCTATGTTTATGTTGGATAATGTATATGCAAATGCATGTACATATGTAATCATGATAACAAAAAATCAAGCCAGTACATGTATTAGGGAATTTGTGATTAATATTAGTAGAATGTAAATAAAATTAAAATCTAAAGTATTCAGTGAATTTTTATGTATTAAGTGGAGAGAAGCCTCTCAATGGATGAATTTTTTTTTTTAAGACTTAATTTTTTTTTTAAGGGAACTTCAGTATTTATAAAACAAATTAAAATTAATTTCTAAATTCTCTAACCTTGAGTTTTTTTAATTTGGTAAGGGTGTTTCAGTAATTACAAAATTTTAATTAACGACTAAAAGAGTTTGAGTTGACAAGTATAATTAAAAAGAGAACTTTCGTCAAGGTGTTGAGAAAAGTACACGTGGTTTACTCGTAAATAAAATGAGCTAAACTTTAAAACTATATAAAATTAAATAAATATATAAAAGGAATAATTTTTATTAAACAGTTGAGAATGTTAGTATAATTAATTATATCTTCGTTATGGTAACTTCGTGAGTTTTATAATATTGACATATATTTCTAAAAGTAATTATATTACAATTGCAATGGTTAGGAGTCCGTGTAATTAAATTAAACCAAAATCAAATTTAATTTAATTTTGATTTGAAAAAAAATTAAACCGTAAGTATCGATTTAATTTTTGATTTAAGTTTAATCTAAATTATAAAAATCAAATCGAATTAATATCGAATTAAAATTAAAATTTTATTTATTTTAAAATTTTTATTGGGTGTTTTACAGATTTATAATAGAATCTAGTATATTATAACAAATTCTTTATATTCTAATTAAAATTATTTTGAACCTATTCTTATAGATATTGCTATTATTTCACATATTGCATCACATGTTGTACTGTTTATTTACATATAATACATATTTAAATTAATTTAAGTAATGTATGTATATGCATTTTTATTCAAATTATGAAACATTTTGTGTATATATATATATTTTTTTATTGTGAAATTTATTAATATAGAAGATAAATATGATTTTAGTATGAACGGATTATATGTAAATTGTGATGAATATACGAAGATACTAGTAAATAATTTTCTTGAATTTGAAGAGTGAAAGAACAAAATAAAGGCAAAGCGACTTTTAAAATTTATTATCATTTTATAAGTGATTATCAAATCAATAAACCAAACTGATGGAAATTACAATTGTTAGTTTAGATCGATTCAATTTTTATTTTAATATTATTTTAATAGATTTAATTCAAACTTAAATTAATAATTTTTAATCAATTTAAATTTTTAAATCAAAATCGTTCTTAACCAAGTTTATACGTCGCTCCCAATTTCTAAAAGTAAACCCGAGGAAGCCGGTTACCCCAAACGGTGCCGTAGGCATACGAAATACAAGTACTATTTCACTTCATAAGGTCAGCTATTGAACGGCCCAGATCAAATTACAATCTCCGACGTGTACGTTACCAGGTGAGTAAGCATCAAAAGCAATGGACATCAGCACCAAACTAAATTCACTCGTCCCAATTTTGTCTACAAAATAAAACGGGAGTTCTAAACCCTAGCTTCCTTTGAAGAGCGTTTGTTGTTAAGTAGTCGCGGGGGGTAGTAGCAGCAGCAGCAACAGCAACCATGGTACATTCTAGTTATTCGTTTCGAAACCCTAACTTGTGAATGTTTCCATTCTCTGTTTTATTTGTTAATTGTCTTATTGTCGTCTCTGTTAGGGTATCGATTTGGTAGCCGGCGGTAAGAGCAAGAAGTCCAAGAGGACTGCCCCGAAATCTGACGATATTTACCTCAAGCTCCTCGTCAAGGTTATTTTCATTTTCCTGTATATGTTTATGTCTTTTGTGTCTGAATATGCCATCTTTGAGAGATTTACGTTGACTGATCTGTGAATAGCTGTACCGATTTCTTGTGAGGAGGACTGAGAGCAATTTCAATAAGGTGATATTGAAGAGGCTCTTTATGAGCAAGGTCAACAAGCCTCCTTTGTCTCTCTCTCGTTTGATTAACTTCACGAAGGGAAAGGTCATTTTCTTCTTATCTATCTATGCATCTCCGTTTGATTTCTGTTTGGTCATTATTATAAACAGAGAAAATAAAAGGATTTAGAAAAAACGTGTTAAGTTTTATCGAGCTTCTTTAGTTTGTGTAATGTAAGATTGGAAAGTGTATTCAGTTATTTGAATTAGGATCTGTGTTGGGTTTTCTGTTTGGTGACATTGGTTGTTAACTAAGAACGCTCTTTAGTTCGTTGCAAAATACAGGAAAGCAGAGAAGTGCAATTCACTAAAATTTGAATGCACTTGCTGTTAGTGATATTCATAGCTATATATGGATTGCAAAGTCATATTATGTTTAGCTTATTTTCTTCATCAATTATATTTTTTCATTTCTGCATACTTGTGTCATTCTGTTAGAGATTTGATTTGAATCTGGTAGTAACTTGTTGATTTCATTCTTTTTTTAATTGCCAGGAGGATAAGATTGCTGTGGTTGTTGGGACAGTCACTGACGATATTCGAGTGTATGAAGTTCCTGCACTGAAGGTTACCGCATTGAGGTTCACAGAGACAGCTAGAGCAAGAATTGAGAAGGCTGGTGGAGAATGCTTGACATTTGATCAGTTGGCCCTCCGAGCTCCTCTTGGTCAGAACACGGTATGCAATTAAATACAATTTGTCCTTTTTTTGTGTAATTTGAATTCATAGTTTACCATTTAAGTTAACAAATGTTTCCATTGAAACAAGTAAAATTACTTTGGGCTGTCTTTAATCTGAATTGTTAAGCTGCAATATGCATTTGATTGTAGATAGTACGTGAGATTTTCTACCTGCTTTAGTTGGATTTAATGTGTGCATGCAAGTAAAAACTTCTTGATACAGTTTTGTATTTAGATTGCAGTGGAGGTTTAGTTTGATGAGCATTGTCGGTCTGCAAAACAAATGAGCTGCATAAGTTAACAAATGCAATTAAAATTCATTTTGCACTAGTCAGTAGATTTAAGATTACAGAAAACCTTTTTTCTTTTTTGAAGGTGAAGCTAGAGCAGGTTTACTATTATAAGCTGTTAGGTAACAGTTACCTCTGTAGATGTTTGATTGTAAAGATGTGTATGCTGTTGTTTCAAAATATGCCTTTTTCCTTTTGATGGTAATTCTTTAGAAGTGATTCTGGTAATGTAATTAATATTTTGGAGTTTCTCATCTGATGTTATGCCTTGAATGGAATGTCATTAACTTTGTTACAAACTAGAACATGGGAAAGTGTAGATCACTTGCGTCCTCTTTTTCCTCCTGAATGGCACTGGAAAAGCATGATTCTAGATATGGTGAAAGTAATTGTTTCAAATTTAAAATTGTTCAAGTTTAGGAAAGATCATATTAGTAATGTGAATTTTATGGCCAAATTCAGGTTCTCCTCAGAGGTCCAAAGAATGCTCGTGAGGCTGTGAAGCACTTCGGACCTGCTCCTGGTGTACCACACAGTCACACCAAGCCCTATGTGCGATCAAAAGGAAGAAAATTTGAAAGGGCCAGAGGAAGAAGGAACAGCAGAGGCTTCAGGGTTTGAGTTGCAGAACTTTGACGGAAAGATACAGAACAGCGGACCTAAGTATGCAAATGTTGTGCTTTCTTTTTTTTCACCTTTGGAACAAGTATCTTAGCAAATTATCGTTTGAGTTTTGGAATATTTTTGGTTTGAGACATATTCTTGGGTGTCCGAAGGATTTATATTTTTAGAAGTGATGATGAATTGAACAATACTAGCATGCCTGGTTTGCCTGGTTAAATTAAATTGAACAATGGAACTGATGATGAATTTGATGTGGACGGCACTTAACCTAACTAGGGATGATTGTCAAAATCATGGAGAATGTGAATTTCATTTTTTAGTGAAAAGGTGAACTACGTCAGTAATTTACGCTTCCGGAGATGTTAATCTTGAAGGGGCATATCCTACTGTTATCAATACTCTATTTGTAAGCTCAATAATGCTGAAATTTGTTGTATTTCTAGATACGGAAGAATCATTTCCAGGTTTGATGGTATTTATTTATTTGAATCGTCGACTTAAAGTGGGTATTGCTACTCTTAAAGAAGCAATGCAATACCTTTCCAATTGATAAGAATCTTTTATCAGCTTGAATAAATATGGATCCTAGATTTGGCAGCTGTTTTGTGGAACATCCAATTAACGGGTTGTACCTAAGCGGTTTTGAACGATGCATCGGAAAAACAGGAACCAAAAAATATATGTATTCAGTTTCGTTGATTTATTAGACCACACTACAATAGCAACAACATGCCTGACATCACTCACTCTCGCGGTGATCAAAATTGGATATAATGTACGCTGGAGAAGACGAGTTGGCATGAAAGAGAACAGATGGAATTGTAAACGAAACGAGCCGAGACGAGCAGAGCTAATGGCTTATAAATTTTTGATGAATTCATAAATATTTTCACCGAGGGACTTGGTCTGGTTTAGAAAATGGGCTACTCTGTTTGAACTTTTATCTAAATAGGTATGTAACTCAACTTATAAAGAGTTCACTACTACCTTCATTCTATACCAACAAAAATTTATTTCTTAAAACATATTATATTATTATGTAAATATAAATCATCTCTTCAGGACTCTTGGTGTGAAACCTAAGAGTAGAACCAAAACCCACTAATTTTATACAAGATTAAATGGGGTCAACTTTATTGACATTATCTCGTTAACAATCTCAAAATAAATGATCGTCAAATATTTACAGTAAGAATTTCATTTTTCATCATATGCACTGCAAATTTGCAACTCTTCCAGTGCACAAGCAAAAAGAAGTAGCTCTCTGGGATGCCGTTTATAGATACTCTTAATTTAATTGTCCATTCGGACTATCTATAATATGCAATGCACCGCACTTATTTTTCTTGAACTGCAAATAGAAATCCAGATTCTCTCGACTGGCAATGTAATACTACCAAAAGCCATTTCATCAAAGGCCAAGTAAAGTACTAGACGTTCTTTTTATGAAAGCTGCCAACCTCTCAACTTCACAATATAATGTCCTGTTTTCACATACAACTACGAATTAAAAAGAATGCATTGCCAATAAAACGGAACCAAAAGATAAATTTATTGTCAAGTTTTTATCAGTCACTCGGGTCGTGACACCCTAATGTTCCATACATTCTTGCAGGTAAAAAACCAACGTTATTCCAAAGAAGTGTCAAAAGCCCTACATATACATATTTATTCAGAGGCTAAAAGGAAACAGGACAATCAAACACCACAACAGGGAATGGAAAGTTTTTCAACAAGATACATCTGCTAGAATAGGCAGGTCTCAATTCTGAATACTTGCCACCCAATTGGATGTTGTTATTGGAGAACTGTAGATCACAACTCAAAACAAACATGGCATGCTGAGAAGGCAGATGCCAATGCCCAATCAGAATTGTTTGATGAAGTCATAAATGTGGGCACCGACTTCTTCAGCCTTTTCTTGGTTGAGAAAGTGGGCTACTCCTTCCATTACAATTACTTCCTGCAAAAATGGTACATCTTTCTTGAAGCCACCGTTGTGTATATATTCCTTGCTACCTGGCATGTGATAGACTAGATCTTGGTCACCCACAACAAACTTAACTGGTACTTTAATCTGTACCCCAGTCCATGGCGCCAAAAGCTCCCAGTTTCTATAAGAAAAAAGAAATTTACTTCAGGTAATACACCTAGACCTACACCTACACAAGAAATTTTAAGGTATTGATAAGTCAGTCTAATATAGTACTCCAGAATTGGCAACAGATTGCTTCAAATCAAGTATACAATTACTATGTTAGAATTAGTAAAATTACGTCACACCAAGATACTAAAACTAGACATGACAAACAGGAATGTGCATTAATATCAGATCTGGATACTTTGTAAGTTCAATGTTCCATATCAGTTGCAGCCATAGATCAAAGATAATAGATAGTATGATGCATGACATAACAAGTTTCTCGAACATAATTACAACAGCCTGATATAAAGTCAATATCTAACTCTTTAATGTACGATAGCAATGATATATGTTGTGTGGAACATACAGATCCCAACATCGATAATAATTCAGTGCTCCAGTGAAGCCTTTCTGGTTAAATTTGGTGGCATAATAATTGACATCGTCGTCTGACAGCCAAGAGGGCAAGGTTGGAGGATCCGGTAGACCTCTAATGCCAGTTTCTTTAGGTATACAGATTGGTTTTGGACTGCGAATTGTAAGAAATTTCCTTATCACTCTTGCAGTATCAATCTGAGCAAAGTCTTCTTCAGGCACTCCAGGTTCCTACAGCACAATTTAGTAATGTTTTGTAC
>JAXCLQ010000001.1:20215854-20279634 GCA_035584115.1 Cedrela odorata | reverse complement strand
GTTGGGTCAAGCGATCGGGTTCGGTTTTTCTGTTCGGTTCGGTTCCATAAGATTAAGAACCGAAACCGGAACCGAAACAAATCGATTTTTTATTTCTATTTCCGGAACCGAACCGAAACAAATCGTTTCCGGTTCAAGAACCGAACCGGCCGGTCCGGTTCCACAAGGTTCCGGGTTGACCCGGAACCTATGTTCACCCCTAAGAATTAGAGAAAATTATGGTTGTTCAAAATTTTTCATTTAGGCCTCAGAAAAGAGATACCTTGGCGGGCCTGGATTGTAAAGTATTAGCAGTTTTTTGACCAAAGTGTCCAAGTTTTGATTCATATTGACTCTGACTAGGTCTAGTCCACATCCAATATGAAAAGCACAACGTCCATATATATCCAGACTGACCAGCTGATCACCCGTGCGTCTGCGCTAATATTGCATGTATTATGCGAGTAAAACGAGCGTAACAAATCAATTGCCTTTAATAGAGGGCAGGCGGTGGCCAAGCGCATTTACCTTACTTCAATGGTCATTCTTAAATCCCTCCCTCTAGCCAACCCCAACGCACTCTGGTAATTAACGGAATATTGCCAGTTTTGTTGTCTTAACCAGCAACCATATAGTTGTATTTTTTATTTCATTTAAAAACTGCAATCGTAAGTTTTTCGTTCAGGAAAAGTAGTAAAGATTCAGAACGTAGGAGAAATGAAGTCTATAACAAGTTTTATCCTTCTCCTGCCTCTAGTATGCCTTTTTCTCGCCCTTCAGCCTCTTGTAATCAACGGCGTAGGTGAAACGGGCAACACCACCAATGTATTGTTAACAAAAGTTTGTGACAGTTCCGAGGACAAGGATCTCTGTTACTCTACCTTTAACGCAAACAAGGACAGCCAAAAAGCTGACTTAAGCGGCCTTGAAATGATCGGGCTGACGATCGCATCTGAAAATGCATCAAGTTTAGTGAAGTACATCGACAAAAGGCTGAGTAAGAATAATTTGGACCCCATTCTTCAGCAGGGCCTCGCAGATTGCTCGGACTTTTATTTAGACGCGATTGAGCAGCTT
Organism: Cedrela odorata; assembly: GCA_035584115.1. Lineage (NCBI taxonomy): Eukaryota > Viridiplantae > Streptophyta > Magnoliopsida > Sapindales > Meliaceae > Cedrela > Cedrela odorata. Next base: position 20,278,578 of record JAXCLQ010000001.1, on the reverse strand, counting down.
GACGATTCGGTTGCTGCATTGTTAGCAGATGCATTCAAAGATGTGAAAACTTGGGTGGACGCTGCAATTGCTGACGCAGTATCGTGCCAAGAAGCTTTCCGACAACGTCCAAGCATTGATCAGGTGGTCGATTTTAATACTCACATTTTTCGCAAATTATGCAACAATATTTTGATCGTCAATAAGCTCTTGGCCGAAAAGTGATCTCTGTATGTCATGATTTGTTGTTTTTCTTTTTACAGTTCTATTTAAACATAGGTAAATCTTTGTAATATCATGATTATCATTCGTTATTAAGACTATATAATTGCCATAACAAAGACAAACTTGTGGACCATGTTGCATTTCCTAATCATATTATACTGTCTCAATTCTATGATTATTGATGAATACAACAGAATTGTTTTTAGTTGTCTAGCTCTAGTTAGATAACGGATGGCAAATTCCTATGGTTGACAGAATAGCCTGCACATGTGAAGAACTAGATCAGATTGTAAAGGAACAGGATCATTATTGGGTAGCATCTTCAGCTAAGGATTAATAATTGGTCAAAATATGGAATAACTTTAATCAAATGGATTAATAAAATAACCAGTTGTAATATTTATGTCATAAGTCCGTCCAATGAAAAATATTCATTTAGAATTTTGTGGAATAGAATGGTAACGTATTGAGTTGCTAGTAGCCTATATTTTAGGTGTATTTTTTTTTAAGGCTTACCACGTCGAACACTCTCTATTAACTAGTTGGAATATAAAATCACACGTCAAACTTGAGGGAGGTCCCCTATAAACAGCTAAACTCTTGCACAAGTTGCATTTTCTTTTCTAAGCCAAAAACATTAGAAAATATGAGTGCTTAAATGTAAATGAAGAGGCTTCCCATGACCATTTTTAAACACTCCACGTTTCATTTCGACTAGCTAATAGCTATAAGATGAAGTAAATCGTGCATCCTTTTGGTTTAGGAATGCAGTTCCAAAACTGTTTTTGCAGTCCACCAATAAGTGTTGTATCTCACACAATTAATTGAAAAGATTATAAATAAACTCACTCGAAATAAATACCAAGCTGTACATTTTGATAGCTTGGGTATAACAATGTATATTGCCTTAAATAGACAATTACAACAAAAAAGAAAAAAGGAAAAACAAAACAAAACCAAAAACAAACTGTTTTGTATCAAGTGATAAATAGGTTAAAATTATATTAAGCCAGCAGTGTAACGCACTCTTGTTTTGGGTAACCAATCCTCCCCCAACAGGAAATTAGACACTGTAAACTTTGAGGCATCTATAGCATTAATCACATGGTAACCAGGCCATGTCACCCTATTGGTTGTGTTTGATCCAGGTCCTGTGTTGTTATACTCCGCATAATATAATGTACTTAGTGCGAAATCTCCGCTCCATATAGACCAACCACCAGGGTTTATCAAACTATCCAGGAAAGACTGCATAACAACTGTCCTTGAGTACTCCTTCCATGGCCTTCCAAGATATGTCTGCACCGTTCGATTGCTCGAAGCCAGATCATCGGCTGCTCTTACAGTACAATTATGAATGGATATGCCGGTGTTCTGGTTAGGGTCTGTCCTACCTTGTGCAGTAATGGCATTGAATTGTCCACTCATTGGTAGCCGGGGATAGATATTGCAGTTTTGGAGAACGACGGCGGCGTTTCCAAATATGAAATCAACTGTACCATAGATATCGCATTCTCTGTAGAACTGTCTTAGAGAATGTGTATATAAAGTATCTTGGTACCCTTCAAAGCTGCAGCGATAAAATGTTGACAAATCCGCTCCACTCCGAAGCGCCACAGCCTGGTGCTTCTCTGGTCCCGCTGTATTGCGGAAAGTTATATCCACCGCCGTAAAGTTTTGTGCCACCACAGCTGAATATTGATAATAATAAACTCATCAGATTAAGTTATTTTGCGGCGCTAGAACATAAAAAAGATTGGGTATAGAATCTTACCAACAGTTGCAGAATTGAAAGTAGTCCAGCCATCAACAACGTTTCTGTTACCGGTGATGATTGTCTTACCAATGCCGGCTCCGAGCATCATCAAGTTTTTCTTGGTCTTCTCAATGGATATGTTTTCTTCATAAACACCCGCTGTGATATATATCAAGAAGTATCCATTGGCAACGTCAGTATTGTTTGGTGCTGCATTAACAGCCTCAGTGATGGTAGTGAAATTTCCACGCCCGTCCTTACTCACAGACACTATATCACGTATCAAGACTCCACTATCACCACTTTGATTTCTTCTGCTTGCATGCTCGTAAATTGCACGAGTTCGGTTAGACATTTTGAATGGTAGACGTCCATCTTGAAAAAGACGTTGCGCCCTGGTACGCCACCATGTGGTTCTTCTCTTCTTCTCACCAACCCAACCTTTTTTGAAAAGAGCTAGCGAGACACTGCAAAGTTTTGAGTCGTCAGACAGAGGAACAGAGAGAACGTTCTTAAAGTTCCAGTTTAAACCAGCGGCTTGAAGGCCTTCTAAACAAGTCTGTTTGTTTGTTAAGATGGCACTAAGCAAAGTTTGCACATCGTCGGCTTTCATGGTAGGCAAAAGTTTACTCGTGGTATTGACAGTTTGATAAGTGCTTGAAAGATAGTCAATGCTAAGACTAGTTAGCAAACGACAATCTTCTAGAGCACGAATAGCAGTGACTGATAATGTGGTCGGGGGTTTAAGATAATTGTCAACTAAGCTCAAGAATTTTTGAGATTGCAATAAAACTTTGCGGATGGAAAATCGGCCATAGCTGTAGACATCTGCGATCTGGTTAGGAAGCGCAGATGTGCAATAGGAAGGATTTGGAGTGTACTTGCAAATGATTCTCGGCGGGACACGAGTTGTTGGAGCAACATCTTGGGCAGAAGATTGATAGGCTAAGAAAGGAAGGGCAAGGAGAATAGGTAATGCTATGATAAAGAAGAGCTTTGAAGCCATTGTTTTAGAGATTTGAAACTGATTGAGTTTTAATGAATTTGCGTTGATAGTTGGTGTATTTATAGGAAAAAAAGGTATGCTTTGCTTCGTACTTTGATGCATTTACAAAAAAGGAAGTCAACTTGTAAGACATTATCAAAAACGCGTTAGTCTACAGCTTGATATGCTGATGCATGTAACCGAAAATGGAATAAAATTATTTCTCTATTTATCTAATGAGAACGTGCATAGTGTATTCATTCTTTGGCAATCTTTGCTTCATCTTCCCAAATAAGATTGTCATCCCTGACATACATGCTGATGTAGGATGTATATGGTATGTGAGGCATAGTGTGGGATGCCTTTAAATTTGTATAATTTAGGTTACATATGTTAAAACTGAATAATAAGATATCACTTCATCCAATATAAATTAGATTTTTGAGACACCTTAATCCTTTAGCTCTGAACCTGATTATGTACAAATATAAATGTTTGAGTTAATAAACAATAGAAATAGTATCGAAATCTGTCCAAAGAGCTCTGTGTTAAGATAGATATGCGACTTTAAAAGTTTATAGAAAGACAGAAGGTTTAATTGTTTCGAATGCGTTAATTGATGCATTGAGATATGGATGTGCATCTTCAAACCGTCGAGGGTAAAAAATCTTTCTTAATATTTTCTTTACAAAAGTACATTAAGAGTAGCTTATGGTTCCTTAAAGAGGACCCAAATGTTGTAATTATGCTGGACATCAAGCTAGCTAATGCACGGCTTTCAGCCCAAATGATTATACATCTTTCATTGAGCAGAAATATGAATTTTGCTTTAGTCTGATGCTTCTTCCATTATAACCCGATTCTGAATTTGTGGTTGTATAATATTTATACATTAATTTGCTTAGGTGATCGTGTGAAGAACTATTCGAATCTCCCACATTATATATACGCGGGCAAGAACTATTTCTCCAGCCAATGAAGCCAAGAAGTATATTGGACCCAATCCTCGATACAGCAACACTACTCTTGGCAAATGCTTAGTTGGTTGAGATGAAGTTATTTGCAGTTGAGTCATGTCTAGAAGGTCAATCTGGGTATTAGAGTATTTTTTATTATAGAGTAATTAAACTAAAATCTAAGGAAGCTACTAGATTTTTCCCTTCTAATAATTATGAAAGTTGGAATGCATTTCAGTTTCAGATGAACAATCCAATATTATTGTGTAATGTAAATGCCATTTCAATCAACTGCATAAGATTATTCGTTGTTACAGAACCAGTAATATAACACTCTTTGGATCAAGAAGGCAGTCCCAAAATTATTTTTGGATCCCCAATAATTGTCATATCTCAGACAAGTTATTCAAAACAGTTATGGAGGTCATCAACGAAAAAATATTTAATGGACTTATAGAAAAAAATAAAAGCAATATCTTTTGCTCCAATCAAAAAAATAAATTCAGTTGAAGTAAATACCAAGCTCTACATTAGGATAGCTTGGGTACATCACGTATAATATACCTTTATCAAAACAATTAATAAGAAGAAACAAAACAAACAGGTGGCTGTATCCAAGGATCAGTAGCTTATTATAAGCCAACAGTATACGGCACTGCTGCTTTGGTAGCATTAATCACATGGTACCCAGGCCATGTCACCCTATTGGTAGTGTTTGATCCAGGTCCTGTTATTATACTCAACATAATATAGTGTACTTAGTGCGAAATCTCCACTCCATATAGACCAACCATCAGGGTTTATCAAACTATCCAGGAAAGACTACATATAAACAATCCTTGAGTACTCCTTCCATGGCCTTCCAAGATATGTCTGCACCGTTCGATTGCTCGAAGCCAGATCATCGGCTGCTCTTATAGTACAAATATGAATGGATATGCCGGTGTTCTGGTTAGGGCCTGTCCTACCTTGTGCAGTAATGGCATTGAATTGTCCACTCAGTGGTAGCCGGGGATAGATATTGCAGTTTTGGAGAACGACGGCGTCGTTTCCAAATATGAAATCAACTGTACCATAGATATCGCATTCTCTGTAGAATTGTCTTAGAGAATGTGTATATAATGAATCTTGGTACCATTCAAAGTTGCAGCTATAAAATGTAGACAAATCCGCTCCACTGCGAAGAGACACTGCCTGGTGCTTTTCTGGTCCAGCTGTATTGAGGAAAGTTATGTTCATGGCAACAAAATTTGGTGCCACCACAGCTGCAAAGTTGATAATAAGCTCATTTTGTCCACTAGAATATAAAAAGATTGAGTATACTGAATACTACTTGGAGAAATTTGTGTATAATATATTTACACTTACCAACAGTTGCAGAATTGAATGTAGTCCAGCCATCAACAACGTTTCTGTTGCCGGTGATAATAGTCTTACCAATGCCTTCTCCTATCATCATTAAATTTTTCTTGTTCTTAGGAATGGATATGTATTCCTCATAGATTCCTCCCTTGAAACATATTAAGAAGTACCCTTTGGCAACATTATTGTTGTTTGGAGTTGCATTTGTTAAAGCAGGTAATATTTTGTATGCTAATATAACTGAAGATGAAGACAAAACCAGCTCATCATTTTTGAAGGCACAAGGGACAAATATATTCGACAGTGACCTGGACACCATTGCATTCACAAACAATTACTGTGCAGATTCAAAAGAGAATATTTACAGTTACACAATTTGTACTGAATGGCTAGATTTATTACATCTGTTACTACACTTGTAAGGTTAGGATTTCGTTGTTTCTTTTAGTTTCTTGCTCAGCAATTAAGCTGCTTTCTATATATTGAACTAAGTTCCTTGTTATTGTAGAGTGAAAAATATACAACAAGCTTCTCTGTACATCTTGCTTTCTTTTCCTTTTAAAGTGCATTTACAGTATCAATGATAGTAGAGAAATTTCCACTCCCGTCTTGACACTCTGTCACTACATCCATCACCTTGACAGCATCATCACCACTTCTGAGATTTCTTCTGCTGAAGGAATCGTAAATTGCACGATTTCTGTCCGACATTTCCAATGGTAGATGTCCATTTCGGAACAGAAGTTGCTTCCTTGTGAGCCGCCAAGTTGTTTCTTGCTTCTTGTCACCAACCCAACCTTTTTTGTAAAGAGCTAGCAAGAGACTGAAAAGTTTTGAGTCGTCAGAAAGAGGGACAGAGAGACCATTGTTATTGCTCCAGGCTGAAGCAGTGGATTGAAGGCTATTTAACCAGGTCTGTTGGTTTGTTAAGATGGCACTAAGCAGAGTGTGCACATCATCTGCTTGCATGGTAGGCAGAATTTTACTCATGGTATTGACAGTTTCATAAGAGCTGTAAAGGTAATCCATGTTAAGACCAGCTAGTAAACGGCAATCTTCCAGAGCACGAATGGTACTGGTTGACAATATGGAGCGGCGAGTAAGATATTTTTCAATCAAGTTCAAGAACATTTTAGATTGCTATAGGCTTTGCGGATGGTAAATCGGCAAGAGGTGTAGACATCTGCGGTTTGGTTATTAAGGAGCGAAGTTTTGCAATAGGAAGGGTTCTGAGTGTATTTGCAAATGGTTTTTAGTGGGGCAGGAGTCGTCGTTGGAGCAACATCTGCTGCACTAGTTTGATAAGCAAAGAACGGAAGGACAATGAGAATTGGAAATGCTACGATAAAGAAGAGATTCGAAGCCATTGTTTTAGAGAAGTGAAAGAGGTTGAGCATTTAGAAACGTGGAAGTCAACTTGTAAGAGATTTTCAGAAACGCATTTGATATCGAGCTTCATATTCAAATGCATGTAATGTAACCAGAATTGGAATAAATTTGCTATTCTTTTTATCTACTGATAAAACGTGCATGCTATATAACTCCCAGGGCAATGTCTTCCCACTAAGATTGTCAACTGTAATATACTTGCTCCCAATTATTCTGTGTCTTCGTAAACTTATGGTATTTTTGTTCTTGTCTGTTTGTTGGTCGATTAACGTTCGGTTGGTAAGTGTGTTTTTAGATTATATGTGCCTGGAATGAAGCCTATAAATGGTCAACCCGCTCGATTGTTGTGGCGCTCACGTCTCACTTATATTCCATTAATTAATCAAACAAGCGTAATTCACGCTGCCTGGTTTCTTGTCTGATTACAAGAGAACTAATCTGTTATAGATAGGGTTAGACAACTTCAATTTTTTAAAATTAAATTAACATATTAATTTTTATTTAATAGTCTGTATTATTAAATAAATTTTACAGTTATTATTTAATTAAAAACTTAAGTTAATAAACATCTACATATTCTTAATAATTAAAACACTTCTATGATTAATATGTCCCATTCAGTGTATTAAGTATTACCAAATTGTACACAAGCTATAAATGTACCATATGCTTATGGATTTTACAAAACAATTTCACAAACCAAATAGAAATAAAATAAATTAGACAGCTATATCAAATAAGTAGCTTAAATTAAGCCACCAGTGTAAGGCACTCCTGTTTTGGGTAACCAAACATTACCCAACAGAAAATTAGACACTGTGAAATTAGCAGCATCTAAAGCGTTAATCACATGGTAACCAGGCCATGTAACCCTATTGGCCGTGTTCGAACTAGGTCCAGTGTTGTTATACTCAGCATAATATAATGTACTTAGTGCGAAATCTCCACTCCAAATCTGCCAACCAGCTGGGTTTATCAAACCATCCATGAAAGACTGCATAAAGACAGTCCTTGAGTACTCCTTCCATGGCCTTCCCAGAAATGTCTGCACTGTTCCATAGTTCGAAGTAAGGTCGTCGGCTGCTCTAATAGTGCAATTATGAATGGATGTTCCGGTGTTCTGGTTAGGGTCGGTCCGACCTTGTGCAGTAATTGTGTTAAATTGTCCACTCATTGGCATCCGGGGATAGATATTGCAGTTTTGGAGAACGACAGCAGCGTTTCCAAATATGAAATCAACTGTGCCATAGATATCGCATTCTCGGTAGAATTGCCTTAGAGAATGTGTATATAAAGTATCTTGGTACCCTTCAAAGCTGCATCTATAAAATGTGGACAAATCCGCACCACTGCGAAGGGCCACTGCCTGGTGCTTGTTTGCTCCGGCTGTATTGCGGAAAGTTATGTCCACCGCCGTAAAGTTTTGTGCCACCACAGCTGAAATATTGATAATCATAAACTCATTCGGTTAAGTTATTTTGCGGTGCTAGAACAAAAAAAGATTGGGTATAGAATCTTACCAACGGTTGCAGAATTGAAAGTAGTCCAGCCATCAACAACGTTTCTGTTGCCGGTGATGATTGTCTTACCGATGCCGGCTCCGAGCATCATCAAGTTTTTCTTATTCTTCGGGATGGAAACGTATTCCTCATAGGTTCCCTCCGTGATATATATTAGGAAGTATCCATTGGAAACATCCGTATTGTTTGGAGCTGCATTAACAGCATCAGTGATGGTATAGAAATTACAGCTCCCGCCCTGACACACCGTCACTATATCGCTCACTAAAACTCCATCATCACAACTTTCGACTTTTCTTCCGCTTACAGACTCGTAAATTGCACGAGTCACGTTAGACATTTTCAAAGGTAGACTTCCATCGCGGAACATAAGTTGCGTCTTTGTAAGCTGCCATGCCGTGTCTTGGTTCTTCTCACCAACCCAACCTTTTCTGAAAAGAGCTAACAAGACACTGCCAAGTTTTGAATCGTCTGAGAGAGGGACAGAGAGAGCATTCTTTATTATCCAGGCTAACGAAGTGGATTCAAGTTCTTCTAAACAAGTCTGTTGGTTTGTTAAAACGGCACTCAGAAGAGTATACACCTCTTCTGCTTGCAAGGTAGGCAGAATCTTACTAGTGATATTGAGAGTTTCATAAGAGCTTGAAAGATAGTCCACGTTAGAACTAGCTAGAAAACGGCATTCTAGCAGAGCACGTAAAGCAGTGACTGGTAATGTGGACGTGAATTTAAGATAACTGTCAACTAAGTTCAAGAATTTTATAGATTGCGACAAAGCTTTGCGGATGGAAAATAGGCCATGGGTGTAAACATCTGCGGTTAGGTTAGGGAGCACATATGTGCAATAGGAAGGGTCTGGAGCGCATTTGCAAATGGTTTCAGGTGGGACAGGAGTTGTTAGGGCAATATCTTCTGCACAAGATTGGTAGGCTAAAAAAGGAAGAGCAACGAGAATAGGTAATGTTATGATAAAGAAGAGCTTAGAAGGAGTCATTGTTTCAGAGGAGTGAAAGAGATTTAGTTTGAAGAATTTGTGTTAAATTTTGATGTATTTATAGGTGGGAAACCTAGCATTGCTTCACAGTGTGATGCATGTAGAAATGTGGAAGTCAACTTGTAAGACATTATCAAAGACGCGTTTATATGAGCTTGATTCAAATGCTTGTAAACAAAATTGGAGTAACAAAAATGTTATTCTATTTATCTACTGATAAAACGTGCATGCAATATTCATTCCTCGACAATTGTTGCTTTGTCATCCCACTAAGGTTGTCAACCGACACATACATGCTCCCAATTATTCATCGGCTTTATTTTTTTTCTTCTTTTAAACATGTTGTGGATGATCCAAGGTTTAAGATTTGATCATTTGTTACAAGCAAGGCTATACAAGTGTTATCAACCTAAAAAAGAACATTCTCTCCTACCTTATGAAGCACTAAAAATTGTGCCTTAAAATTAATTCAGAACAATAATGATAATAATTTGAATAATGCTATGAATACAAACCTATTCATATAAACTGATGTGTTAGTATTATATCGTTTTGATATGTCCTATATTTTCATGTAGTAAATGATCATTCATTGGAATAAAAAAATTATACGAGATATGTGGCAATCATATAACTTTACTACATCGGTTGGTATAAAAAAAAAAGTTAATATATGAATTTGTATTCTTGATATTATTGTAAAAATTATGCTATCGCTTTTCAATGCCACATTAGAATAAATCATATTTACATACATAGAATATATATAGCTAGATATATGATAGTAAAAGCTTATACATTAATATAAAAAAATAAAACATATGAATTATTTTATTTTATTTTATATATAATAAGAATGATGACAAAAATAATAATGAAATTGAATTTATAAATAAAAATAAATATTGTATTAATAACTATAAAGTATTTTTTATTTTTTAAAGTTATAATTATTTTTATAAATAATTCAAACAATATGATAATTTAATTAAATAATTAAATAGTTATTAAATAATTTAAAATAATATTTTTTGATAAAATATATAAAGTAGAGTAAAGTTAAAAGTTTATACTTTAAGAAGTTAAAATCATAATTCTTCGGCACCTCACCTTTGGGAAATGAATCCCTAAATCGAAAAAATAAAAAGAATTTCTAAAAAATTCTCATTCTCGTATTTTGTCCTAACAAAGGAATGTTTGAGAATTTATTTTCTTCATTAATATAACCTTTAAAGAATTGTTGTTCTTGTATGGTTGTTTGTTGTTGTTGTTGCTGGTCGATCATCAAGGTTGGGTTTAAGATTATATGTGCCGCCAATGAAGCCTATACATGGTCAACTGCCCTCACGTCTCACTTATGTTCCATTAATTAATCAAAACCAAGTCTATGCCTTGTCTGATTAATTACAAGTCAAGAGAACCAAATCAGTTGTATACGTAGGATTTAATCAATTTCTTTTTAATTAATTTGAAACTCAAAAGTTTATTCATTACTTTTATATTATTTAATTATTAAAATATAATATTTATAATTATCATTCTATTATTAAATTTAATTACTAAATTAAAATTATTTATTGCTAGTGATACTATTCGGTCACCGTCAATAGTATCGTTGCAATTGTCAATGATGGTACAGTCACCAATCTACTCACAGATAGGTAAAGTTTACGTCAACAACAGAATTACAGCAAATGCGAGCGAGTCAATCGAAGTATGACTGCCACCACCAAGTCGATGTTTAACAGTGACTACTAGAGATGCATTGTCAATCTGATTTAAGTGGCGGTGTCCCTCCGGTCACCGTCGTCTGAGGGCAGTATCCGTGTATGAATCGAAAGATTAGGACCTGTGATTATTTTATAAAAGAAAGGGTGCGAAGAATTGTGCATCTGTCTTGTCATTTAAGAATAACTGTGGGTATTAATTAATAGCACCACTCTTAAAATGATTTCAAATATTAGGGACATTAATGCTGAAAAAAGTACTCCTGTGTGCTCGTATTAACAAATCAATAATAACTTATAAGTCAATGACAAGTTGTACATTTGGATAGCATATGCACCACATGCTTATTGCTTTTACTAAACAATTACGAAAGAAAGAAAAGATTAACAGCTATGCCTGTATGATCTATCGAATGCTTGGCTTAAATTAAGCCACTAGTGTAAGGCACTCCTGTTTGGAGTAACCAACCATCGCCCAGAAGGAAATTATTGACTGTGAAATTAGCAGCATCTGTAGAATTAATCACATGGTAGCCAGGCCATGTCACCCTATTAGTTGTGTTCGATCCAGGTCCGGTGTTACTATACTCAGCATAATATAATGTACTTAGTGCGAAATCTCCACTCCAAATCTGCCAACCGGCTGGGTTTATCAAACTGTCCATGAATGACTGCATATAAACAGTCCTTGAGTACTCCTTCCATGGCCTACCTAGATATGTCCGCACCGTTTGGTTGCTCGAAGCCAGATCATCGGCTGCTCTTATAATACAATTATGGATTGATGTGCCCGTATTCTGATTAGGATCTGTACGACCTTGAGCTGTAATGGCGTTAAATTGGCCACTCATTGGCAGCCGGGGGTAGATATTGCAGTTTTGGAGAACGACGGCAGCGTTTCCAAAAATGAAATCAACTGTACCATAAATATCGCACTCTCTGTAGAATTGCCTTAGAGAATGTGTGTATAAAGTATCTTGGTACGCTTCAAAGCTGCAGCTATAAAATGTTGACAAATCTGCCCCACTGCGAAGAGCCACGGCCTGGTGCTTGATTGCTCCAGCTGTGTTGCGAATAGTTATGTTCACCGCGACAAAGTTTGGTGCCACAACGGCTGCAATTTTATCATGAAACTCATTAGAAGAAGATCTTTTTTGGGTATGGCTAGAAATTAACAACAAAAAAACTACTGCAGAGTACTGCTTGGAAAATTTTGAGTTTGCTTACCAAAAGTTGCAGAATTGAAAGTAGTCCATCCATCAACAACGCTTCTGTTGCCAGTGATTACTGTCTTATTGATGCCGTCTCCAATTATCATCAAATTTTTCTTGTTCTTAGCAATGGAAATGTATTCCTCATAAACACCCGCCGTGATATAAATCAAGAAGTAACCATTGGAAACATCAGTATTGTTTGGAGCCGCGTTAATAGCGTCATTGATGGTAGAGAAGTTTCCACTCCCGTTCTGACTCACCGTCACTATATTGCTCACCAAGACTTGATCATTATCTGTTTGGAGAAGTTTTCTTCCGTTTACAGACTCGAACACTGCACGAGTTTGTTCAGACATTTTCAATGGCAGACGTCCATTTCGGAATAGAAGTTGCTTCCTTGTAGGTTGCCGTTTTGTTCCTTTCTTCTTTTTAGGAACCCAACCTTTTGTAAAAAGAGCAAGAGACACACTGTAAAGTTTTGTGTCATTAGAAAGAGGGGCTGAAAGACCATTCTTCACGCTCCAAGCGGAAGCCGTGTCTTGTAGGCCATCTAAACAAGTTTGTTGGTTTGTTAAAATGGCACTAAGAAAAGTTTGTACGTCGTCGGCTTGCATGGTAGGCAGAGTTTTTCTAGTTGTATTGACTGTTTCAAAAGAGCTCGAAAGAAGGTCCACATTGAAACCAGCTAGTAAACGGCAATCTTCTAGAGCACGGATAGCAGTAGTTGATAATGTGGACCGGCGTTTAAGATATATGTCAACTAAGTTCAAGAACTTACGAGATTGCGACAAAGCTTTCCGCATGGAGAATCTGCCATAGGTGTAAACATTTGCGGTTTGGTTAGGGAGCACAGATTTGCAATAGGAAGGGTCTGGAGTGGATTTGCAAATGGATCCTGGTGAAACAGAAGCCATCGGAGTTGGTGCGACATCTGCTGCAAGAGATGGATTGGCAATCAAAGGAAGGACAACGACGACGAGAATAGGTAATAATGATAAGAGAAAGAAGAGCTTAGAAGCCATTGTTTTAGACAAGTGAAATTAATGAAGAGGTCGAGTTTGAATGACTTGAGTACGATGTATTTATAGGAAAGAGAGAGGGCTTTTGTGTCATACTGTGGTGCATTTCTTTTTGTGAAATGGAGAACTATTGAAGTCACCCAACAAGACTTTATTATCTATTGAAAACGCGTTTGTCTCGAGCTTGATATTCTAATGCATGCAACTAGATTTGGAATAATTTTTTCCTTTTTATATTCCTCTTATGATAGAACGTAGTAATTTGGCAATCTTTGCTTTGCATCAAAACTTAACTACGCTGACATACAGGTTAGTCTTCCAATTACCCACCGGCTTGAGTTATGCTGATGATTAATAGGTTTTCAGATTTAAATATTTAGACCATTTAATGAAGGGCAAGGCATGTTATGAACAAATCATGTACATCATATGGACTTAAATCTCAATGCTCTCGATTGTGAATGATATCGTGTACTCTAATTTGATTATAATGTATATAGTTGTGAGTATCGAATAAGAGAATGTGTAAGGTTGATTTGTGATATTAAAAGTTAAGAAGAGACAAAAATCTCCTAACTAATCTCTTTGAAACAATGATACCCAAATCTTTTTTAATTATCTATATATCTTAGAAGAATACTTTATAGGAATTTAACGTTTGATAGTACCCAATTCTTACAATTGTATTGAACCACTTTTAAAGTTAAGCTAATGTCTTTCGGCAAAAGTGATTATGCATTCATCTTTTATAATTGAGCAGAATGGATTTTTTGAAGTCTAATGCTTCTTCCACTATGACCCGATTACTATACATTAATCTAATTTAGAGATCGTGTGAGAAGGGGAAATCTAGAAGAGCTAGGAAGCTCTATCTACGTAGTTAACATACAGTAGCTGCTGGATAGATCTTCTCCGACAAATGCAAGCTAGCAAATACATGGACCCCAAATCTCAGTACAGTAATGCAGTAGCTAAAAGTATATTTCAGTTCGGATGAAGTGATTTCAGCCTAGACGTGTCTAGAAAGTCAAGCTGAGCCTAACTAGTGTATTGATTTCTAGCTGTTGTCCGGTTCTGTGTCGTCCTGGGTTCGGTTGGTGAGGGTGTGTTTTGATTAGATTTGCCATGGAAAAAAACCTAGCTATATGGTCAACACGCCCAATTGAGAGAAGCTTACGTTTCTTGTTCCTATGTTCGATTTAATAATCAAATAAAAGTCAATGTAAATTGGTACTATGTCTGATAATTAGGCTACACAAACAGATAGATTCGAAATTTGCATTAGCAAGGGCAGATAAGATTGAATTAATAACTCTTCTATATTAGGTATATATGATTATCATCACCATTACCATTAATATGAATCGAATCTCTCTCAATCCATATAAAGAATTACAATAAGCCGCCACGGTTTTGCATAAAGGGTTGCGTACATTGCATGGCAATGATCAGTATTCAGAATTGAATCCATATATTTGGGTATAGTTTTGACTGAATGAAACATGCATGGAGCAAACGCGTGAAACTTTTCTTTTCCCAATTTACTAGTATTTGAGTTGCAGCAAGTCAAACGAAATGTTGTCGATTTCGATCCTATTTGATCATGAACAGACTGGAACTAGCGTTGGCGATTACAACTAGTAGTTAATTTTTGTATTTAAAGCATGGGAATTTGTGCTTTCAAAACAATGAAGCATTCTCATACAATTTGTAAACTCTCTCATCATTTCAACTTGTTTTAGAATATAAGTAATTCTACCCAACATACATATATTTATGCATTCCTTGGGATGATTTAATTACTATAGAATTATTGAAATTTGGTAATTAACAAACAAAGTCAGAATTGTCATAGAGTATTCATAGTTGCCGAAAATTTGAATTCAAAGGACAATATTTTAAAATTTACATATACAAAACTTTGAATATATAGCCACGTACAGGCTGGCGATTCTTTTCGTGGCATTGGGTTCGGCTGACCCCGCCCCAGTTGTTCACACAAAAACACCGACGTCTATGACTTGTGCGATGGGATTCTCTTAATCTTTTGACTCTGTTTATGGATAAATATAACTCAAGTTTGGTATTAGTTGGCTCTAATTGGGTGTACAAAGAGCTCTCAATCACATAAATAGTGCATGCAACGTTTTGATTTAAATAATCAAAGAAAATCCACTAACTGCTAAGGAAATGTTACATATCTCATTGTATCTAATTGACTAATCATAAGCACGATGTTGTGTAATAAAGATGATATGGATCAAAAAAAAAATTTCTATTATGACTTTTAAATTGACACTGTAATAATTAATATTATGACTTTTAAATTGACACTGTAATAATTAATAATGAACAATTTAATTTATATATTGATAAAATTTATAAATTAATTTTATATTTTACGATATAAATTAAAATTATTAAAATATAATTTAAATTATTTATGATTAATTATGTAATGTATCAACATTTATTAAAATTAGAAATTATAAAAAATTATAAAAAAATATTGCAAACCATCGTGATCCTCCTTGGTGCAAATAAGAAAACCCCACGAAGTCTTTTACTTATCACTTGCATCAAGGAGGAGCATGCCTTGCCTGTCTAGTGCCCAATGTAACTCTCTTTAAAAAGAAGATGGTAGTCAGTAACCACGTAAAAAAGTGTTCCTCTAATGAAAAAGCAACAAAAAGTGATCCTCCTTGTGTAAGTCATTACCAAACGCACAAGGACATTTTCAAGAAATATTTAATCTTGCTCAAACTGGGAAATTTTGTATTCAAGATCTTGGGCTGAGGAAATTTTCAGGCCCATTGGGTCGACTATGGGTGGTTGGTCTTGGTCCCCAATAGCACGGGGCACATTTTAGCGTATGGGCTAAGGGTCCCTAGTAACTCAAAATAAAGTAATTAAGTACATTGAAAGCAACCATAGATCTAAAAAATCAGACCAAGATATAGGAGTTCCGAAACGACATTGTGTCGAGGAAAAAGCCATGATCATTAATTGGTCAACACCCTCCATGATTGATATTGGAATTCGTTTTATTGATTGATCGATGAATCTACTACAATTATTAACATATTATACACGTGAACCTAGACAAGAAAATGCCTACTCTGTGACTGCATAATGCATTAATCAAGAGAACCGTGATTGGCCAGAAACGTAAATGCTCATCACCAACTTCTATTACGTTGGCTTTTCATTTTCCTTCGTGGGAATATTTCTAAAAATAGAGACAAGAAAATGATTCATTCGGTAATCCTAGACTCTAGACAGGAAAAAATAAGTAAAGAACCCAGTCTACTGCAACTGCTGCATGGGTTTAACGTTTGTATTAAACACTATCTTTCCTTTTTTGACCTCTCCCGGTATGTATCACAGGCCAATTTTCTTTTAGATAAAATTCAAATTTATAGGACACTCACTAAAGTATTCAAACTAGTAAGTCAGCTTAAAATGAGTTTACACGCAACGAGTTTAAAAAAGTTAGTTATTTATAAAAATAAATTAATAATCAAAAATAATCAAAAATAAATATACAAGCATATGACAACATAAATCAAAGTAACATCAATAAAATACGCAACAAGCATATAAGCAATCAATAAACATATAAACATCATTATATATCGAGACAACGATATACAAGATTGAGTTATCAATGTAAGTAGCACATTTTTTTTATTCAAAGACAAAAAATTATACAATAATGTTCCTGAAGTACTGATAGTTAAAGTCTTTCTGAAATACTTAACTATCTCTTAAAGAGATTTTTGAAACATTACAAGAGTGACAGAATGAGGCGTAATATCTGTTTCAACTGTCACACTCTTAATCATAATCACAATGATATTTTTAAGCCACAATGGTACTTTTTGATTTACTATTATTGACTTACTATCTGCCCAACGAATAAATACGGGTGGCCATTATACTTTGTACATGCACTATCTTTAAATCGGTCTTAAATCTGATCACACTCACTTTCTAACAGTAGAAAGCTGGTTTGACATCCACGCATGCTACAGAGCTTAGGTTCTTTCGATTTCTCGCATTAGGCTAAAAAGTGAACATTAATTATCTGTTAATAAACAGAATGAGAGTAAATACATGGCCCATTACTAGTCATTGATTTCATTGTTAGATTCCGACATGGCAACATGTACTAAAAGCCCAACTCATAATTTATGGGACCAGGATATATTGTCATTCTCAAAAAAACAGGGGTCCATTTTTAAAAATTTGATGACTTCACAGTCTTCACTGACACTTTGTTTCTTGGTTAAATCTATAGGTCACCCAATTTCCATAGAGGAAACTGACACTTTGTTTCTTGGTTAAATCTATAGGTCACCCAATTTCCATAGAGGAAAAATAGAAAAGCAAGGCTGTCGGTGGGTGCTGCTGGCGAAGGCGACTGGCGTCCTCGTTTTTTTATCTATATTTAATCAGTAATGAACAAGCGTTATATGACTGTCCGACTCAGATATAACCATGGGTCTACGACAACGAACAGATATCGTTGATATTAATTGTCTTCATAATTAGTGGAGAGGATTGACAATGCTCGTTGACTATGTACAATCACTCGTTACATTTACACCAACCTCAGTTTATTTTCTAAGCAAATAATCGAAGTTTCAAACCAATGACAATAAGTTATCCAGGTGGAATAGCTGCAGCCCCTAGGCAGTGAAGTTGCTTCTCATGCTTACGTTGTGGGATCCAAAAACATAACCCGTTTCATTACTCCTATCCACAACCATTAAACTTCATCTTTATTTAGCTTCATCTAACTCTACTATCTTCAACCGCGTCTCTGCCTCTCGCAGTACAGCACAAAAAATGTATAGTCCCAGACGACGAACTAAAGTCTTACTTGCTTTCTTTCCCTTTTCAGCCATTTTCTTTCTTCTATTCTCGGCAGTAACCACTCTCAAAAAGAGCCCAAAAACAACAGAAACGCCACACTTCGTACATGTCCATAGACATCTTCAGATTGCTCACTCCACGTGTGAAGGCACACTCTACCCAGAACTGTGCGTTTCAACTCTCTCTTCGCTCCCAGATCTCACCTCCAAATCCCTCCCTCAACTCATCTCCGCAACCGTAAATCGCACATTATATGAACTCAGAGCCTCCTCCTCGAACTGCACTGACATTCGACAGAAGCATGGAAATCTTAACACCCTTGAAAAGAGAGCCATTAATGATTGTCTGGAGCTATTTGATGACACTATTGCAGAGCTCAAATCAGCTCTTTCCGATCTCTCTCCTAAAAAATCAGCTTCCAAGCATTACCATGATTTGCAAACTTTGTTCAGCGGTGCAATGACAAACCAGTACACGTGCCTTGACGGGTTTGCTTACAGTAATGGAAACGTGAGAGATACAATCAAGAGCAGCTTGTTCAACATCTCCAGACATGTAAGTAACTCTTTGGTCATGTTGAAAAAAGTCCCTGGTGTTAAGATGTCTTCTAAGTCCGAGGTTTTCCCCGAGTATGGACGCATGAAGAGAGGATTCCCAACCTGGTTATCCTCAAAAGATCGAAAATTGTTACAGGCATCGACGAATGCGACCAAAGTGGATCTAATAGTGGCTAAAGATGGCACTGGAAATTTCACAACCATTGGTGAAGCAGTGTCTGCAGCTCCAAACAAAAGCAGCACTAGGTAGCTTGAATATTTTACTATCACCAAGAGAAAGTTTCTCAACACATATATATATTCATTCACAACAGATGATTAATTTTCTTCCTTTTGACAGGTTTGTGATTTACATAAAAGCTGGGGCTTATTTTGAGAACGTGGAAGTGGAGAGGAAGAAGACAATGTTGATGTTTATTGGGGATGGTATCGGAAAAACAGTAGTGAAAGCCAGTAGAAACGTCATTGATGGATGGACTACTTTCCGGTCAGCCACAGTTGGTGAGTGAGTTCAAAATTTACTTACTTTCTTCGTATATTTTGATTTGATGTGGACCGCTTGATGAATGATCGATATGTCATAATCACATCGATTGAACAATCCTTTGGACCACTTGATAATTGATAGGTATAGCAATGCTGCCGCGGGGGTGGGTAATGCAGACGCGTGCGTATCAGTGTGTGCCCATTTTTTCGTGAATTTTATTAATTTCTAATAATGGAAGTAGTTCAAGCTCCGTCAGTTGGGGCACGTTGCATCCAGTGAGATACTTAGGAAGTGTTAGATTAATATTATCAGTACAACAAATTATTATAATAGTGAATCCCATTAGTCGCGGATTCCAGTATGATTAAGCAACTTAATTTATTTGACATAATCACATTCTGCCCACTAATCTCATTAAAATAATAAAATAAAAAGATCTCATAATAATAGCTAGTGGGATATGGGTCACGGTCTCATAATACATGGTTGTTTTTTATGTACAGTCTTGGCATGTTATTGTCATTGAGTGAGTTCTGAAATTGAATGGGACAACTCATAGAGACTCGGTTTGTAATTCAGAATTATCTTCCCCTTGTCTTTACCCTGATTCGAATCTTGATCTAGCTTATTACAAGCTTGTTTAACAGTCAGATCTTACAGAGACAAAAGAGAAAGAAAGTCTTCAGTAAGAAAGTCCAACCTAGAACTCTTTGGCAACAAAAAGGTTCAAAGCTAAAATTTAGGTATTGTGTCTCGACAAGACTCATTTTCGTTTTGTAATGTTGGAGTTTATCAATGATCGAAATTAGAGACAATAGTCAAACCGACTGAGCCACAGTTTGTTTACAAAACAGATGATATCCACATCTTTAAAAGAAAGTTGGGAAATTGCTAGATCGATTTTGGAAACTCGTTACTAAAGCAAATCACTCTGCACACTTACCGTAGGGATGGGAAATTATCAAGTAATACAGCTACCTGCTACCATAAATATAAAGACAGTTACAGTATTTGAGATGGGGTTGTGAATGTAATTAGATTAGTTCACTTATGCTGCGAACGCGATTAGATTAGATCACTTATGCCTGTCGGTGGCACAGGAACCGCATCGTCTGATAAGCGTGTTTCTTGGACCATTGAAGCGCGTAAAGATTGTGATTTTCTCCCAGAAAGAATCTTGTCTTTTTCTTCTTTAATCAGTTCTTCGTCTGATTATATCTTTTTCCGTATGCTAATCTTACTAAGATCTTTGATTAAAGGTTGCAATAAATTCAAACAACGTGGACCCAGGTGGGTCTTACTCGTTTATTTCGTCTCTTTTTCTTGGATACTCTTTTTGGCTACTCCTTTTTGAGGCCAATTTATTTAATGACTAGAGACGACTTTAGGATACAATCCAACATCTCCAAACATGATTTAACATATGCATTCCTCTCTCGGATTTGATGTGCCTAACGCATCTTTTACATTCTCATGTCTCCATAAATTTCATTCCGAGATGTCGTACACAAGCTTTTGTCCATCAGTAACAACGCTGGTGTCCAATGATTTAACCAAATTTCGATTGGGTTGCAGTTGGGTCAAAGCAGCCCCAATCTGACTATACCTTTCAGCACTATCTAATTCATTGTGTATAATTTGAATATTTTACAGCTGTGGTGGGGGACGGATTCGTTGCCAAAGGCATAACTTTTGAGAACTCGGCGGGGCCTAGCAAACACCAAGCAGTGGCTTTAAGAAGTGGTGCAGATCTCTCAGCATTCTATCAATGCAGTTTCGTTGGCTATCAAGACACTCTCTATGTTCATTCCCTTCGACAATTCTATCGCGAATGCGACATATATGGAACAGTTGACTTCGTTTTTGGCAATGCAGCTGTTGTATTCCAAAACTGCAACTTATATGCTCGTAAACCAAATGAAAACCAGAAAAACATTGTCACTGCACAAGGAAGAGAAGACCCTAACCAGAATACAGGGATATCAATCTTGAATTGCAAAATTGCTGCTGCTTCAGATTTAATCCCGAATCAAACATCGGTTAAGACATATCTTGGTCGTCCCTGGAAAGAATATTCCAGGACGGTTTTTCTTCTATCATACATTGGAGAGTTGATACAACCGGCTGGATATTTGGAATGGAATGGCACATTTGCATTGAATACACTTTACTATGGAGAGTATAAGAACAGAGGTCCTGGTTCTAACACAAGTGCTAGAGTGACATGGCCTGGTTTTAGAGTCATCAATAGCTCGGCTGAGGCAAGTCAGTTTACTGTTGAGGCATTCTTGCAAGGAAGTGAATGGCTAAATTCTACTGTGATTCCTCACTTTCTCAATTTGACTGCTTAAGGGTTAAATTTTTAGTGCCTCATTTTGCCTTTGGTGTATGGCCAATTAGCCAATATGTGTTGAAGAACTAGCATTCATAAGGAATTGATTAGAACAATCTTCTCTGAGGAAAGTTTCAATATTTATTATTTTTCCGCTGGAATAAAAGTTGTAGTTCAAAAAGATTTTATTAATTTAGTTGAGTTTGTCCGCCCTGTGTTCATATTAGAGAGAACCGACATTTAGAACCCTTTCGTTTTTATAAGATAAAACTTGATGGCTGTGTAGCATTACTCTTTTAAAGGCTTCGCCCATCTAAATGACCCAAGGATCTAGGCCCAATTACAAGTCTCTTTATCTGTACCACAATCGAATGTTTGGGCATAAGGGTCCAGAATTGTAAAGAATACGAAACAATCAACTGGACAAAAGCAAAAGACAAAAGAACAGTATCCCAAAGTCCGAACAATTAATGATACAGAAAACAACCTAAATCATATCCAATTCTTCCTGATTTTCAGGTAAACTAAGACGGCCCACAGTGTGTATTTCCTTGGTAGTGTTACCAACCTACCAGAGTTCAGAGGTGAAGTGGTCAAGGGGGTATGCTATGGTCCCCAGAGCCTACATCTACGAACTATAACGAGCGTAGGCTATATTCCACAAAGTATAATGGCACTTCCTGCAAGAACCTGAAATCACGGGATGTAATCGGCAAATAATGAAAACAGAGTTCAGAGATAAAGCGGTCGTCATGATTATTCTGACCGCTAACAGTTACTACTCTCCCATTCTCTGCTTCTGCTTGCTTGCTTGCTTGGTTAAAATACCAAAGACCATTTAGAATTGAACCTGATGGTTAAGGTATTTGTTTAGTTTCTGTTAATAATTTAATCAGGTCAAGCAATGCAAGCAACCAAGCATGTCTCATTTTGTCATTTGGTAGACTAGTGGAAAAATAAGACTTCAATTCAACCTTACAACTGTAGTCTCCATCGATTCTGATGACTGTCCCAACATCGATTATTGTTCTTACTAATAAAATATTATTTTCTTGACCAGATTGGCAAGTTCTACTGCGCTGTGATTCCCTAACCAGTTTACCCAGGCTCCAAAATATCAAAAGCAACGAGGCATTCAAGTCTTGTTTCACACTGAAATGGTAAAATGTTCATTTGGCACTCCATTATTTTACTCCCATTCCATGCCATCTCAAGTAATTGAATTTGAATTTCCAATTTCCCATTTTCTGATTTCCTCTTCAAAGATAAATGTCGTGTCACCTTTTTGCTGCAGTTTGATTCATAAGTCTGATCTCTCCCTTTTGTTGACAAAGTAATGGATTCATAAATCATGTTTACGCATGCGCCTCAACGAATACCGGTTAAGTTAGATCTCGTGGCTGGAAAGAACAAGTATCGATATCCAGTTTTAAAATTACTATTAACAATAAATTATATCATATATATATATATATATATATATATAATATACATTATTTTTATGTGTATATCTTCCTATAATCACAAATTACGTATCAATACACTACACTAAAGCTCAAATTTTATTTCTCAATTAAAAATATTTATAAACTTACATATACGTATTATATATAATTAAATTAAAATATAATTAATAATTTATTTAATTAAAAATAAATAATCATTTAAAAATATTGAATTTCAATTTTGGTATTTAATTTTGGAAAGATGATAGTGGGTCTCTTGTCTCAGAAATTCCTCCTATAATATTTTTAAATGATTAACTATTTAAACTAATACAATATCTAATACATATGATAAATAATAAAAAAATACTTATTTTAATTTCATAAATATCAAACAGATAAATTAATTTTAAAATATAAAATATAAAAATTAAAATAATTAACGTAAATTTTTTTTTAAAAAAATAAAATTAGCTAAACCCATTTATTATATTTTTCTTAAACCACTTGTGTATAAGTTTTGGCACATATTACATTCTTAAAACACTTGCCAAGTGGGCAATTTTGGGAAGTGCTAAAGAGGCCGAGGCACGTAGAAGAAGATGAACGTGAATGGATGCTTTTGCATGTGGGGAGAAATCAGAAGAGCACATGATCATACTGATTGGATCAATCCATTGCTTTCTCATCAAAACTACCATCCATAATTTGACACTTGTTATCCTTCTTATAATTTTTTGTATTCAACAAAGCGTAGCTTTTCCTTTGTGTTTCAACAATGCACAGGTCCCTCTGGCAATCTTCTTTTGTGATGCTTTTTCACTTGCTGAACATTAGTTCTGTCATTCTGTCGAGGGCAACATGCCTTGGGTCCTTGCTGCTCCTGTTTACATGTTACATTTAGCAGTAAATCAAGGCCTCTCTCTCACAAGACTATGCAGTAAATTAAGGGAATGCCTAATCAAATAATGCTGTATGCTTCAAAAGACAGCCCCATCATTAAAAGGAGATTCTTTAAGACAATTCTCTCCCACATGGAGAATCACACTTCCTCATGTGATGATCTTGTGCAAATATTAATTGACGAAGCAATACTGTATTCTGTGAATAATCGACGAAGTGAAAGCAGAGGAAACAAAGAGCCACATCCTTGAAAGAAAAAATAAATTTTATGAAACCTTGGCTGCAACGACCGCACGGCAAGAATACAAGAAGATTAAGAAAAAAAAATTTAAGATGTAAGAATAAGGCAAATGAAGTGTTACTGGATTCGTACTACAAATTTGTGGAGTTGATATGAATGGATGGGGTTGTCTTGGTATCATGTTACTGGGGAAGAGTATCATAAGTTCGTTTGGCTTATCCATATTTCTCGAGTCAAGTGCTCCATCATCAAGTACTGCTACTGTATGGGCTTTTGTTGACTCTTCTGTGACTCGCTCAAATAATTCAAAGATTGTTTAAACAACCCTATTCTGAGTTTTATCATTTTCCCCGACAGTAAGTATTGAGTTCTAGTGTTAGCCCCATGTTCATGTTCATCCTCTTTCTCCGACAGCCGATATTGCGTTGTGGGCAACCGTTATTCTAAACTTTCTTCCAAAGTAGCGGGAGAGTATAAAGCAAAATGTGGCTTATTTTACCATCTGAAATATCTACTGGCGAAGTATTTAATATAATAAGGTTCACTTTCTACTTCTTCGATGAACATACTATTCATCATGTGTTCACAACTTCTCAGGTTACAGTTAATGGGCACACTTTCAGCCCGTGACCTGTTCTGAACCTTTGGTCCGTAAGTTGGACCAACTTTATTAAAAAAAATTTATTGCAGCATTGTACATAATTAATTACCATGCTCAAACTTTCTAGTTTTACATTAAAAGGCCTCACTGATTCACTCCAACCTATTCAGAAGACAGGACAGGTAAATTCTACCTTAGATAACTTCCTTTTGTCATTTAACTACATAATAATGCAAGGCAGATTGTAATTTGGTGGTGATTACACTTTTCTATTATTAATCCTTAGAGAAATATGTTAGAATGTATTTTCAATGCTCACATGTCATTACACAATTTTCACTCAGCCTATGTTATTTCTTAAATTCTTAATGTTATTAATAGTCCCATGTGAGGGTGCTAATTTGTTATTAACGCCCCTGGATCTAGATGTCTTTGTTTTTGGTTGAAGGAATTCCTGAGACAATGCACACAAACATCCGATAATGAAATGAGAAGAAAAGGTTAATTAATGAGTTGTGTTAACCTTAATTAATTATTAAAGGCAAAGCCCCTGTTAGGCTGTTAGGGGATGTGGATTTAATAACTGTTGTAACCAAGCAGGACGTTAACAGGGGCAGCTTTTGCTTTATAAATACTGAGAAAGGCAGGCCTCTGTTCTTCACTGCCGCTTGTTCGTTGGTTGGTTGGGTTCTTTATTTTGTGTGCAGTACCTGAAATGGCTCTCTGTCTTTCCCCTTTTACTCCCTTGGTCCTCCTTTGTTGGTTCACCACTTCCCTGTTTCTCTGTAATGGCTTTCCCGTTCACCACCACAACCACCCTCGCTTTGCTAAACACAACTACAGAGATGCTCTCACCAAATCAATCCTGTTTTTTGAAGGCCAGAGGTCAGGCAGGCTTCCACCTAACCAGAGGGTCACCTGGAGGAGAAACTCTGGTCTCTCTGATGGCGCAGCCATGCATGTTCGTATGCACAAACTCACTTTTTCTTTCATTTTAGTTTTCATACTTTAAAAGTTTCTTCTTTTATGTTGTGGTTTTGCTGATTTGGGTTTGGAACTGAAAATGCAGGTTGATTTGGTTGGAGGGTACTACGATGCAGGGGACAATGTGAAGTTTGGGTTTCCCATGGCTTTCACTACCACCATGCTTTCATGGAGTGTCATTGAGTTTGGTGGGTTGATGAAGGGTGAGCTGCAGAATGCCAAAGAAGCCATTCGTTGGGCTACTGATTATCTCCTCAAAGCTACTGCACACCCAGACACCATCTATGTTCAGGTTCATATTCTCTTCATTGCATTCTTAAAAATTACGCTTGTTATGTTTTTAAGAGAATATGCATTGTAAATATATGATGACGACATAAATAAAACAAAGATCGATTTTTGGGTTTTACATTTTGTAGGTGGGTGATGCTAACAAGGACCACGCTTGTTGGGAGAGGCCAGAAGACATGGATACACCCAGAACTGTTGTCAAGATAGACAAGAACTCTCCTGGTTCTGATGTGGCAGGAGAAACTGCTGCTGCTCTTGCTGCTGCTTCTTTGGTATTCAGGAGAAGTGACCCAACCTACTCCAAGCTTTTGGCCAGGAGAGCTATTAAAGTAAAATTTTAAATTGTGCATAACAACTGAAAAAATCACATCAAAATAAGGCATTTCCATGCTTATTTTATTTTTTCTCCAATAAACCTGGGATTTATTTTGTTTTTATGATCAGGTGTTCCAGTTTGCTGACAAATACAGAGGAGCCTATAGCAATGGGTTAAAGAAATATGTTTGCCCATTTTATTGCTCATATTCTGGTTATCAGGTAGAGTTTACGCTCTTGAACTATTCCATTTTAATTTCAAGTGCGAATTTTTCTTGAGGATGTGAAAAGTTAATCCGATGTGTTAACAATGGAAGGATGAGCTATTGTGGGGCGCCGCTTGGCTGCACAAGGCCACCAAGAACCCAACCTACCTCAATTACATTCAAGTTAATGGACAGATCCTTGGAGCTGCTGAATATGACAATACATTTGGATGGGATAACAAGCATGTTGGAGCTAGGATTCTTCTTTCTAAGGTTTCATTCTGATCACTGGCATTTATTTATTGTCTTCAAAGTTGATGATAAAAGTGGGTTATTAATGTTGGTTGGTCATGTATTTTAGGCATTTCTTGTTCAAAAGTTACAATCCCTCCATGACTACAAGGGCCATGCAGATAATTTCATTTGCTCTCTAATTCCAGGGGCCCCATTCTCTTCCACCCAGTACACTCCAGGTTTTCCTCTCTTTTTTTCTACTCCCTTGTTCTCTCTACAAATGCCAAAATGTGTAACTTTTCTGTTAACAGCTAATTTTGTTTTTTCTTATTAATTGACAATGAACAGGTGGGCTTTTGTTCAAGATGAGTGATAGCAACATGCAGTATGTTACTTCCACCTCATTCCTGCTCTTAACATATGCCAAGTATTTAACCTCTGCCCGCAGCGTTGTTAATTGTGGTGGTACCACCGTAACCCCAAAACGACTCCGGACCATTGCCAAGAAACAAGTAAATTTATTGTTCAGTTTACACTAAAATTTTCTTTTTGAAAGTTTAATTTGTAACGAATTGACCGTAAATGTGCTTTATCAGGTGGACTATTTGCTAGGGGACAACCCATTAAAGATGTCCTACATGGTGGGGTATGGTCCAAGATACCCGCGAAGGGTACACCACAGGGGATCATCACTGCCGTCAGTTGCTGCACACCCAGCCAAGATCCAATGCTCCGCAGGCTTCAGTTTCATGAAATCTCAATCTCCCAACCCCAACATTCTGGTAGGTGCTATTGTTGGTGGGCCGGATCAGCATGATAGATTCCCAGATGAACGGTCAGATTATGAGCAATCAGAGCCAGCCACTTACATGAACGCACCTCTTGTAGGATCACTAGCATATCTTGCTCACTCATTCGGCCAGCTCTAAGTAACTTAATAAATAATATTACTAGATATAGGAGCTCGTATTTTATTTTAGTTGTTTTTATTACTTTTTAGACATGGAATTCCTCTGGCAATAGGGTCCGTTCGACGCCTATGACTCGAGCCCCAAACCTTGAAGCACAGTGGTCGAAGATTATTATAGATTGTTAACAGATATGGCGAGAGGGCAAGTGTCAGTGCCAAGAACGTTGTCTTCTGATCGTTTGTGTCTAGGCTCCAATAGGATAGGCTGTGTTTGTTTGTATTCTAGTTCCGTTAAGTCTGCTTTTTGGGACTTGTAATATGTCTACTAGTGCTTTAATTGCAAGTACTTTTGAAGTTTTAATCTCTCTCTCTCTCTCCGCTTTTCTTTATGTTGTGTTGTAACTCATCATTCGTCATTCATTATGTCAAATGCACACTCTCCTCTTGAAACTAACAAAGACGCGTACAAAATAACTGGAGGGAGGGATGATTAACAACAACTGAATTTTGATCATGTTTTCAACTGTTGATGAATATTTATTTGAACTGTTGATGGGACAGTGTATTTGACGGTTGAAAATGGAGGGAAGGAAGACGAGGGGATCAAGAAAAAAAAGAATGAGTAAGATAGGTGGGAGGGAGAGGCCGTCAGAAGTGTCAGAACCCGAAGCCCATGAGTGACTGGGACTGTGTGACAGACTGGGTATCAATCAAAACAGCGTATGAATACGAGGAACCGAGAGATATTCCCACTGTCTATGATTTTCCAAATTAATTAAATGTTTCCTTCAACTAAATTGATATTCCCATCAAAGAAAAGAAAATAACTAATTTGTAGGTTGAACTATCAATTTGGACATGGTGTTTTTATACCCAAAAATAATTTGTTATTATGTCTAAATTTTAATACATTATATATATATATTTGTTATATTTTTATATTTGATATAATTTATAGTTAAAGTTTAATACTTTAATACTTTTTTATTTAATATATTTTATATTAAATTTTAATTATATTTATTAAATATAAAAAAATATATTTATTTTAGTAATGTTACAATTTTAATTATTCAATTAACATCAAAACTGTTTCACTAAATATATACCTATTAACCTTAAAAAATATGTAAAAATATTATGCAAAATTATTTTAATTATTTTTTATTTATCACACTGAGGAACGTGAAAATACCCCCAAATGACACTCATTTTATTTATCAAATCCAGATAGTCTTAAATGTTTTCCTAAACATAAGAAGCACCCTATTAATTTCACGATCCCGTTTTCGAGCATGACAGTTTGGATGAGATCGTTAAGGGCTGGAGAAATGGTATAAAGCGCACCTTCAGGTGTTGTGGAATGGAACCAAAGAAAGAATAAATTAATTAAGAAAATAATTAAATAAGTCTTGGCAAATCAAGTTCACAACAGTCACGATAGTGAACACTGTCGAGGATGCACAGGAAAGCTCCACCAGTGAGAGCATCATACATCTTTTTAACCATGCAACAATTTATATCGACAATTTTCAAGCATGCAACCAAACCATGCTTTATTTACACTATTTAGTCGAGGTAGCTGGGTCACGAGGTATAAGCAGTTACTCGACCATCTGCAGCTTAACTACTGTCCTCACTTGCTAAAGGAACAGACTTTGCCTGAAACAATGCAAGCACATTGGAATTCAATGCAGAACATGAAGTTAGAAGTTAAAAGAACAATCAAACGACGGTAGAAAATAACAATAACAATAACAACAATGATGATACACTACTGATTCTATGATTCACTACACAAGTGTCAACTTGTCATGATGTTGAAAATCAAGAGGCTGCAACTGTAAATCCAGGACGCTCCAATCAACAATAATAACAAGAATACAGGGCTAAAAGAACTCACCAATTCGCGGAACTTAAGAATGTAGAACATCTCAAGATATCTTCGGGTCTCACGCCTCTCAAGTTTTGAAACGTACTTCCGGAAACTATACACCCCAGCCAATGTCAATAGCCTTTCAGAATAAATCTTCCAGGTGTAACTACAATTTAGTGATTTATGTATGAGCTCAAACATCACATTGACAAAGAGACAGTAAAGGAGTATCAATTTCATCTGAAGATACTAACCGCTCATAAATCCTTTTAAGCCCTCCATCAGATATTTTATTCCAATGGCTTGGATCTTCCTTGCACTTTTGAAAGAAATTTGCCATGAGCTCAGCAGCCTGATCCGCTTGATATGGATCAATATGGAATCCTGAGATACCATGCTCAATAATCTCTGCAGGACCACCATGGCAAGTGGCAAAGGTTGGAAGTCCACATGTCATAGCTTCCACAACTGTCAGTCCAAAGGGTTCATAAAAAGCAGGCTGCCACAGCATTATTTTCTAGAGTCAGTAGAGGGTTAAAAGTAATTATAACACCTAGGATTCATTAGTATAAAGAGTAAAGACTTCAATAGTATCTCATGGACACATACATACCTGAACAAAAGCACCTTTGGTGTCCGCTATGTAGCGATAGAGCTCACCATTACGTGCTCGATTTGTTTGGGCTACTATCCAACGAAATTGACCATCCAACTTGTAGTTCTTCATAAGCTCATGCACCTTCCCAATTTCAGCAATTTCTTCTCTGTCTTTGGACTTGCTCGCATCAATGTAACCAGCTACCACAACAAGGTTAACCAATTCCCTGAGTCTGGTATTCTTACCATAGGCTTCAACCAACCCTGTCATATTTTTCACTCGGTCAAGCCTTGCCATGGAAAAGATTATAGGCTTTGACCGGTCACTCAATGTACCACTGCAGTAATACAGATGAAAAACCAGATTATAAAATAATTTTGCAAAAAGAACCTAACTGCTTTCAAGGATCTTCAACATGAAACATTATTATGGTTATAGTATAACAGAACTGCAAGTGACAACAGTGTAGACAAAATTACACTTTCCCAGCATCTCTAGCATTCTGTGACTACCAAGTGAATTCATTTAGCTTTGTTGCATTTGATCCTCTTAAGGGATAAACAGGACAATGTTCAATGAGATATGATTGTATAGTAATAGAAAAGATTGGAGTACCATCAGCAGAATTCTTACAATCAGAGGTACAGTTACTTCATCGATGTGTCATATAGAACTGAATAAGGCAGAAAAAATTTATAGGATCAGCAAGAGACTCACACATGCTCATCATTCTGCTCAGGATTATATAACAACTCTTCTATAGAACCATGCAGGGATGTGAATCTTCTCTGAGTTTCGTAGTGCGAGAAATAAATGTCCATGTCTGCTCCCAGAGAGACAATGTTAAACTTTGGATCAAAAACATCAATGCCATGAACAACTTGATATAAGCCTGGAAGAGTGAATGCAGCATGGCTCTCATACTGACCAACAGTATTTTTCCTGAAAGAAATAGCATATAAGTTAAGCAAGTGAGGTGACAAGATTCATTTGCAGTAATTTTCTAGATGTCCTATTCGTTTTAAATAGTGAGTACTTCATGTTATGATTGTGAAGGCATGCTCATCATCAACTAAGATGACAAATTAAACTACCACCATTTAGCAGCAAAAACCTGATATAATCATAATAATCATTCCAGTGCCAATAATGAATGATACAATTCCTGAAAAGAGAAAGCCAATACCAAAGTCTGCCTTTTACTATTTTACAAGATGGTTGACCAAACCTGAAAAGGATTTTGAGTCTGGTCATGCATTTCTCAACATGACAATAATCTGGATGGGCTTCAGTTTGGGCACTTTCTGGCCCATAAACTGTAGCAGAAAATATCTAGAAGAATCATTATAATACTTTCTTTGAGGGCCATAATGAGCAGCTCTCATGGCTGCCATCAAGACTAACACACAGCAAGTTCTCAATTCTTTTGTTTTCATGGTGAAATTATAGAATTCTTATAAACTCAAAAAGAGTTCAAGTAGTAGTCACATTCTAAAGATTTTTCATGTTTAACTCCTTAAATATTAACTTTTCACTGTAAACAGGCTGTACCCAACAATGATGCACCCATGTTAGCAGTTAATTCTAGATTGACAATATCGATTTATTTCCTTGAGTAAATTACTTTAATGATTATTTTCAGTGTCCATTCTTGTATTCTGTCAAAATTTTGGCGTAATAAACCTTAATGACATCAATAGTGATGCCAAAGCAGGCAATCCGTACCATGAGGAAGCACATTTAGGTTTAATGGCAAATAAGAATAATGAATTCTACAAAGGGACTTACGTTCCTGAGATCTCTTGGTAGGTACTGGTGATGATAAAATCTGCATGGTTCCTGGCTATCAGGTCAGCAGTGAATTGGCATGAAAAATGATATTTTTCATCAAACTTCTTCCAATATATATCTGAATCTGGATACTTTGTTTTCTCCAATGCATGTGCAATGGTGCACTACACATAGTAACATTTAAAACATGAGTTTCCAATCTTAGTAGATAATATCATAGCCCTCACAGTTCCATGGTAACGTGGCTAACCTGGGTAACTCCCATTTTATATGCCAACAAAGATGAAACGAGGTTCCCATCACTGTAGTTGCCAACAATAAAATCAGGAAAACCATGTA
This sequence comes from Cedrela odorata, assembly GCA_035584115.1. Classification (NCBI taxonomy): domain Eukaryota; kingdom Viridiplantae; phylum Streptophyta; class Magnoliopsida; order Sapindales; family Meliaceae; genus Cedrela; species Cedrela odorata. The sequence continues at coordinate 20,246,464 of JAXCLQ010000001.1, read as the reverse complement.
ATTCAGCTGTAATTTCGCTTGCTACATCCTGATCATATACACAAGCAGATTCGTAATATTTAAGGCTAAATTAGAAAAGGCATGCAAACTTAAAAAAATTACGAACATAAACAAAAGAACTCCTAAATTTTAAATTATCCTAAATGCATAGTGGACGGGCAAATAAGGTAGGGATGTGATAGGGATAGGGAAGAGGATTATTGCAGTAATGGTTTGAAGAGTAATGATCTAGTGGGCGACGCTGCTCACATTTTGGTAAATGACGGCCACGTGGTGATGTCTGGTTAATCTACTGCATCAACTCTATTACAAGTCACTATATAATCACGCCATGCATGCAGATGTGCTTCATAAGGTGGGGGCCTTTGCTCACATGGAAGATTTCTGATGGTTTGAGTTAGTGGTAAAATTATAATGATAGCGATAGTAAAGCGGTGAGGTGGCACAACGGTTGCAAATGGAACAGCAGCAAGGTAAGACTCAGGAAATAGCAGTAAATATGAAAGAATTTCATACAGTGCAGAATTTCATATGGTGTTGACAACTATATTGATTCCAAGTAGGGGACGGTTTCATGTAGGCAGAGATCTTGGATGGTAAAATATAAGATTGATGATGACGGTAAGTATGAGATTGTGTATCTATTAGGTTTTATAAAATTGAATGCATTAAAAAATTGTCCAACGGGAAAAATAAGTAAATTCCATATTGGCCTTTGGTTTTAAGGTGATCATATGTGTTTAATGACATAATATTTAGTTAAACTTTTCTATCATCTGGCATAATCATTTATATATGCACTATCATTTGAAAAATCATCTTTTAGCATTACACTCAAGGAAAAAAATGCAAATTTTTTAAAGTTATACAGAGCCCACCTGAGCATAGGTCTCCAAATAAGGCCATACATCAAATCTTGAGATCCATTGACGAAGAATTCCTTTCTCTGATCTAAAAGGAACCCGTAAAATATGACAGTTTTCTGTTCCACTGACTCTTTCAATCCGCTGGTTGCATGGAGTCCCTTTTGCAGCAGGTATCAACCTGGTCAGCTTGAAGAACCAGCAAAGAATGTGTAAGAGTTAACTCTTAAATAAATACAGAAAAAAAAAATGGAACAAATAAGAAACCAACATGACCTAAGAATAAATACACTTACGATAATAATTTTGGGAGTGATGTCCACTCCTTGCCTCTTTATTCTAAGAAGCATTTCATTTTCCAATGCACGAACTTGGTCCAGAATATAAACAACCTTCCAATTGTACACAGAAAAAAGAAAAAGAAAAAGAAATCTTATAAAAATGAGAACTCCAGTTAGCGATCACTTAATTGACTCTTGATGGTTATATGTAAGAATCATAATTCATGCATGTGACAGGAAGAAGAACTAAGTTGAGGAGGTGAACAAAGACAAGGGGAAAGTGAAAAGATAATATCCATGTTTGTGACATGCAATTTGCCTTACAATATGATACAGAAGTTATGAATACCTGCCCACCAGTGTCAGGCAGACCTAAAACATTTGCTTGCCCAAAGTATCCTTGAGGAGACAAGATGACAACATTAAACACCATTGGTATTCTCCCAAGGAATTTCTCTAATGTAGAAGGATCAGGAGCCTGAAGGATGTCTAAGAGAAGATGCATCATCTCCAATACATGCTCTGCAGTATCTCCCCAACCTCTCTCAAAACCCATTCCTTGTAATCTGCACACATGGAAAAACATAAATATCAGGCATAGAAAATATATATTTAACAACAGTGGCCTGATTGTGAAAAATATATCTGGACGCTTACACATATTCGAACTCAGAAAAGGGTGTTTCAGGTGGAAGTTTAGAAAGACAATCCTCTTTTGCCAGAGAAGATTGAAGCCAGGATATGTTTTGAATCCGATCATTCAACATCAATAACTGCATGTAATCATTAATCAAATTATCTAACTCCAGTGATCTCCAAACAAGACAAAATACCACTTAGAAATGGTAAATTTTACACAGCTAATTCCAGCAGTTGATAATTAAAATTACAGTCTAGAAAAATCACACATTAAGATGAAAAATCAGTTTAAAAGGAAATCCAGACACAGAACACTTACCTGCCCTTTATGAAATCGACTAAGGGCTCCAAACAGTCTTTGTTGCGGAACATACTTGAAGAAAGGTGACGGTTGAGAAACTGAACACCATTACCAATGGATGAAGATCGGTTGGGCCGAGGAAAATTTGCATTGAATGGTTCAAAATCAAGCTCAAGCACAAATTTGTCATTAGACCTAACAAGAGTACCCAAAAAAAAAAACCCCAAAAAAGAAAGTTACAAAGAAATGTAAGGGGCTGTTAAAATTAATAATATTTTAATTCAACAAAGTCATAAACAGAGAGGTTACTTACGGCCCATCTACAAGTTCTTCTTTGAAGCCAAGGTATTCAGAAACACTTAATTGCTCCACACTAAGTTCATGGACATTAATGCGACAAATTCCCAAACACCAGGTCTTGGACGAACTGCTATAGCCACAAATGGAGGCATGACAATTGCTTCCTATAAAAAAAACATACAAAAGTTAAAATCTCTTGTGCTATATAACCTGGAGAACCTTCAAGGAGCCATTTGTGGCAATAAAACTAGACCCTAGACAAGGCCAAGGAATGACGGGCACGAAAAAGACAAAAAGAGTGGATGAAATTCATTTCCACTGTATTCCTCAAGAAAACATTATTGTTTGGCTCCTCTTCATTTACTTAAAAGCAATAGAACAATCTTGTTATTCTTCATTCCTCACAATTGTTGTCAGAACTAAGATTAAAATTTATAACACTGTAAGCCATATACGTGCAACAGCCAAATTTGAATTCAGATTTAAAAGATGAGGCTTAAACCATTTGATTTCAACAATCAAAATTCATCTATAAATGAAGAAGTAAGAAATATTCTGAAGCACTGAAAGATCATAAGTGAATTCATTGGACGAATAATACCATTGAATCAAGAAGATTTTCAACAACCTTCAATTTACTATTTGGACGGTCTTGATTCATATTTAATGTTGACATGGAAAAAAATCTATAGGAAAATAAAATTGATGGACGATTCACAGTTTTTAAAGTAACAGAGAAACGCTAAAGCCTCAAGAAGCTTCTCAACGTAGCTTCAGCAATTAATGAAATTAAGAAAACAAAGAAACTAACATAGAAATAAGCAAAAGCAAACCTTATGAAGATATTACAGTAAACAAAAAAATTCCTGTAGAAATTAGAAACGATTTTCATGACAGAAAATCATCATCAAATGAGAACAAAGAGAAGAGAGATAGAAATTGACCTGTGTAGATTTAATAATTTCGCCAAATGAACTATCCATAAGCTGTTTCCAAGCTTCATCCTCGCTGATAAGGTTCTCGAGCTCGTCGAACAGAACATGCGGTTGCAAAATCCCTTTGCCTTGAGCCACATATCTTCAAAATCCAACAAACACCATCACTCTTCATCACAAAACCCTAACCGAACTTAATGTCTTTGAAAAAAAAAAAAAAAAAAAAAAAAGACTGTGATCAGAACCTGGAGAATAGAGAAACGAGTTCATTCCGATGAAGAGAGAGAGTGTGTTCTCCACGCGGTTTCTTATGCTTGGAAGTCGACCTAACTTCGGATTTGCCATGATCTACCGTACGTGAATCTCTCTCGCCTCTCTGAAAGCACCCGATGAACGAAAAAAGAAAAAGTGAAAGCAAACAAGGAGATGACAAGTGTGAGTAGAAATAAGCGAAGAGGCAAAGTTACACTTATCTATAGTGACGATGACAAGCGGTGAACTAACTGTATCGGTGCCCATGCAATTACGCTGCTTACTGCAGGAAGGAACGAGACTGCTTGTTTGAATTTCGAATGCGACATTTTTTCCAGTCTGCTGGGAAGTGGGAAAACTACACTGAAAAAACCAAGGACACGGGTGTCGTCAGTTCGATATTTGATAAGACGATGTAGTGCCACGTCAGACAAATAATATTAACAAAAATATTAGTGCCACGCTAGGCATCAGCGAAGGAGACGAGACGAGACCACGTATCGAAGAGGCTGGGCCCAATTGATCAATTTGATTATTATCCAAGGGCCGAAAGAAAAGTTTATTTAATTTATTTATAATTTTATAAATTTATTTTATATATTTTTATTCTAAAAAAATTATATTATATTTAATTATTTTTAAAATAAAATTATTAATATTTTTTAAAAAAACATTATTATAAATATTATTTATTTAAATTAAAAAATTTAAATAAATGATACAATTTTATTAAATATTTTTATTTTTTAATATAATTATTAAATAAGTTAAATTTAATTAATTTTTAACAGAATATAATTCGATAAAAATACAATCCAATAACTGGAATTAAAACCGCTAATAATGCTAGAATCTCATGACACTCAAAAGGAAATGTACTTACATATAAAGGCGAATATGAAACAGATGCCCGGGTCCTTGGGCACAGTGGAACTAACACAATATAGCCTTTCAATCAGTCCTTGTATTAATTCGTAAAATATATAGCCTTCCAATCAGACCCTTCAATGGCTGGCCGCCTCTAGCTGATTCTGGAAGGAAGAAGAAATATACATCTTTGAACAACTCCAGACTTTTGAACAGTTATTGTACTCAATTTTGTTTTCTTATTGTTGCTAATATATATTACGAATTAATACAGGGACTTTGTGATTGATTTGGCAGGCGATTAAGATGATATTGTTTCTTTGTACATATATCTTTTATCTTTATCCCATGATCAGGGAATTCTTATTCATAAGATATACATCATGTATCTTTCGTAAAACCAAAATATCACATGAACGTTCCTTAATTGGGACATGTATTCGATTCCTTTTTCTTTACACCACTTATTCTGGATGTGTAATCTGTGTCCGAATAAGAATCGACCTTATTTATACTCAATATGTTACTGTTTTAACTTGTATTATTTTGTTCGGATAGGAAGGGATATGTTCCACGTTGACTCGATTAACTAATATCACGCACAGACGCAGATGCCCGCTTGGTTGCCACGCAGATGGATGAGAATATTTTTTTAATCTCAATTTGGAAAGGAAAGTGAGAAACCAAAGCACGTTGCATCAATTTTGTAAAGAAGTGGAATAAAAACAACGCTATAAAAGAGCTACGAGACTCCTCGCCTTTGTATCGTTGAAAATTTAGCATATTATATATGATAAAAATTTTAAATTTATTTTAATTAATTATATTAATTAAATATTTATTAATTTTTATATCAAAATTATATTATTTGTCATATTTTATAATATTAATATAAAACAAAAAGATTAAAATTATACCTTAAATCTTCACAACTAATTTAAGTTATAATAACAATTTTTTAGATTTTCTGTAAATCTATAATTTTGAATGTCATTTTGATTTTCAAAACGTTTGAATCTAAATTTTTTTCATAAAATATAAAGTTACAAATTTTGAGTCTTCTTTTCAGTACTTTTTGAATCTTATTAATCAAATATCTAAATCAAAAGCTATGATTCAAATACGAAAATTACATGAATACTTTTTTTTATATCAATCATTCAAGTGTACGAACTTTAATGATAATCCATACGATGTAAAAAATTAGGATTTTAAGATTTTTTTAAATTAGGTAGAGAATTAAGACTTTAAGATTTCTCTAAATCTTGATCATGTAGAATAGTTTTCCTAAATATTATTCTCTACTTATTGATTATTAGAGTGCATTTTCTTTTTTTGATTATATAGAGTGCATTTTTTTTTTTTTTTTATTATGTAGCATGTTTTTTCTTTTCTTGATTATATAGAGTGCCTTTTCTTTTCTTGCTTATGTAGAATGCCTTTTCTTTTCTTAATTATGTAAAGTATCTTTTCTTAAATGCCAGTTCTGGAAAAGAGACAAATTAGATAATTTTTTGACCAACATAATTTTCTTTCAAATCTTAAAAAAAATTATTTCTTATTTTTATTTTCATTCACGTTTAAAATCAAATATGGAGTTTATATAGGTTTTATATTTTTACTTTTCAAATCCTAATTCAAATAAAAAAAAAAAGTCACTTCATAATCTTATTAGTAATATATTTCTAAATTAAATACTATTTAATTAATCTAATTAATTAAATAATATTATCTTAATCAAATTAAAAAAATATATAATTAAATAATTATAATTAAATACAAATATTTTGCATAATTATAATTTAACTCTTAATAGTTTTTAAAATTATTTAATAAACTTTTAAAGATTGTTAACTTAACAATTAAATTCTTAATCATTTATCTACATAATTTAATCTTAATTCATTAAAACATTTTAGTGTGTGACCTATTAGGTTCTTTGTTATGTTAGTAATGGAGATAGTTATAGATTTTTTAAGTTTAGATTAATTTATCCTCAATTAACTTATTAATTAAGAAACTAATTTTCATAGATCAAGAATGAGATCTAGTAATGCATTATGACCCTCAATTGAAAAATAATATTAAATTAGTAAAACATTGTTCGTATACGATTATTGTATAATATAATCATTTCGCCTCATACACATTTTATCAAATATTATAAAGTATGTAAAATATTTACTTTACTAAATTATGGTTATTGAAACTTTTACTAAAACTAATAATATAATTTTAGAGTTTCTGAAATTTATTTTAGACCTCGTCATACCAATGGACTTATAGTATCACTTATATCAAAATAACGATCTTTAAGATACTGACTCTATGTTATCAAGAGCGAAGAATTCTTTATTGATTCCTCACAGCTTTCGCGTCTCTTATATTGCTCAATCATTAGTCCATGTGAAATCTCGTTATAGATAATAAAGGTATAATGTCAAAGCCTATATGATCTACAAATAAGGTACCACGAAGATCTCAAGTCTAAAGATCAGTCATACCATCGTAATAGCGAAAAATTTAATAAACAAGTGAATAACACTTCATATGAATTCTCAAGTTAGTCAGTTCAATGAATTTGTTCTCTAATAAACATCTATATGTTAGACTAAGTAAATACCTTTACTAATAATTTATGAGATTAATTACGTTTATTTTTCAAAAAAAAGACATAATATATGCTGATTTAATCAAAATTTATAAATATTCTAATATTGATAATCCTACAATCAAGAATATTTAAAAATGATGAGATCTCAAAAATTAAATTTAATTAATTTTTTTAATTATTATTTTAAAAACTTTATATATAAGTGATCAATAGAAATAAAATTTATAAATAAATTATTAATTAATATAATAATATATAGTTATATATTTATCTTTATTGAATCTACTACACGTAACTATCGGACAGACAGACTAGCGAAAGACTTTGGTGAAATGGCGCCACCTTCAACCGACTTCGCGAAAGTTGGGATGGAAGCCTTTGAATTGCTGGAACAACACTTGGGGCAAAAAACAAGGCCTTCTCTCAATCAGAATCATTATCAATATCGTCCTCCTCAACCTCAACTTCAGTATGCCACGACTCAAGATTACTATACAGATTATGGTGAGATAATTGATTGCAATCAGGCAGCCAAAATGTATGATGGTGTGGTAATTACAGATTATCGTGCTAAAAAATCACCCAAATCAGCAGCGAGGAGTAATGATTTTAGCAGAGAAATGAACATGAGCTATCTCCCAGAAGCTTTATCAGGAAAGAGTACACGGTCTCCACTTACCGTATCTAGTGACAAGCGGAACAACTTTTGCATGTATATCTCACTGTACTTTGAACTTTTGTGCGAATATCTCACTGTACTTGTCTCCCTAACTATAATATACAGAAATGAAAATAACTTAATACAATTACTAATCTAAGATATGGAGTCTTCCAATTTCTTTTTAATCTTTCAAGTCTTTCGTAATCAGATAACCAGTGAGACAAAAAAAATGGTAGTGGATGAGTTTGCCTAAAAAAATGTGAACATACCCCTGTTGGTTGCAAACCCTCGGTCCATCAAAATCCCTTACAAACTTTAATTTGCTGAAAAGAAAAGAAGTCTATTAGCGATTGGCAACAAAGGGATTTTGTAGGTAAAATCTATTTTTCTGTTTGGTAGCTACGGTCTACAAGCAAGGCTTAGCCACTTACTTCCGTAAAGGCAAACACACAGGTTTTCTATTTGCAAGCTAAACCAAATTTGTAGCGCTAAATGTGGAGAAGCTACCAAAATTAACGTTACATAAAATATCATTTTCATTTGGAGGTAACTATTGATGGATTAAGCAGTTAAGCGAAGCTGACTAACTCTTAACCAAATTATAAGGAAAGCGAAACTGTTGTTCTGGGCTCAAGACCACCATGGTCATTCGAGAGAAATTTGTTATCAAGGCTGTTCTTCTATTAGGCTTAGCTTTGGTGTCTTGTGTGGCCGAAGGTGAAGAGCGCGACTATAATCTAGATTTTGGAGCCCGTCGTGGGCTTGTGGACACCGGCGCTAAAGTTTTTGATGTCACAACATTTGGCGCTAAGGCAGATGCCAAGACCAACAATGCACAGGTAAATTCATGGGCGATAATATACCCATTCACGGCCTTGCACCCTAAGCGAATATATTGAGAAGAATCAAGAAACATGTGATTGTTTAAAGAATAATAATTTATGTCTTAAAGTTTATGAACCAAAAATCAAGGTTTACAAATTCTTTCTTGAATTAACCCAGTTGTAGTCTGTCTGTATATGCAGAAATTTATTAAGACTTGGGTGAAGGCATGCAGATCTCGTGGTTCAGCAAAGGTTGTTATTCCCGCAGGAACGTTTCTGACAGGGCCAGTAGTTTTTCAAGGGCCATGCAATGGAACTGTTGTTGTTGAAGTGCAGGGTACTATAAAAGCTTCAACCGACATCAGCGATTATCCTGACGGCGCCTGGATTATGTTCGAAATGATCGATGGCTTGATTCTCACTGGTGGAGGAACTTTTGATGGCCAAGGCGCTGCTTCATGGAAATATAATGATTGTCGCCAGAATCCTGATTGTCAACCTCTCCCAACTGTAAGCATTACCCTTTTTAGTTTTTACTTTTGATGAAAGTAAAATCTGTTTATATATATATATGTGTGTGCGCGCGCGCGCGCGCGCGCTAAGGATTTGATAATTTATTGCTGTGGTACAGTCAGTCAAATTCAACCATGTGAACAATTCTCTTGTTTGTTCGATCAATTCCATCAATAGCAAAGCTTTTCATATGCTCGTCGTCTTCAGCAACAACTTCACAGCGCATACCCTCAACATTACTGCTCCGGGTAACAGCCCTAACACAGACGGCATCCATATAAGCTCCTCCAATCTGGTCAACATATCTACCAGTAACATTGGAACTGGCGATGACTGTGTTTCCATTGGACAAGGTTCCACAAATGTTTCCACCTCCAAAATCATTTGTGGCCCTGGCCATGGCATCAGGTAAACAATTCAACTCTACTTTATTTGACTTTATTCATTAAGATTCAGATTCTCATGCTATTAATTCTTAATTTTCTTATGGTTCTGTTTTCGGTTTATACCAGCATCGGCAGCCTTGGCAAGAGCCAAAAAGAGAAGGATGTGACAGGGATTACTGTGACTAATTGTACAATATCTAAAACCAACAATGGTCTGAGGATCAAGACAAGGCCTGCATCCCCTTCTCTTCAAGCGTCAGGAATCTTTTTTGAAGATATCATCATGGATAAGGTTCAGAATCCCATTATAATAGATCAGAAGTATGGTGCCAGTAAATTATTTGCTGAGGTGTAAATTGTACATATCTTAAATTCCTTACAGCTTTATCAAATCTGTAACAATTTTCACAAATCTGGCAAATATTTTGCAGCCATCACATGTGAAGATCAGCAATGTTCATTTCAAGAACATTAGGGGAACCTCGACTTCACATATAGCTGTTGCTTTACAATGCAGTTCAGTGGTTCCTTGCGAAGGGATTGAATTGGTTGACATCAATTTGTCCCCTACCTTGAAAGCTTTGCCACTCTTAACTTTGTGTCTGAATGCAAAGGTCAAGTTTGGGGGCAAACTGAATCCTCCAGCTTGTTTCTAATTTCTTCACAAAGAATCATGCACAAGATTTATCGTTGATTCGTTTCAGCTTACCAACACTGTAGGTGTGCATTGAGTAGGCGCCTTTTGTCTCAAACAGATAATTATTAGGAGGTGTTTACTTAATAGAAGCTTGAAGCATCGAATCTTGCTTCCTTTGGGTGACATCTGCGCTGATTATTTGTTTTCTGAACAGAAGTTGTACTTGTATAACACTGATTGAAATGCTAAAATAGAGTTCCATTCTAGCTGCTATACGGAGACGCATTCGTCGGATTAAGAAAATATAACAGATAAAATTGGGATTTTTATTTTATTTTATATATAATTGTAAATCTGATATTGACCAAGATATGTCTTGGCTGACCCAAGCCTTTTTATAAATTTGTGATTAATAATCAATGAAATAAAGTTCAAAGCCACCCGTTATTAAGAATTAGGATCTTGTGCTTAGCTCTTCTGCATTCTTAAAGATTATATATTATATGTGCACTAATAGTATATAATTGAGATTTGATTTAATTAAAATTTCATATTATAACTACAAACTGTAAGCTTGAATTTTGCTACCGTAAAGTCCAAGACTAAGAGAAAAGAACGGTCCACCTCTAGGAAACATTCTTGTTTTGCCATCTTTGAACACTCCGGCTGCATCAAGAATGTAGCCTAAGACTGTCTTATTATTGGATATATCTAAGAGTTTAAAAGACAGAGCTTTAATGTATAGTTTCAGCCCACAGAATACTGGTTTTCTTATATTGAGTGCTCAAAATGATTACAAAGATATTGTTCTATATATATACAGACAAAGATTCTACTGAAACCTTAAAGCTGTACTCGTATTTTGTAGGAATAATTTTACAGCTATTGTACCATATGTACTCTAATCCTTATCCTCACCCTTCTGTAAAAAGTAGCTGTCCTTTCTCTGCTACATAATCAGCTCATTATGTTCAGCTGTCTATACATTCAGCAAGCTTACTTGTGATCCACTATTTTTCAATTACCTGATTCACAGTAGGATGTTGGAGATTTCTAGAGGAAGTGGGAGATGGGAATTGCAAGAGAGAAATTAATTCTCTTGGCGAAATTCTGAGAAAGAGGGCAGTGGACAGCTGTTTTTAAACGTTGTCTAGATCGTAAAATCCAGGATAGAATTTGGAAGAGCATAAACTCATCACATCATCGTATATATAGAATTCAATGATGTGGAAGTTTTTGAAAGATCAAAGGGAAGGTTGGATCTAATATAATAAACAATACTTCCTAGAATGAATATATCATCGACGCGGCGGGCTGTAAAACAAAAAGAGACAGAACTTACGGTGATTGCAAAGTTGTGCGATAGAATCTATTTCGGAAATTAACAAGCATCTGTGCAGATATAATTAAGGCCACCTTTTTCAATTGAATAGAAGTGGGTGGTAAATTTGGACGGGCTGAGGCATTCACCAGCTGCACAGCAAACCAAACCAAAGAAAATACATATCAATTATACCAATTAACCAATATTCCTTGGAACAACCATGAACAGAAAAAGGAGAGAAAGAAAACAGAGTGTGATCGTGGTTTTGGACGGAATCAAGGCATGCACGGAGACGACAGGTATTGCACCGCTGCGGAAGGCTGTGCGTCATATGAATATTGCAGGAGATGAAATATTGGTTCTCACACTTCTGCACACGGAGGAGGTATCAGATGCTGCAGGTTTTGTTGGAGATCGTCACTGTAATGAATCATGTGAAGACGATCCATATGTCAATTTCTTCCATCAAGAGATCAGTCGGAGAAAGGAGATTTACTTGCAAATTTTCAGACCTTTTTATGATAGTTGCAAAATAATTGGAGTAAGTCATTCTCTTCACCCAGAGCAAGCACTACGGGTTGCTTGAATTTGCTTTTGGCGAGTTAACCTGTGACAGTCGTTATTTATATTTCCCTGCTTCATGTTTCTAAGTTTCCTTTTCCTTACAGTGAATAACTTGTCGTAGAACAATAGAGGAATTAACACTGAAATTTTATGTCCCAGTTACATTCATAATGGATACTTTCCCACAGGTGAAATTTCAGGTGAAGATTGCAGCAGGCTACAGGCCAAAGGATATTATAATCGAGGAGGCTAACAACGCCAAGGCTACATGGATTGTAATGGATAGGTCATGTCTCCCCTGCCCCCTTTCTCACCTACTCTCATATTATTAATGCAACTAAATTATACATAAATCTGTTAGAATATATCAGTTTGGTAAGGATAAACAATGAATTAGACGTAGTTACAAACTCTTTAAGCTAGCAACATATATATGGTCTCATATCACTCAAAGTTGATAAACCTTAAGAATCAAAGAGGCTATATATAAATCAACACTAGGATTATAGGAATAATGATAGATTCAATCAAATTTAAGAACTGGTTAGGCTCATGATGTTTTGTGAATCTAGATACTAAATCCACGTGAAAAAAAATTATTCATTGGCGCAGATGCTTTACAAGAGATTTTAGTTTTCGGCTTAGTGGAACGGATTGCAACGTATCGTTGGTGAGTGATGATGAGGAAGCCATGGTTCCTGATCATCACGTATATACATATGATAGATGTGAATTTTCAATAGTCAAGGGAAAAAGACACAAACCGAAATCTCCAAAGCTCGTGAAAGAACCCATATTTCAACAGGAGCCATGTTTCAATTCTTCCTTGACTGTACAACAGCCTTCTAATCCAGTTCTTTTGACAAGTACAAGCAGAGAAAGTGAAAAGCAAACCAAGCCTGAGGCACAAGAGATTAATGAAAGTATAAGAAATGTGGAGCCATTCGAAGAAGTGACTGCTCCACCCGGTATTAAGCTAAGAAAATTATCAAAGGCCGACATTATGGTGGGTACGCCACTGCAGCTAAGCTGGGAAATGATTACAGAGATGACAAGTAGGTTTTCGACAAAGGTTTGCACAGGGAAATGCAAGAACTATATGGTTTATCTTGGATATTTGAACGAGCATCAGTCGTTTGTCCTGGTAAGGAGACTCAGAGAATATTCCAGCAGCATTCTTGAAGCAGAAAAGAAAGCAGCCTTGTCTATGAAACATAAAAACATAATGGGGTTGATAGGTTACCACCAGAGTGATACTGCTATAGTTTTAGTCCATCCGCATCCAAGAGAAGGGACACTGGAAAATATACTTTGCCGTGAGTTCTAACCCCTCTCTGTGTATTTGAGATCATTGCAGACGATTTGAAATCATCCTTAACTGCATTCTTTTTATTAGTACAGGCTTGGGGGAAAATAAAATGAAATTAAAATTCAAAGAAAAATTGAAGATAGCCATAGAAATAGCTCAAGGTGTTCGATACATGCACCAGGAGTGTCCTCTGGCCCCAATTGTTCATGGTGAATTACAGCTTCGCAACATTTTTCTAAGACACGACTTACGGCCATTGGTGAAAATCTCAAAACCAAGTTTCTTGAAGAGCTTATGATTTCTATATTCATTAATTGTGTGGCTTTCTTTCTTAATTGTGCTTGTAATAGATCTCTGGCTTTGGGCAAGCTAAATGGCTTCATCGTGAACATGCATCATCAATCGCCAATAAGAGGTATACTTTCAAGCCAAATAGTTGCTCTTAATTCCTTGCCACCAAATTAAATAGAATTATTTTTGGCTTAAAAAAGTTGCCTTTGGTGTTAAAATTAGGTGCCAGCTTGAGGATCCATTAAACAATGAATCGATGGAATTACTAAAATCAGATGTCTTTTCCTTTGGGATTCTGTTATTACGGCTGTTTTGTCGAAGATCAACGCCACAGGACAACAGAAATTTGATTGAGTGGGTGAGTAGACAGGTTTTTTTCCATCATTTTCCGCTCTTTACCTTTATGTTTTCTGGATACGTTCATTAGGATCAGGAAATGGATCTAAACGATGCTGTTTCGTGTGCCATATTCAGGCTCGGCCACTGATAATGGAAAGGAAATTCCATGAGTTATTGGAGGAAAACTTAGAAGTCTCCGACATGCATGGAATTTACAGGGTAATGGCAGCTGCAAGTCAATGCACCATCAGTAAGCCAACTTCGCGACCTTATATGAGCGAGGTACTCAATCAAGCAGCCATCCTCCTCAATCTTTATAATTCTTTCTTTGTGTAAAGTAATGGCTTATATCACATATTTCTCCTTTTCTGCTCATCCAGGTGATTTCCATTCTTAAAGGAGAAAGTTTTAGTGCTATACTATCATCTCCAACCGGTAGCAGTCCATGAAGAGGAAGCAGAATTATATGCCGTCATGTCATGCCTTGACATTGAGGCAACTTTCCATCAGGGCCTCAGTGCGGAAACTCCTATGAAAATGTTGGGAAAATATAAATGAAACATAGAGCGCAAAGCATGGAGTGTCTTTACAATTGTGCAACTTTCCAATATTTCTTTAATCTAAAGAGGTATCTAGAGAAACAAAGTGCCCCCAATCCCAACCCAAGTAGCTTTGTTTTTGCCAAAGACGTGATTTATTAGATAATCCAAGACTTGTTGGCATCTAAATTTACATTCAACTCCTAAAGTCATCTTTTAATGAAGTGAAATATTACTGTGAAGACATCCATCTTATTTTTGGTATGCGGACCAATATATGCGTTTGGTGCCGTGACGACTGTCTAAAACTCTTAGCATTAGTTATCAAATTGTCCTCCACTCCTTGTATCTAACACTGGACAGGACTGGCTTTGGCTGGTGCCGTGACGACTCGTTTGGTTCCCCGCACAGAACGCATAATGGATCAGATACAATTCCAATTTCCATTTGACATTTGACATTTCTATAAGAAAATATATTTCCACCCTCGGCATATTCTCACGCACCAGAACAAGTAGAATCTGTCTTTCGGCAAAAGAATATTCACACTGTAGCAGCCTATAAATGAGGGGGAAAGAGCCCATGGACCTTTATCTCTTCTTAGTCATAATTTTATCATTAATTACATAATATTAAATCATTTATAATAATTCATATCATAATATTAGATAATCAAATAGTAATGCAATTACATGATGAGCACCAACTTACCACAAACTTTCTTTAGTCGTGCATTTATAGAGTTGATTGCGCGTTCAGATGTCAATACTTTATTTTTTGTTTAATATCATGTGTCATCTCTCATCGGAAAATTTCACGCAGATAAAATATGAATCAATTTTAAATTTATAAAAATAACTAAGTAATATTAAAATTTGATAAACTAATTTTTTAAATTAATGACAAGCGTTTAGTACTACTTAATAGATGAATTAATATTTTTAATTTAATTTATAAGAGTGAGTAGATAGTATTATATAATAAATTAATTAATATTTTTAATTTATAAAAATAAAAAGGCAGTATCAGCTATTAAGCTAGTTAACATTTTCAATTGGTCAAACCTTTCACAGCTCATACACCCTTGTGCAATGTTAACGAACACTATTCTTGTGCAAAGAAATTTGAATTGAAGACATTATAGTCCAACATATAAAGCCTGGTGCAATGTTAACTAACGTTATTCTTGTGCATGGAAATTTTAATTGAAGACATTATAGTCATACATATAATGCGGCCAGCAGTAGAATTGCTGGAGGTTATTTATTGCCTAATAAATCCAAGGGCATTACGGTCAATCAAAATTTACCAAAAGGGCCGTTGTTGCCCACGTGTCTTTTCCTGGCACTCTGCGTTAAAATTCCATCCTACTTGGCACTCGCCATGACATCAAAGAAAATTTTCTCGATTCACACACCTAGAAACAAAATATCTTTATCGAACGGTATTTGTGTGGCCTCGGCTAAATTCTCCCTCTCTTGTCTCTCTAGATTATCTATTCACGTGCTTCCTTCAAATCCATCGATTATTTGTCCAAAACCCCTCCAACATTTTTCACAAACACAAAACGCAACGGTTTATCGATTCCAAACTCGATAGAGACAATCACCAAACTCTCTCTACCTCGCTCTTTTCAATCAAGATTTCGAGTTGTTTATATTTGTGTATTGTTTAATGCTTAGTTCGATTCAATGAGATTGTTCTCCTTCGTTACAAATGGCTTCCGCTCCTTCCATGTCAGGTTCGTTCTCTCTCCAATTAACTTTTATCTCCTTGTTTGGCTACTCAGAAAATGTGAGAAAATTAAGGAAAATTTGAAATATTTTGCTGATTAATTTAGCTTAGAGTGAATTGTGTGGCAATTTAATTTTGTAGTGTCAGTGGAATGCGTGAACATATGCAAGTTACCCAAAGGCGATGGAAGTGGAAGATATTATGACTGTAGTGTTCTTTCGTGTGCTTGGAAAGCTCCGAGAGCTTTGACTGGTTTTCTTGCGAGCACTGTACATCATGCTCACTGTTCATCATTGTCGTTTGGTCCAAACGGCAGAAGAAATCGAGTCAATTCTGTAAGTTTCTTTTAATTGAGAGTTTGTACGGTTTAATTTAATGTTATACTTAATTCTATGATTTGTGACAACTGTCTTATGTTGTTAGTAGGCGAGCTAGATAAAAAAATTATTTTAGGTGAGGTCTGAATTGAGTTTAAGTTTGCATGTGGGTATAGTGGCATTTAGTATGTGGTGCTTGTGTAGGAATAAAAGTTTTGCAGTGTATTTATTGAATATTAGTGAAAAGATTTTAATCATTATTATGATTCGTGTAGGATAACTGATTTCTGATACTTGATGTTATTACCTCAGTGTTATATTCGAAATATGGCAAGTAAGGACACCAGATGGTATTTCCATTTTTATTTTGTTGAGTAACTTTAAGACATCTATTTGGTCATTGCTTAGTAGTTCATTGATCTGGTTTGGGTTGTATTGGTGCAGTTTATATTTCAAATGCACATAAATTACCAGCAAATGTAGTTTGCTGTTGGACAGATGTTATTTATTTTCGAGATCTGTTTGCTTTTAATTTCTTCAAGTTTTTCCGGGGTCAAAAGGCAATGAAACTACACAACTTATCTATAAGTCCGTAGGAAGACTCTACAAATAGAAATGATGTTGTGTGCTCTAGGTTAAGTGGTAACATGGACAGGCTAATAATTATTATCTGTTCAATCTCGTGTCTGCCAGAGATGCAAAGCCTTTGATGTTGGAGGTTGGTCCACTGAAGCTACCGACCTTGTTCTTCTTGGAAAACTCTCCAGATCAAGTTTGCTTCATGTTGGTTGTAAAAGATGGCAGTTGTTTTGTTCTCCATCCATCTCATTAGATGCCTTCAATGAAGTTTCTCCTGAAAGGTTGTGGGAGGTATAATTGACTATTGATGAATCTACTATTTCTGTCATGACTATTATAATTCTGCATACAGGCAATATTTTCTTTGGAATGGTCAGAATTATTCTTATTATCATAACTGTTGCCTCAGGATCTTCGGCCCACCATATCATACCTTTCACCTAAAGAATTGGAATTTGTCCGTAATGCTCTGATGGTAAAGCCTCTGCCTTTCAAGAAATTTATAGCTTGTATTTTTTGAATTCTATTTCTTTATTTGTGAAGTTGTCGTTATATCTAAATGTAGTGCTTTGGTTGGTACAGTTGGCTTTTGAGGCACATGATGGTCAAAAAAGACGGAGTGGAGAGCCTTTCATCATTCATCCAGTTGAAGTTGCACGTATTCTGGGTGAACTTGTGTGTTATGAAAAAATTTGAAAATATTTCTCATTTGGAAGGTAATTAATATTGCATTTTCCAATCAAACTTGATTCGATGCTGATATCTTAGGAACTGGATTGGGAGTCTATTGCAGCTGGATTACTACATGACACGGTTGAAGATACAAATGTTGTTACTTTTGAAAGAATAGAGCAGGAGTTTGGTGCTACTGTACGCCGCATTGTAGAAGGAGAGACTAAGGTAATTTACATATTTGTTGGTTTGGAGCATCTATTTTCTTTCGGAACTTGTAGTCAATGGTCATGTTGGAACTTGGAACTTGGAAGAAATCCATATTAATTTTACCTAAGCATGACTTTCTTTTCTCCCTTTTCCTGGTTAGGTATCAAAACTGGGCAAGTTAAAGCGTAAGAATGAAAACAATTCAGTACAAGATGTTAAAGCCGATGACCTAAGGCAAATGTTTCTAGCCATGACGGAGGAGGTGACCTTGTAGATATAGTTTTTTCAATGCCATTGTTATTCATGGTAAAAGCCATTTGGCTACTAAACAGCTTCCATTTCAGGTCCGTGTTATCATCGTTAAATTAGCTGACAGATTGCATAACATGCGCACTCTTTCGCACATGCCTCCGCATAAACAGGTGATTTGTTATTAGTCAAGTATTATTTATTATAGACCATTTTTCTGTCATTAGTTTTAACATTGTTATTTTTTGTCCAGTCCAGCATTGCGAAGGAGACATTGCAGGTCTTTGCTCCCTTGGCAAAATTGTTAGGGATGTACCAAATTAAGGTGTACCATTGTGGCTCCTCAAACTTTTAGATGCTGTTTGTGCATTTGAATTCCAAATGGTAGTTTGGTGCTCACATTGGTGACTTGCATTAATGTTGACATAGAATGTAGATGGATTATCATAATTTCTGACTGCCAACTTGATACTTCCTCCAGTGAAGTTTACTTATTGAATGACCTAGGTTTGATTTTAATATTCAAGACATTGCGTTCTCTGTAGTCCCAAATATCAGTCCATGACTTTTTCATCATTCAAGATGCAATCGAGCTGTTGATGATCTCATTACATTATGAAAATCTATTGTACAATAGTTCACTTTTGAGATTGTCTTTTTGTAGTCATTAATTTGATAACACCAGCATTGTTCGAGTTGCATCATTTTATGTCCAGAACTGCCATTCTGTTTATGATGTTGTATTCCTGCTTCCCACTTTAGCTATTACTCAAGCATTGAGGACTGTTTTAATTTAAAGTGCCACTCACATCCTATTTCTGGTTGATGGTCCTGTTGTTTCATGATCTGAATATGTAGTATTATTATTGCAGTCCGAACTTGAAAACCTGTCCTTCATGTACACAAATGCTGAAGATTATGCTAAGGTCAAAAGAAGAGTTGCAGATCTCTATAAAGAACATGAAAAAGAACTTGCGGAGGTAATCTCTTCCTCCTTTTTAACAATGATGTTTGCACACAGGTGCAGAAGTTTCATTAATCACATGCCAGTTGGCAAGATGACTAGTATTAATCATCAACTTTTTGTGAATTCAAGTTTCGAGTCTATAACTAAAATCTTGTATCTCATTATTCATTGGATTTTTCTTCTTTCTACTAGGCGAACAAAATTTTGATGAAGAAGATTGAGGACAATCAGTTCTTAGACCTCATGACTCTCAAAACTGAAGTTCGGTCTGTTTGTAAGGAGCCTTACAGGTCAAGTCTTGAATCTTACTTTACCATTTGTTGATTTATCTATTCAGATTGTTTGCTGATTGTTTGAGCTATTGATCCATGTTTTGTTTCCTCCACTGTGATTGATTAGCTCTTTGGATTGGTTTCTTACCATGTAGTGAAGGTTATGCATAAATTGCCTCTGTACCTTCACATATATAGCTTCTCTGGTTATAGGCATCAGTATGCACAAAGAACTTGTAATATATGTCTGAGTTAACCTTGTTGGGGTTCTAAATGGGATAACAAGATAACTGCTGACTTGAGTAGATGTGAAATGAGATATCATATACCTTTTGCATTTATCCCATGACTTATTCTACGATTTTTTTTTTTTGTGTCAGGATTTTAAATAATTTTTTTTTCTTGTTTTCTGCAGTATTTACAAAGCTGTCAAATCTAAAGGTTCAATCAATGAGGTTAATCAAATTGCACAGGTTTGTTTTGGTATTTGCTGTGAATATGTTAATAATTTATGATATTGGTTTTTATTCACTCGATATATTGCTCCCTGTTGGTTATAACCAGCTTCGTATCATCATAAAACCAAAGCCTTGCGTTGGAGTTGGGCCTTTGTGCAGTCCTCAGCAGGTGAACTCTTGCCCACGCCAAAGGAGCTAGGAATCTTTTCCTTCAATCTGTAGTTGGTTTAGCATATGGCTTTTCTCACATATATACTTTCTGCAGATATGCTACCATGTCCTTGGGTTGGTTCATGGAATTTGGACCCCTATTCCTCGAGCTGTGCGTATTCCTGCCTTTTCCTTTTCTTTTTCTAACTCTTGGAAGAAACAATTCTTATGTTAGAGAAAATTATTGATATTTAAGATTGTTTTATTCTTTATAACAGATGAAAGATTACATTGCAACCCCAAAGCCTAATGGCTACCAAAGTCTCCATACAACTGTGATTCCATTTTTGTATGAGAGTATGCTTCGACTGGAAGTTCAGGTAGCTTAGATGTTCATCTCTTTAATCACATTCCATTTTCCTTGGGTAGCTGAGAAAGTTTGTTTCATTTCAAATGAGTTACTAGTTGATATTATGAGCTACTAGTTAATTCTCTTTTTTGAATGCCATTTCTTGCCAAAAGTGTCACAACATCATTTTGAGTTCATAGTTCCATTGCGTGAAATGTATTTAGTTATATATGTTTGTATGTTCTGACAGATAAGAACTGAAGAGATGGATCTGATCGCCCAAAGAGGCATTGCTGCTCATTATAGTGGCAGGGTATTTGTTACTGGCTTAGTTGGACATGCAATGCCTAATGGTAGAGGTTCAAGGGGAAAGACAGTCAGCCTTAACAATGCAAACATTGCACTGAGGGTCTGTTACCTGTTTATCTTGATGAATTGTTATAATTAGCAATCATCCTTGAAAGAGAGATTTATTTATGAACATTTTCCAAGTCCTCTGACTTGGGCGCTAATTTTATGGATAAAGTTCTTTCTTTCCTCCAGATTAGCTGGCTCAATGCAATTAGAGAATGGCAAGAAGAGTTTGTTGGCAACATGACCTCTAGAGAATTTGTGGATACTATCACCAGAGATCTGTTAGGTAGTCGAGTCTTTGTCTTTACACCAAGGGGAGAGGTAAATGAGTGGATTGCTTCCCTTTTTAAGATTTAACATATGAGGAGATTGTGCTAATTAGGGACTTGATAATTATCTTCACATATGTACAGATTAAAAATTTGCCTAAAGGAGCAACTGTTATAGACTATGCTTATATGATACACACTGAAATTGGCAACAAGATGGTTGCTGCAAAGGTACTCTTCTCACTTCTGATCAATGTGGTGATCCATTTTTCAATTCCTGTGTTAGACCTCCAAATCAAAAGCAAAAACTTAACGTTAATGTAAATCTAATTTTCAAATGCTTGACTTTCTTTTCTTTATTACAGGTCAATGGTAATCTTGTGTCTGCCACACATGTACTTGCCAATGCTGAAGTTGTGGAGATAATCACCTATAATGTTAGTAGGCGTTGGCCATTGCCTTATAATTACAATTTTGGTGGCCTTATACTATAGAATATGCAAATTCCTTTTATCTATTTATTTATTTTTCTAATAGGTATTATATTGAAGTCTATATTTACTATGCATCATAAAGAATGTCTTCATTTCTTACAAGTGTTTCAGGATTAGCTGCATTTTGTCATCATGCTAGTTTGGTGATTTCTCACTCTGTTTTGTGGCTATCAGTTTAACTCATTAGATCTATTTCTTGTGAAGATCCACATTGTTGTATATTGTTCATTGGATCTAACAGAACAAAGAACAAATCATATGTTCTAAGTTTTGTCCGATGGTCCTGGTAAATTACAATCAAAAGGATAGTTTTATCTCTCCATTAGCTATAGTGAGAGTTATTTTAGTCAAATCATGTTCTAGTTGCTACTTTTAATGTTAAGTTGTTCCTTTTCCACTCATCAAAATTCATCAGGTTGTGCATACTTTCATAATTAATTTACACTTGCAACCTTAATCAGCCTTCACTGACTATCTTGTTTTATCAGGCGCTCTCTAGTAAATCAGCTTTCCAGAGGCATAAGCAGTGGTTGGAACATGCTAAAACACGCAGTGCCAGACACAAAATTATGAAAGTATGGTTTACTTGTTGAGAGTATATCTTTTTTCTTTAACCCTCTATTATAGCCTCCTTTTTTTTTACTTTAAAAAAACATTAGACTGTTTCCTCTGCTCTAATAATCAAAACTTTATCCTGTGAATAGTTTTTAAGGGAGCAAGCTGCACTATCTGCTGCAGAAATAAGAGCAGATACAGTAAGTGACTTCGTTGCTGATTCTGAAGAGGAGAGTGAAGTAGAAGAGATCTCAGATAGTTCCAAAAGGGTTAAACCTTTGTGGGAGAAAATCCTTATGCATGTTGTCGAAATGTCATCTCCAAGTAAAAGTTCTAAAAATGTCGTTCCTGCTATTAACAAGGGAAGCATTTGGACCCCAAAGGTCAACGGAAAACATAACAAGCATGTACAGAATTTCAGTTCAAAAGCCAAGGAGGAGTTGTTGCAAGAAAATGGTTTTACCAAAATGATACATGCTAATATTCCAATGTATAAGGAAGTCTTGCCCGGTTTAGAAAGTTGGCAAGCCAGTAAAATTGCCACTTGGCACAATCTCGAGGGGCATTCCATCCAATGGTTTAGTGTGGTGTGCATAGATCGAAAAGGTAATTTTCATTGTGCAAAAAAAAAATCATGCAAATCTTGCAAGGCAGTAGACACAATTGAGTTTGTAAAATTTGAATCTGGAAATATTGTTTTAGGAATCCAATAAGACCGTTTCCTTGCAGATTTTTTATTGCCTTCATTTCTAGCTTTTATTGACAATCCATGGATGTGGGGATTGACATAATTGTCCTATGGGTTATGGAAAGTCCATCCGCTGTCATAGTCCTAGTCCTAGACATCCTAATGGACCGTCTACTGACTGCTCTACATCTGAATGTCTTTTCATTGTGCTTTAGGCTTAAATTTCCAGTGTCATGAATATGGCTCAACCTGGATGTTTCTGTTAAATATTTAATGAAAGCTATGATTGCAGGCATGATGGCTGAGGTCACAACAGCATTGGCGGCTGTAGGTGTCGCTATATGTTCTTGTGTGGTGAGTAGTCAAAATTGATCTAATATGTAGTTGGCCTTGTCTATTATTTGTTAGTAATGTGTTGTCTCTTTGATTTTAATGACACCTGTGCTTTCTGTGTTTAGGCTGAAATTGATAGGGGAAGGGGAATGGCTGTCATATTACTTCATATTGACGGGAACCTTGAGAGTTTGGTAATGTGTCAAGTTCATTCTCTAATTCTGATTTGTTTGTATTTACTCCTTATTCTTTCATCCTTTCCCTCTTTCTATTATGTCATGGAACCATTTCTTCCTTCTCAGGTAAATGCTTGCTCAAGTGTGGATTTAATCTTGGGTGTTTTGGGATGGTCTATGGGTTGCAGCTGGCCATGCTCCATAGGCAACCAGCAATTTCTTGAAAGCTAATCAACGGGTGGAGCCAGTTTACTCAACTAGTTCGCCCAGCAATTGCAGACTGGGTATGAAGTTTTGTCCCCAAAATTTGGAGATCTTGGTGTTCTATTATAGATTTTGTTAGTTAGATACAAAGTTCTCATCTATTTGTTGGTCACTGGTATCAAAATAAAGGAGCAGTAGCCATTTAAGCTTTAGTCTGTGTCTGTGTCTGTAGATTTAGGGCACTGTATATAGAAAAAGAGTTATAGTTAGAATTGAGTATATACTTGCAAATAAACTTGCAGTGAAAAGATGGCACAAAAATATACGAAGCATTGTATGGATCTCTTGCTATGTATAAAATTTCCACGGTCTACATCTTCCCCGTATCAATTTTATCATTTTGCAAATTGTGTTATGTATCACTGAGCATGGTATCTAGTTGGCCAAGTTCTTTCCAGAATAATAAACAGATGTGGCACGAGTTCCTCTATAATAATAGAGATGAGAGTGATGACCAGGATCACTTATCAGTGTATTGAGGCCGACTGTGGCACAGCAAGTTAGTAGACGGTATGATTATGGTAGTGAGCAAATATGGCAATTTCGGTGATAATGCTGCTGCAGACGCAGCTTCCAGGACTTAATACTTTCATGGCCAGAATCCTCGTTTTCTTCTGATTCTCTTGTACTCTGTTGGTAATAGATCGTTGCTGGGAAGAAATGTATTGATAATATGGTTCTCTTAATGTATTCAAATTCTTAACAAACTAGATTAAACCATGGATTTGCTGTTAACGTAAAAAAAACTTGTAATAGCGACAAGTTGCTGGTTCGCCAAAAACGTTGAAAAATTATCAAAACTCTGAAAATTTTATTTTATCTTTCTATTCAGAAATATTCATTGCTGGCTACTGTTTAAACTCGTGGACCCACGACAGAATTCTGATGAGA
Organism: Cedrela odorata; assembly: GCA_035584115.1. Classification (NCBI taxonomy): domain Eukaryota; kingdom Viridiplantae; phylum Streptophyta; class Magnoliopsida; order Sapindales; family Meliaceae; genus Cedrela; species Cedrela odorata. The sequence goes on along the minus strand of JAXCLQ010000001.1, from coordinate 20,222,044 downwards.
AAGTCAGTGAACCGAAGCTGTACAGAAGAAGCAGCAGCAGCAGCAAGAGCATCGCCAACATCGACCAAACAACTTCTGGCGTTGGCAAGTGTGTGTTCTCGTTCAACAACTCTGAATTTTCAGTAGTTTCATTATTGCTGACATGTTCATTAAAGAGACTGCCATCATTTTTGCAGTTCAAGTAATCATAAGATTCTGGTTTAGCTATCACCTTCTCCCCTGAATTCTGGTTGTTGGCATTCATCTCTTTGAGTTCCTGTGACAAGGCCTCTATCATCTCTGTTGGCCAAATTGCTTCAACGTTGGATTCCATGGAAGAGCTGCCTGTTCTTTCCGAGCTCTCTTCTTCTTCCTCCGTGACATCTTCATCGTCATCTACGCTGTCCTCACTATTATCATTGTCATCATCATCTCCTTCTTCTGCAACAGATTGTGTTGGTGAATTTTCTTTCGGTCTTAAATCTCCTTCTGCGATCTCTTCCTCTTTCTCTACGACGTGTTCTTCACTAACATCATCATCATTGTCGGTATCATCTTCTTCTTCTTTGACTGACTCCCTTAATAAATTTTCTTCTACAGCCATTTTTCCTGTCTCTGCGTGTTCTTCCTCTTTCTTCACTTCAATGTTATCCATCAGTCGCAAATTCTCACTGGAGTTATTCTTGATCATGTTTTCTGGCGCTGGCAATGAAGACTCTTCAATCTCATTGCATGATTCACTAATTTCTTTGTTTAAATCATCCGAGACTAGGATCTCTTTTTTCTCATCCATTATGGGCAGAGTTTTATCTCCCTGAACCATATTATTCAGAATATTAAAATTTTGTATATTCGGAAGCCCATTTATAATTCAACTCTTCCCATAAAAGATGAAAGATCCTTAAAGCACAATATATGCGTAGACCTGATACCAAAAGGATCCTAACATAGGAAATAATGTCTGCCAAAACCAAGAAAAAGAAAAAACAGAAGAGTATAAAGGGCTAAGTGTATCGTAGACGGGACAAAATTACCAAGGACATATTTTGTGCAGAGACCAACTCCTTGGAATCCATCAGACTTTCAGTGACACCAATTTTTGCTGTTCCGTGGCTTGTACAACTGCAAAAGAACAAAAGAACCTATGATCCCAAGAAGAAACAAGAAATCAAATATACCCTATCGGTAAATGCTAACCATGACTTTTGATGAACAGATGTCGACGAATTCTGGAGAACAAAACTCAGCCCTGGATTTCCATCGTCTTTTTTCTCGGAAGGCGTTACTGCCGTTGTTGATGAATCCTCATTTTTGCTATAATCTTTTCCAGAATTTGTCTTCTTGATGATTGAAAACGCTGCCATGAAACCTGCTAGAGCCAATCCTCCACCCAACAAAACCACACCTCCTAAAGCAACTCCACCACAAACATTAAAACGTAGCTGTGTCTTTTTCTTCTCATTTGTGCTCTTAATCTGCCCCATGTCTTATTCAAATCAATCTCCTGATGTTTAAGGGTTTGAGGAATGAAACGGTTTTCGATCCTTTTTATTGAAAGAAGAGAGAAGATAAGGGGAAAGGGATTGACTTGGGGAGGAGTGAAGTATCAAACTCGGAGTTTGAAGCGGACATCCCCTACGACACATTTGTTATTTGGTATCTCCATTTCCAACCTACTCTCTCGCCCCTTCAGATTCTGTAATTTTCACAGCCTGTCATGTACGTTTGCTCACCTAAACTCTTACTTACCCAAGACGGTATAAAATTATTCGGGAAATTTCCTGATAACTTGACATGTCAAATCGTTTCATTAATTATATAATAAAGTTGTCTGTGACATGACATGACAATTGTACCATGCCTTCGCGTTTTTTCTTCACTTGTTGTTGTCTTTCTTGTCTCTGGATTCACCTTCCATCCACGAACAGCATTGCTTATTTGCTCGTGGCTACCCGCGAGTTTTACGTGCCACGCACCAAAAGCACCTCTTATTTAAAATAATGACCTATAAATATAAATACAGAAATATATATATATATATATATAGTGACGCTGGACATGGACTCTAATATTATTTTACACAGCTGTCACAACCCCGCATATGAATGGCTGTTTAGATGCCCTTTATTAATACGTCCTGGCTTAGCAATACACAGTTGACATTAATCTTGGGTATGCAGGGGGTGGTTGAGACTTGAGATGTATAGAAATCAAGACCTTATATTTATTGGTTGGCCTTCACGTATATATTCACAGAGTCTCAATCACAAATACATTATATGTCGTCCTTATTGCATATAGCCAGCATTTAATTTATTGAACATAGCTTCTTCGTACCTGACTTTGGTTCATGTTTGTTGTTGGCTTCCGAGAAAGATTGTTATTAAATTAGTGAATAAATACGGATCAAATAATTTTATAATGACAATTAAGAGTATACAAAATGGGGGTATAGTACAATGAAGATTACCATTTATCAATGGCCATTAGAGATTGATTGACTTTTGGGGGTGAAAACAAATGGTGGGACAGAGAACAACATCATATTTCTGTTTCTGAGGGGGCGATAAGAAGTAAGAAGAGCACCAGTGGTCCCGTTGTTTATGTTTGTTGGAACATTACAAGTTTCCGATGGAGAGAGCTCGAGGAAAGCTTTACACTCTTTAAGCCTCGAGAAATATTTCACCTCAGAAGGAGACAATGTTGCAAAGTAATACCCTTTAGCATCAGTTGCATCACTCAATATTGAGATTGGTGCTGTTTCGTAACCATGCTCATCGTTTGCTAGACATGTTATCCTGGCCACAGCTCCTGAATTCATCAACAAACATAGAGCGAAAGAAAAAAAAAATTAGGCAAATTTGTTTATAGAAAATGGGATTTTTGTCTTGATTATACATGTTTAGCTAGCAGAGGTAATTACCCTCCATTGCGGTGACTTTCGAGCCTGATTTGCAGTAAATAAGGCCTTGAATGCCCAAGATTGCAATGGGCTGATATCCTTTTTCTTCTTGTTTTGTTTTCTCAACGGTGGGATAGGGAGCATACCCACCAGCTGAAGCGATAACAACCAGCAGTGACAAAACAAGCAGAGAAATTGCAGAAATGGAATGCGTGAGAGCCATTTTCATTTACTTGAAATATGCTCCAACAGAAGAAGGATGGACCGATAGTTTAGAACTGTTGGATTATAGGGCATTAGCAGCGTGGCTTTTTATAGGGATGGCTCTTCATCATGAAATTAATTAATATACATGTTGTATTGGTATTAAGTTGGTGGCACGACAGGAAAGGAATCTATAGAGGGATGAATGTCCACCAATTAGTGCACAGACTATCTGCAACCAGACGTGCAAACCTCAAACGACAAGAATGAACAAATCAATAACTTTAAGTGATTTTTTTTTAAAAAATTAATTTATAAAGCAAGTCAATATCTATACATATAAATTCTTGGAGTCATGCCTTCATAAGGAATTAAATTAACCAGTTCATTTTAGTTCTCAAAGTAATACAAATAAATTTCAACTAGTTTACATTGGAAAGATCAACGCTGATATTTGTGAGTTGTACACTGGAAGCAATTCTGATGAATGCCTTGCCATGTCTTGGGAATGAAGTTTGATGATGCCATCTTGAAGGCTGTTGCCCTTGGTGGGTATTGTCTCTTTCAGTACCAACATGCATTTGTAGAAAGCATTTCTCAATCAAACTGTCATTGTACTTAATTCCATTACGTTAATGGGAGATTGACACTAGTATAAATTTTAACTATTATAAAATTTACATTAACAAAATCAATAAGGTTGGGTATTTTTTTATGATTTTTGATTTTATTTTTGATTTTAATATATATTAACGTGTGACATTATTAATAATAAACAGTTAAAATTATATCTTATATTTTTAATTTATATCATAAAATATAAAATTAATTTATAAATTTTGCTAACAATAAGAATATCGTGCCCCTAACTCACCACATTTATTGAGCAAGTCTTATGAGATATGTCTTTATGAAAATATGGCAGCGGCAATTTCCTCACATCAGCACATAATAATAATAATAAAAAAAAAAACGAACGAACAAAACTCAATCTCACCACCCTTGAATCCTTCTTCAAAAGCTTACAAATATAAAATTTAAGAAAGAAAAAATTGCTTAGACACATGAGATAAAACTTTAATAACCGTTTGAGTACTCATTCTCTACCTTTTTTGCTTTAGCCAGTTTATGATTTCATTACACATGTTTGACATATTTATACAGGTTCTATTTTCAGATTCATGAAATACTTTTGCATATCAACTCAAAGGATTTCATCACGTAAGTATATGAACCGAAAAATATGTACACTTATTATAACTGGCATTGTAAAGATCAACACTGATGTTTATGAGTACACAAGCAATTTTCTGAAGAATGTTAGCCACGCGGTGTGGCGGCAATGAAGTTCAATGATGTGGTCTTGAAGGTTGTCACCTTTACTGGTTATGATCGTCTTTCAATACCGGCATACATTATCACTAATTTGTAAAATGAAACACATTTGTTGCAGCTAGCATTGCTCAATCAAAATGTCATGGCACTTAATATGTTAATATGAGATTGCAACTCATACAAACTTGAACTATTACATTTTGCATTAACAAAACAAGAGCATGCCCTCAGCTTAGCACATCTATTGTCTTACTTAAAATGTGACAGGCAGCAATTTCCTTCCGCCAGTACATAATAATGAAATACAAACAACAAAACTCAATCTCACCACCCTTGAATATTCCTAAAAAAATTGCTCAGACTTGGGGATAGATTTTAATAACCGTCTGGCGTAGGTTCTGGGGTGAAGATAAAAGGTTGAACTCTGTACAATTTGATATGTTTTTCTTTGAGGATGCGAAAAGCGTCAAGCAGAGCACCACTCATCCCTTTATTAATATCAGTTGGAACTTTACAGGTCTCCGATGGAGAGTTCTCGAGGTATGCTCTACATTCTGTACGCTTTAAATTGTTGAAAAGCTTTGAAGCAGACGTTAATGTTGCAAAGAAGTAACCCTTTTCATCCGTTGCAGGACTCAAGATAGAGATAGGGGTGTCATAACCATTCTCATCGTCACCTAGACATGTTATGCAGAGGGATGTATTGTTTCATCTAAGAGTAATAATGCTTATAAAGGGAAGCAATTGTTCATGGAGAAGATACAATTGTTCATGAACAATTGTATCCAAAACGAAGTTATGCATCTGCCCATAAATAGCCACCATGAAATTTATAAATAAACAAGTAGTGGCAGTATAAAAATCATTCAAAAACAAATATTATATGTTTGTACTTTTTAGAGAGAGAAAGAGAGCAATTTGTGATCAAGTGTTTAAAACACGTTCTGATTTCAAGGTTTGGGTGTCTCTGCATGTACCCACCAGTCTCACGACGGTGTTTACAAGATCCAACAATGGTATCAGAGCTTGATTTTGTCGGAATTGCCCAAAAATTGGCCGAATCTTTATCACCATTTTTCGATCAATTTAGTTGTTATTTTTGAAGTTTTCTTGATTCAAACGTGTTCTACTCGTCAAGAGGAGTCCAAAGAAGCCGGAATCGCCGAAATTCGACGTCAAAAATCGCCGGAATCTGCAAATTTCAAAAGACCCGATGGCGCGTGCAGTACACGCGCCCTAAGGTTGAAGGCGAGTGGAGGCCACGCGCACGGAGCGTGCAGCACACGCGCCAGACCCGACCCCGAACCCGGCCCGACCCGGTCTAGCCCAGATCCGACCTGCTCCAACCGAGACCCGACCCGATCCAGCCCAGACCCGGTTCGGACCAGCCCAGAACCGGTTCGGTTCAACACAGAATCGGTTTGGTTAGACCGGACAGTCTGGTTCATACAGAACTCGGTCCACTCAGAAACCGGGTCCAACTAAAGCGGTCAGCTTGATCCATTTCCGGTTCGGTTGAACCGGTCGAACTTCACAAGCCCAGTTCAAGGCTCAAACGGACTCCGATCGAAGCGAAATTTGGTACCCTGAGGTTTATCGACGTGCCGGATTGATCTGTAGCATCAGAATTTTGATTTGAACACTCAAAATTCAGAAATTTTTGGAAGTACACTTAAAAATAAAAGAAAAACGCCGGCTTTGCACTATCTTGGTTTGCCTACACATCAAAGAAAGATTAGTTTCACTATTCCTGACTTGTGTATAAGAGAA
>JAXCLQ010000001.1:20182031-20209503 GCA_035584115.1 Cedrela odorata | reverse complement strand
TAATAATAATAATAATAATAATAATAATAATAATAATAATAATAATAATTGTAGAACCCGTAAAATTTGAAATAATTAAATTTTATTCAATTACAGTATTAATTATAAATTTACGAAGTTTTAAGTGCGAAGGAATCGATCTAAGTTACGCACGTATAGTTAAATCGAATTTTAGGTAATAAAACGTCATAGATACATATATAGAACTAAGTATATGATTTATTATTCTTTTATTTTCAAGATAATTATAAACAATGGAAGGACTAGATTGAAAGGATTTTAAAACTTAAGGGGTTAAAATATAAAATTTTTATAATTTAGGAAAAAAAGTATAAATAAGAAAAATATGGGGCCACAATTAAAATAATTATATTATTATATTATGGCCCAATGAAATGTATTCCTAAGTCAAGCCCAAGATATTTATAAGTTAAACTAATATGCCCATGTAAACCCAAATTCCAATTTTATACCTTTAAGCCCAAATTAATTAATCCATAATTAATTTAATTCAAAATAAACACATTTCTTTTATAAATTCTCTCCACAATCTTCACCTTCCATTTGTTGAGATCTTAACATTCCATGTGTCATCCTATTAGTCAATTTAAATGGTTTATGGATAAGGATGAATTTAGATAAAAATGAGTGGAAAATGAGGTGGCAAACATTTGGCCATTTGATTTGGAGAAGTGATCCAAGTCCTTCATTTGTAAAGGTTAAATAAAATATAACATTCAATGTTTTAAGTTTTCAAATTGAGACAAAATTTGGACAAGAGAAATGGGAACAAGTGAGCCAAGGAGAAAAAAAAAAAAAAAGAGAAACAAGGCCAATTTTATGTTTTAACTCTACATTTCTCTAGATAATTCTATTTTTGTTTTGACCAATCATAAGCCAAAAGAAAAAAGATAAAATAGAAGCAAAAAAGGAAGAAAAAAAAGTAAAAACAAGGAGGAGAAAAAGAAAGGATGACCCACTTCTTAATTAATTTTTATTAATCTAGCCTATTTTTACTTTTATTTACTTATCTAGATACTTCTATATTTATCTAAAGTAATGAAGAAATAAAAAGAAGAAACATAAGAGAAAAATCAAGTAGAAAACATGAAAGAGGGAGTAGAGAAAATAAAGGAGAAACGTGAGGTGAGGAAGGAGTTTGGCCTTGGGCTTGTGAAAGAAAAAGGGAAATTTATCAAGCAAGAAAGAGAAGGCCAAATCAAGGGAGGAAGAAGAGTGGTATGGCCGAATATGGAGAAGAAGAATGAAGGAAGGGAAAAGAAAAAGGAGGAGAGGAAGATAAATTGGTTTTAGAGGTAAGTATATGTGATATGTTTATGGTTTTAAATTTTTATTTGTTATTTTATATTTATATTATGTTGAATTGATGTAAAACTTAAATTTGTGGATTTTGTGAACAAGAAGGAAATGCCATAAATGTAGTATATATGTATGGGTAGATGTGTTTTGATGTTGAATGAAGAAGAAATAAAGGATGAGAAGGTGTGTGAAAATTATGTATTATATATGTATATTGTTGATGAGAAAAGTAAATGGTAGAGATGTTATATAAATGGCAGGGCATACACTGAACTTTTGTGACCATAGTTGATGACAATTAGGTATGACAAATGTAAATATAAAAAGGTTATAAAGCATAAAATGGTGATAGATTTGTAATGAAGAAAACTGTGAGCAATGTTTGTGTGTGCGTAATGTGGCGAAAACAATTGTGAAACCAAGAGAAATATGAGTGGTCATTGTGCGCTCCCATATGGCTGTTTAGAGGACAAAAAAATGAAGAAACTAGGGGTAATAGGTCGTAGCTTTAGTGGCCGAAAGATGTCAAAACCGTATGGCCAAAACAAGGCGTGATGGTTGCTGAAAATTCTGAGCAGGATTCAAAAAAATAAAATCTGGGAGAATTTCTAATATCGGATTGAGTCGCTGTAATTTCTATGAAAATTAGACATCTAGGAGTACAACATATCCAAAATTCAGTTCATTTCGCGAAGAAATGAAATTGCAGTAAAGTTTTGAAAATGACAGTCCTGCCAATGACATACCATGTTTTAATGCATCACATGTCGAAAATTTGGGGTAACTTAGGTAATCGAAGTCGAAATCTAAATCCGCAAAGTGCGATGGAAACTAGACTCGTAATAGATTGTGTCTCCAAAAATTTATGTCAAAATACATTGTCAATTTTGAACGGCACACATTTTTCTGATGGGTAGAATGTAAAATGTTGAATAAAATGGATTTTAAAACAAAGTTAGTTAGTGACTTGGGTAAAAATTTAAATGTGAATACAATAGACAATTATAATCACATTGAGGTTTTATTAGGTGGAAAATCCAAGTATAATATGTATATTTATTTATTAGATAAATATGTTATATTAAATATTAACGAGAAATCGTTTAATTGTAAGTTAATTACTAGAATAGTTGACTCCAATACCTTGAATTGGGTAGAATAAATCATAACTGGTGAACAGATAATTTATTTTCAAAATATTTTATTTTTTAATAAAATATTATTTATACAAAATATTTTATTTATGAATATTTTAAAAAAATAATTTAAATGAATATTTATTTTATTTCTTTAAAAAGTACGGTTGATTCAAATGTTAAAAATGCACATATTTTATGGATTTGATTTAACTGTTTAATTATACTATGAACTCAATGTTTATGAATATCATATATATTTGAAATTATATATTGGAGTAAGAGTAAATTGTTAGAAAAATGTATTGAACATGTGTGAATTGTTTTGTGGATGACTGATTTAAAATAAAATGATTTTATGTGAATACATGATGTATATAATGAATATTGTGAAATGGATTTTATATTGTGAATTGGTGTATCGTGCTCTTGGTAATGTTTCTGTGCAGATAACCCTCCCTTACTCAGGGGAAATATAAGAGAGTGAAATAATGTTTCCTAATATGGGTAAAATTCTCACAGTAGTCTGATTTATGATTGGTGGACAAGGAGATCCCACCAGGATGTAGCAATCAGGCTAGTAAGACAAAAAGACAGGGCCGTTACTTTTTTAGATAAGTTGGTGTTTTATACCGTACTTTTTATCTAGATTAACACTAACGAGATGGTTAATGAAATTGTTTTATATGTTGGTATAGAAAAATTCGTTAGTAGGTTTCGAGATATCACCGGGAATGTTTCGAGGGATAATTTCTTGACAAGCCCAGAAATTGTACTTAAACGTCCACAGATTTTTATACATGAAATAGTTTTATTATATTTTATTTATTAAAGTGATTGTGTTTTAAACTGTTATGAATTAATTATGTTTTAAAATTTACTCTCTTACTCCATAATATTTGATTTTATTACTTTATTTTAATCCACTCACCGGGTCCTTAAAACTCACCCTCTTCATTTTTCAGTGTGTAGGATTAACAAGTAGTTGCAAAAAAAAGATAGATTTTAAGATAATGGAGACCCAGGCGGAGAACAATAGATACGCACTACAGTCATTATGGCATATATGTCTATCATGCATCCGAGAGTATTATATAGGTTAGATATGAGCATCCTTAAAAAATATATGTTTATGTTACATCAATTATTTTATTATACCAAACTTTTTGTAATACATTAAACATTTTCTATATAACATTATTGGATTCACTGCATTAAGTGATTTATGCATTATGATTAACAATATTTGCTGATTTAAAAATTAAATATACGCATTAATACATGTAGAGAGAGTGAGGTTTGAGGTAACAGTGGAGTTTGTTACTTGTCGATAGCATCTTCTAGTTGAAGGTGTTACAATAATACTAATTTTTCAATTAAAAATTTGGGAAGATTAATTTTTTAGCAGTTATTAACTTTTTTTTTTAATTAAGTTTTAGTAAACAAATTGGTTAATGTCAAATACCTAGTTATTAACTTTTTTTTAATTAAGTTTTAATAAACAAATTGGTTAATGTCAAATACTTATTTGATTATATATATAAAAAAAAAAGTAAGAAGTTTGAATTTATTTTTTATTAAATAATAAAATTATATATATAGATATACACACACGCGAAAAAGGACCACACGAAAAAAGACCATACTTTAACAACACGACTGAGCCGCAAAATTGAGTGCGGCGGCTAGTGACATCATAAACAGTAATTCAAATGATGCCTTAAAGGCGTTTATTTTAATAATCATAGTAAATGAAGTAACATTAGTGAACATTAATGGTAGCCACGTCTCTCCCACTTGTCATGCAAAACAAAACAACCGGGTCTTAGTTGTCAGAGAATACTGCTTAATTATCCTAATCCGTTGTTAGTATTACTGACTATTATTTATTTATTTAAACACTAATTAATTAATTGATTTTAAGCATTCTCTTGACCAGTGGTGGTTAACCGGCCAATTCGACAGATTTGGACTAGTTCGGATAGGATTAAGAGTATGTTATCTTAGTTAGAATTCGAATTTAGAAGCATAATAGATCGAGTCGGGTAACGATTCTTAAAATATAGAATCGATTCGATCTATTGAGATAAATAGTGTTAGATTAAACTAATTTTAATTAATTTTAAACCAATTTAATTTAGACAAGTTGATTTATTTTTTTTTTAATTTTTAATTTGATTTAGCAGTTAAATTGTCTCAGATTTATCGATTTGGCCTTTCAAATCAACAATCTTACAAATTTAGCTCGTTCCAAGTCTACACAAGTCAAATTTTCAATTCAACACAAATCGAATTTCCAATTCATTCTACTTTAATCCGATGCAATTCAACCCATATTTACATATTAGTAACCAGTTCGGTCTGTCTATCATTCACATTGGTCGACGCAAATTAAGTTTTTCTAGGGTCGAGCCCTGATCTGCAAATTTAGCCTACAGGGTCAACAATCCTATAGGCTCAACCGATTTCAACTTTACACGGGTCGGATTTTCGAATCATTCAATTTTGACCCGATCGAATCCGTATTCACATAATTCCTAATCGGCTCGGCCCGTGTATTATTCGCATCGGCCGACGAAAATTAAATTTTTCTAGGGTCAAGTCGGGCAGTAGGCTAACCAGGTCCAATAGCTACCAGTACACATGACTTGGTTATGAAGTTTGACTGTCCTTGGTTTTTAAGTCAACTCACCTGCCTCCTTGCCCCAATGCAAGCATTTATATATTTCAAAAAAAAAAAAAATTGAATAATTTTAATAAAATCATAATTTTTTATTTATAATTTATTAAAATACGAATTATATTATATATGCCACTGATATTACATATTAACAAACATCATAATTATCTTTAGTTTGTATCAGAGACTTTATACAATATTTTATATTTATTACTCTTGAATAACATTGCTTTGATTTAAATCATGGGTTCATTGACAGAAATACAAAATATTTATTTTAGATATTCAATTAACGTGTTTCTGTTCCAAATTCCAATCCTTCGAGAGACTCAAGACTCTGGTCTCAAGTTCTAGCAAACAAATCCATGATTTAATGGAAATGAATGAATGAGCAGTACGAAACGAGTAAATCTTAAGAAACTTCCGAATCTCGATTGATTCTACGGTCATCCGCCAACCTAACCCCACCAACTTTTTCTTCTAATATATAAACCCCCAACTTCTTCTCGTGTCTCTTCGTTCTTCATTCAAAACCCTTTTGGATTCTCCTTCGTTACTAGTTGATCTCCTTTAGTATTCTTTCTTCTGGTAAAAACCCACTATCTTAGTTGATTGTTTAGTTTATTTTTCTCTGTGAAGTAAAGAATTATGTGTGGTGGTGCTATCATCGAAGACTTCATACCTCGCCGGCGTGGTCCTCGCGTCACCGGTTCTGACCTCTGGCCTGACTCACCCTTCGCTACTCAACCCGGCAACAACTTCGAATCATTTCTGAATTCGTTCAGCGGTGGTGACTACTCTGTCACTAATCTCAAACGGTCCCAGAACTCTTCAGGTACCAATTTTAGATTTTTCTCCCGTATTATCTGTTTTCATTTTTTTTAGGAAAAGGGTCTGAGTGTGGATTTTGAACAGGTTATGGGCAAGTGGAGAAGAAAGCGAAGAGGCAGAGAAAGAACCTATACAGAGGAATAAGGCAACGACCCTGGGGCAAATGGGCAGCTGAGATTCGTGACCCAAGAAAAGGGGTTCGAGTCTGGCTTGGTACCTTCAACACAGCCGAAGAAGCTGCTAGAGCCTACGACAGAGAAGCCCGCAAGATTCGCGGCAAGAAGGCCAAAGTTAATTTCCCCATCGAAGACAGCTACGTCAACACCCCTGCTCAATATCATCATAAACTAAATCCCAGTCCCCCTCTATATCAGCCGCAAACTCATCTTGTTCTAAATCATAATTTTTCTGAAGGTTTTGGTTTTGAATATGGCTTTGATCTGAACCAAATGGGGGGATATGGGGCTGGGAATGCCGACCAGATTGTTACTTCTGGTGAGGAGAATTCTGCCTCTGGTTCTGAGGGTGGTTATGATTCAACAGAGATACTGAAATTTAACCAGAGCGTGAATGATGATTCTTTTGCTCAAATGAAGGTGGAAGAAGAGGAGGAAATGCGAAAAGCTGAAGAGGAAGAGAAAGAAGTGCAGAAGCTGTCCGAGGAGCTCATGGCTTACGAAGATTACATGAAGTTCTATCAGATTCCGTATCTCTATGGGCAGTCACCTGCTGTGCCTAATAATAATAATGTGCAGGAAAGTGTTGTGGGTGATCTTTGGAGCTTTGACGATGCTGCTGCCTCTGTCCCTGTGAGCTCAACGGCTCATTAACTGTGTCGTTTTCATTTATTTGTTGATCTTAGTCTCCTTTGCACTGTGTATAAATTCGGCTTGTTTAGTGATCTTGGTGTAGGATTATGTTTAAATTTGTAATTTCGTAGATTGGATTAGAACATCATGCTGTGTAAGTTCAACCTACTAAATGAAATTGTATCTTTCAGTTCAGCCAATAAAATGAAGCTCCTTTTCTCTACTCCTCCGCCTGCTCTGATTTTTCTCTTATTCGTCGATATCAGCGAAGAGAAAGCATAACATCAACATATTCAATATTATCTAGATTTCCCTATTTTCATCGACAAGCAAATAATGCCTGATCGGCATGGAATTCCCCATATCCGTTCACTTCATATTAACAATTTTCGATTTTGTGTGATGGGTTAACAAGCATGAGGTGAAGTTTAACACGTGGGAAGATTGGAATAGAATATTAGAAAGAATTCTGAAGTCCCACCAAGAAGAAGTGAAGTGTCAAATGCAAATTGATGACTAGGAAGCAGGCGAAAAATCAGCAAGTTGCTGATCTGTCAGATATGACAGATTTTGGGCGATAAGGGACTCCCGTTCATTCCACGTTCTCACTAGTCATTCCCAGCAGCGCTACTGGTTTCGTGTTACTACTCCGGTTCTTATCCTTCACGGTTGGCGCACATAGTTTGGCTTTAGTGACTGGTATAAGAATAACACCACGTGTTAACACGTATTTGTCTGATGTGATTGTAGTATACGAGAACAAAGAGTAATATGTTTAATAAATTGTGTAATTTTATATATGTATTTTAATAATTAAAAATTTATATTTAAATTTGATATGTGATTTAATTTATTTAGTTTGAAAATATATATTTTTTATTTTTTAAATCAAACTGATTCTTTAATTCAGATCTAATTTCACAATCTTCAAAATTAAAATTTATTTTAAAAAAATGTTCATTTTTGGAAACAAATTAATTTTGATTTGGAACAGTGGGTGTGCTTAGAAACTTTTTGGAGCACATACAGTAACACTCATATTTTATTGGGTCATAAGAAACAATTCGGCTGAAAGAACAGTTTTTCTGTGGCCCATGATCGTTAACATGTGGACGTCCCAATTATCATAACTCGTCTCGAAGGACCCAAACCCGAACCAGCCCAAATGACAAACGAAACCACTTAGAAACCCTAGAAGCTAACCCTTAGTATATAAACTTGAATCACATCTTTCCTTGCCTCTTCTCGTTCGGCTGCTGCGAAGAGAGACAAGTCGCTGAAGGGAGATGGTTTCGCTCAAGCTTCAGAAACGGCTCGCAGCGAGCGTCCTCAAGTGTGGGAGAGGGAAGGTGTGGCTCGATCCAAATGAAGTCAACGAAATTTCCATGGCCAACTCACGTACGTGTTCACTCTGCTGTTTTTTGGTCTTTTATTTTCTTTCTGGTGATATTTTCTTTATCTGTTAAATTCGTCTTTAAAGGGTGTGTTTGTTTGCCGAGAATTCAATAATAAAGGATAAGAAATGAATTATTAAAGTCTTATTTGGACTAGGGTATAAGTAGTTGTTAAAGATTCTAAGCTCGTTTTGTTTGCCAAGGCTTATACTTGATGTGTGCTTATGTACGTGGTGTTGACACCATTAAGTTTATTTATGCTACTTAAAGATGAAAATTCAGAACTAGATAAGCTTATTTTCTTGTGCTTTTCTTGGTCTGCTGTGTTTATTTGTGGGTGATAGCTTGTTTGCTATATGGCAGTAAATTTACTTGGAGGTAGCAGTGGTATCTCAACTTTTGCTAGTATTTTCCTGGAAATTGCGAAGAAAGTAAAATTAAAGCACTAATTATATTGATTCTGTTATTCAGAATTCTGAGAATTTAGTAGTTTTATTCAAGTATTTTGGCTGGAGGTTGATGCTTAAGTCTAATCATATTATTTTTGTTGATTTGATATTCGGTAAATGAATTATCCTAATCAACTAAGTCGGGATTTGTGTGTTAATTGCTTGATTTGGTGCTCAAGTTCAAGTTCTCAGCCAACTTTAAACAAACTCAGTGCTAGTATCTGTTTGTTTGTGCTATTTAATGTTTTTTGGCTCTCTAGTACACAGTTCATGATATTTCCGAGAGACTGATTTAATTATTCACCATAGGAATGTGGAAATATGTCTCTCTGGATATTTGATTGTTTTCTTATTACTGTTTATTGATGCATGAGTTTCGAACTGCAGGTCAGAACATCAGGAAGTTGGTGAAGGATGGTTTTATCATTAGAAAGCCAACCAAGATTCACTCTCGTTCCCGTGCACGACGCATGAATGAAGCTAAGAGAAAGGGCCGCCACTCTGGATATGGTATTTTTCAGTTAATTATGGATATTGAAATTTGAGTGAATTTGGGTTTGAATAAAGTGCAGTTTTGGACTCATTATTATGGTGGTGTTGTGGATAGAGTACTCAAATTCTTATTAGTCTTGTTGATCCTAATGTTCTTGCATTTTTCTGGACAAAGCATTACATATGCTGTCCATCAGTTCAATGTATCAAGTGTTTGGCATATATTTTATACTCACTGAAAACTGTGTTTATTACATTAGGTCTTCCACTGGTGTGCTTGGATAAGAATTTTTTTATTAAAAAAACTTAAAGAAGTTCAAATGAAATAATTAGCAGTTCTTATTACCAATTCTAGGTAAGCGTAAGGGAACAAGGGAAGCAAGGCTGCCAACAAAAATCTTGTGGATGAGAAGAATGCGTGTTCTCAGACGCTTGCTCCGTAAGTACAGGGAAGCTAAGAAAATTGACAAGCATATGTATCACGATATGTACATGAAGGTGAAGGGTAATGTCTTTAAGAATAAGCGAGTTCTGATGGAGAGCATCCACAAATCAAAGGCTGAGAAGGCAAGAGAGAAAACTTTGTCTGACCAGTTTGAGGCTAAACGGGCAAAGAACAAGGCTAGCAGAGAGAGAAAATTTGCTAGGAGGGAAGAACGTTTAGCCCAGGTAAGGACGTTAATAGCATATAAGATATTTCAATTTTGGCAATCCCCGTGACAATATTTCCTTTGTAAATGACTATGTTGTTCTCCTAATGCCTCGTCTCTATAACATCGTATTGATCTACACATGCCAATATGACTGCAATCGGTGTGAGTTATTTTGTTTGCTTAAATTGTGACAATTCTTTATCTTTGCACAGGGACCTGGCGGAGCACCAACAACAGCACCATCTGCTGCTGCTGCATCGCAGTCAACTGAGTAAGTATATATAGAAGAGTGGATTACAGTGTAGTTGAATGCAATTATTTCCCATGTGGTAATTTTTCTGCCTTTTGCAGGGTACCAAAAAAATTCAAGAAGTGAGACCTATTAGTAATCCAGTGACGGATTTGACTCTAGATAGCTTTTGCCCTCGTTTACTGAGGTAGAGTAGGTATGTTGAACCAATGTTCTTTTTGGTTTCTTTTGGACCTTGTTACTTTAATACTGAAGATGAAAGGAGGTTTCTTGTTATTTGTTTATTTGCTACTTTCTTCTTGTTATCGGGTGTTACTTCTCGTTTTGTTACTTGTACGTGAGTTGCATCAGTTTCTGTTGTGTATATGCCATTTTTAATTGATCGATGGAAAAGGTTGTCAGGACCTATTTTCGAGTCATGAACAACCGTTGTCCGTGAATAACTCGATGTGTAAGTTTGATAAAAAAATTTATCAATAGATGCCGTAGTACTGTTTTTGGTTACCATAAAAAGCCATTTCAGTTTGTGTATAAACACAAACAACGGGGACTTGAGTAACTAAGACTATGAGTGGCATCTATGTGGTGGCGAGTACTGTTTGATAACAGTTTAGACCTCAGCTCAGGTCTAGATTGAATTGATTTCTTTTAAATCACCGCCATTTAAATGTTTTGGCGAATCTAATATCCGAAGGAATTACAGTTTGGCCATACCCTCACACACCATCTCTAGGGAAGGTTTGTAGACTTTCCATTTCACATCAGGAGTCAAAGTAGGAAGTAGCTCATCAGTGAAATGTGCGACCAAGAAAGGTGATTTTTATTTTAATTCAGTGAGGATGTTTTTACAATTAGGATACAGAAGTTCTATTTGAATTAAGGTAATAAATTATATTAGACTGATCATTATATCACACCAGGAGTTAGTTAATAGGTGCTACGGTTTGTATAAGAATTTTAGCAAGTTAAAAACTGCCTCAAGATGGGATAATAAGTTCCCCTATTCAGACCAATCAGTGATGCAGGCTAAACCTATCTGTCTAGAAAATAGTAATTTAACCTGTGAAGGATGACACACTCATACAGGGAAAATAGGTGGACGAACAGAGCATTTGTTTGCGACTATCTACCAGCACCCATTGGCATGTTTTACTTGTAAATGCAACGAGTCTCACCTGCATGCCCTTATTGATTACGACATACAATCAGCCAGGATATGCTGGGTTGTACGAAATCTCGTGGCAGATTTAGATTTCCATGTTTTTCTCACTGTAGATGTAATGCCTGCAATAAATAATGGTATATAATTGTCCGTACTGACCGAAACCTTGTGCATGTGTGGGGTAATCATATCATTTCAATCAAGCGCACAACCGAAGATTTATTAATCCAAAATTCTTACCTGTATGATGCTAAATCTTAGTTAAAGACGAATGACAACCTATAACCATTTTAGAGCGATACTAATACATTAAATCCAATTCTTGGGTTGGACAGTAATCTTGCTTTCACTCACTATTGACACATGATAAAGTTCGGGCTGCCTGGTTCTTATCAGCACCATTTCTTGCCTTCAGCCTCAAACAGCATCGAAAAGGATGAGTCATACCTTAAATGAGCTCCATCTGATAACACTGGCATCTACAGACTTCTTTGGTACGGCAATTTGGATGAAGCTACCACATCATTATCTCTAAATAGTGGTTTATGTACAGTGAGATCTGCACTTCCATGACTTGCTCGACCTTTAGGTGCAACTTGCTGTTTGGATGAATTGTAAGGATTGTTGCAAATCCCCAGTTTAACAAGGAACGTAGCCGTGCTTCCTTTGTCAAGGCCATCACTCTCAATCCAAATGTGCCCTCCCATGAGATTTACAAACCTGATTCAATCATTTGTAAGTGTAAAAGCTGAGGAAAATTTAATTGAGCAAGGAACAAGAGGCAAGTAAACCTTGATACTATTTGATAGTTCCTAAATCAAGGTTCTTGCAGAATACTGAAATACATATTTCCTAGCATTTACCGTCTACAAATGGCAAGTCCAAGTCCTGCTCCACCACTACTTCGGCTGGAACCACTTCGAGACTTAGCAAATTTAGTAAAAAGAAGTGGAATATCTTGTGAAGGAATACCACAGCCAGAATCATTGACCTGCAGTGCAGTGACAGAGATAATAGGGTCAATGAAGAACAAGACTGTCAAAAAACTCAAATGAAACAAGCTGAAAGAGAGTCACATTCACTAGTGGTCAACCTGTACTCGTAGGTAGAAGTGGCCATCAGTTGACACTGGGTAAAATTCAGGCGGTCGCCAGTCTCTTGAAGACTCTGGTTTTGCGACAGAAGCTATAATGGAAACATAACCCTCCTTTGTGAACTTTACAGCATTACCCACAACATTCAAAATAGTTTGCATGAGCCGTTTCTCATCACCAACAGCGTAAGTAGGTAATTCTGGGGCCATAGTCAAAGTCATGGGTAACTTCTTTATAGATGCAATGGGCTTTATCAACTTAATGACCTGTGATCAGAGACATAAAAATCAATAATGTAACCCAGGTGCCTTGCAGGAGAACTGGACAGGGCCAAGGTTATTTTCAAATCCATCGGTAAAACTTTTTGAAGTACAGAATTAGGAATCGTTACCTCCCTCAAAACTACATGAAGATTGAATGGTCCATTGTCTAATTCCAGGCTACCATCTTCAAGTCGAGAAAGATCTAAAACATCGTCAACTAGTGATGTCAAAAGGTTGCTACTTTTTAGAACTGTCTCTATCATAACCCTTTGTTCCGGAGTTAGTTCAGTCTCCAAAAGAAGTGATGATAGTGCAATAAGTGCATGCATCAGAGTCCTCATTTCATGGTTCATTACAGCACGGAAATCATTGCGAGCATGGATTGCCTTCTCTGCCTCTCGACGAGCCGAATCTAAAGCAACATTCTGCTCCATGAGCTGATCACGTGCCCGCATAGACTCTTCAAGAATAGCAGCATGTGAAAGGGCAACAGCTACCTGCATGAGTATTAAAGAATAACTTGAGCATGGGAGAACATGCCCAAAAAACAGTTCTAGTTTTGCATTTTACAAGGGAATACCAGGCATTAAAGCAAGGAACAAAATTGAATAATGGATGACATATACTATGCAAAATGAAAACTTATAGAATGAAAGAAGATAGTTTTATTGGTAACATGTCTAGAAAATTTCACCAAGATATACCATGAAATTGTAATATTTAAAAGAGTAACTGCAAGACTTAATCATGTGCCCTTGTAAATATTGCCAATGAACAACAGAGTAGATTAATGCAGTTAATACATTATCAATATCTTAATGATTGTTGTGGTGGACAAGCATCGGTAAATTATTGGCATATGGAACAAAAGAAGGAAAACGAAAATTCAATTCTCAGACACAGCCCCATCTTACACCTTTACCATCTGTGACAAAGCCAAGAGACTACTAACCACTCTTTACTTTATTTATTTTTCATAAGAACCACTCTTTAAAGTATTTAGACTTTAGAACAAAAAGTATGACAAATCTAATGAAAAATGTGAAGACCTCTCATTCCTTCTGCTAAAAAGATGAATTCCAAATGATAAATTCTGCGCAAAAACTTTATAAAAGATTATTCTTACCTATATATAGGCAAACTCAGTCAGGGTACAGTTTGGTAAACCAAAAAATTATATGGTGTGATATTTACAGAGACAGCCATTAAAGAGCAAGAAAGAAAAATTTAAAACGTAAAATACCTGATCTGCAACAACTTCAACTAGCTCCAACTCATGGTCTCGCCATTTTCTACCACTGTCTGTGGGGAGCATCAGAACCATGACTGCATAGCTTTTTGCAGAGAAGTCAGGCCAATCATTAATTTGGAAATTTGAGAGATGTAAAAGAGGTACCCGGACCGCAACAATGTCAGGTGGCACATATCTTCCAACAAGAGATCTGATCCTTGCCAATGGGCAGTTATAGGGTAAACGCATTGCTTGAGCACTACTAAAGACTTCATTGACTATAGAAAGGTTTATTGGTACAGAAGATCCAACTTGTATTTGGTTGTGTAGAGTATAAGAAAGTTCTAGATTTATACCAGTTCGTGATGGCATCCACAAAGCACATTCCTCAAGGCCTAAGGTTCTTCCCAGCTCAACAAGAGTGGTTTTAAGAATTGTATGTCTGTCAAGTGTGCTTCTAATTTCATGAGTCAGCATTTTAACATGTCTTCCAGTTTCTTCTTGAGTAAGGATAAGGCCCATCTCCCTGTCAAGTTCTTCAGCCCTATTTCTCAGAAATAGTTCCCTAGTTTTCACACTCAATAGATCAGGAATGACGTGAACAAGCATCAAAGCAGTTACACATGATACAAAAGCACAAGCCATCTTTGCAACAGCCATCATCACAGCAACAGCTCTGGAATGCAGAGTGAATGTCCACAAGTTTATGAAGTGGGTCGCCCCACATAGAATAATAAAAGCACCAAACTGCAAAAGCACCCATCTGTATGGGAAGAGGGCCGACCTTTGCACAAAGTATATAAGCTCCAGGGGAATGGAGAAATACGCTAGAGCAATCAATATATCTGAGATATACTGATACCTCACCAAGATTTCATCAGGGGGCCATTGTGGATCAATGCAACAAGACTCCATTATCAAACAATTGCTTACCAATCTGAGAATAAACAGAGTAGATTATCATCATAATAGCATCAATACTCAAGATACCATATGATACAATAAATTCAAAGATAACTGATATCATAGCTAAGACAGAACACATATCTTAGATCAAAAGAACAATACATCTTATCTAAGGAACACAGGGGATGATATATCCCGTTAACATCATGAGGCAGGATATTAAGCATACCTCCAATAATATTCTGCATCAACTTATTCCCAAAAACTTGGTTTCCAACTGGTTTCCAGAAAAGACTACAGCTAATTACACCATTAAAACCCTCCCATTTTCTACGCACAAGAATACCTCTATATATTATTAAATTCTCTTAAGAATCACTAATCCCACAGAATTATGCTAATGTAATCACGCCTCTTCAATAACCTCCAAGTAAGATCTATCTTTGAAACTCAAACTTGCTCCCTCCTTGATCAAAACTTAAATTGAAAGAAACAGCAGAATATAACGTGCGAGTAGAAATCTAACACCTCCTCTTTTAAGAAACTCACTACCTCTTCTCATTATCATTAAATAACCAGACTAAATCCTTTACAGTAATTTAACACTTTACAACGATCACCTCCATAACAGGAATTTAAAAGGAAACAAAAGAAAAGGAAAAAGTTATAATCATATTCAGAGATGGTAAGTAAAGGAAACAAAAGAAAAGGAAAAATTTATAATCATATTCAGAGATGGTAAGTAATCTTTGCGCAAAGTTAAGCAATGAGAAGAAAATGAAGAGAGTGTTATTACCAAGCTGATATAAGATAGAGAACGGACGTTCAGAAATTATTAGCAGAGGAAGAGTGCGCGATCTGAGACATCCATTATTAAGCTCTCCCCAATAACAAGAGACCTTGTACTTCCATGAAAAAAGAATTTGAGTAGCAGTACAAAAAGAGGAAAGTGGAGGCAAGTCCAACTGAAAAAGGGTCTAGTAAATATTGTAACACGTGCGAAGACTGAACTTGTACGGATGGCCCCGATTTCTACAGGTTGTATCACACGTGTGACTCATTCATTTGAAGTTAGTGATGACTCGGATACAAATTCAATGAACGAAGCTGAGAGGCATCTTTGTCCTCCCCTTTGCTGCTATAAATTACAATATGTCCCATGTTGGCATAATAAATAAATAAAAATTAACAAATTGTAATATTCAATTTGGGGTTTGACTACAATTCGGTGCGGGTAATATAAATTTAATTTTTTTTAATTTTTATATTTATTATTTTGATTTTTTAATTTTTTAGTTTTATATTATAAAATATAAAATATAAAATATAAAATATAAAATATATGATATATATCTTAATCAAAGTCTTTCAATTTCGTTATAATATTATTGCGTCGATCACAAAGGTGCAATAAGTGCATGCTTGTTGCCCCAAATATTAAAAAAATGGCTCACTTGTCAACAATGTGACAACCATGCCTACGATTGTGTTGGAACCCAGTCTAATGATCTAATCCATTTGACGTTCAAAACATCAAAACAAAAGTTGGGCACGCTTTTCAAACTAGGCGGGCATTTTCATCCTTCTCGACAAATAGTAAGTGGTAACATACATTGCATCAGGAGACTGGTCATCATGCCGCCATCAATAACAGCGACCTTATATTATATAAATTATATAATTCAGATGTCACTAATTATAATACCAAGACTTATATTTTGCTTTGTGTCGTGGAAAACAATTGTGCTCTTAGAAATTGTCTTCATCTTGATTGTGCAGCAATAGCATTACACCTTTGTTACTAAGAGGAACTATCAAGTAGGAAGGAGAGTGTTGTTCTATGCCGTCACCAACAGCACGATCTTTCCAACAGTTGTAGCCTGTCGAGAAGGACATGAAAGGAAAAAGGTCATGTGTTGTTAAGAATCAAAACGTGTATAAATGATAGATTAATAGATTCGTCATTTCAAATAATTCTAGAATAAGAATATATAATTAAATCATTGGTAAAGATGGTAAAATTTAACCAAGACTTTCTTTTACTAAATCTTCAGCAAATTGGTGAATCAATTAATTACTCAGCCCCAAATTTAATGGCTCAACAAGGAAAAACCAAAATCAAAGCAATAAGATTCTGCATTAACACAGTCACTAATAATATAAGAAATCACTATGATAAGTAGGAAGACAACGGGGACTCACGAGATCGCCTCACTGCAGATGCATCATAAGTTAGTAATACATGACAGTCAACAATCTTTAATTAAGGCACCTATACTGTGCCTTTGCTCCGCACAAGTTGAGTGAGATCTTTAGATGTATACCGAAAGTCCTAACAATTGACATATACCTGTACTTCCAGCTTAGCTCTCAACAGACAATCTACTTCTTCCTCTCACCCCCTCCCCTTTCTTTGGCAAAACGCTGTTGAGGCTCTAAATGTACTTCAGAAAGCATTTCTGACCAAAGTTCTTCAAAATTATCATGAAAACCCTTCTGAAACCATTCCAAAATTTCTGAATGCAGAGCCCTGGGATTCTCCTTCCACGCCTTCTTCAACAATGCACAGCTGTCAATTGACCTAGTCTTTAACTTATTTAGAAATCTGCCAACCCGTCTATGACCAGATTGCTCTGGCTTTAAAATGGTACTAGGATGGGCTGCCATGAATTTCTGGACATATCTTAAACAAGGCAACACCCGACCTTCAAGCAAAGCACATGCAAATACTGACACACGATGCTCATTCTCTCTACTAACTGGCAGACTATGCAATGGGAGTTCCCATTGATGAGACCCAAATATTGGATTAACCCAATGCAATACTTGGTCTTTATGACAGTCATAAAAATATTTGGAGCTTTCAAGGGATTCTGAAAAACAGCACAAGGGCTGAGCATATTCAACAAGCCAATCTGCTTTCACCCTTGTTGCTCCATGCATATATGGCCGTTTTGTGTACAACAGTTCACTGTACACCAAATACTCGGGGGCTGAATTAGCAACAGATGACCTACGATGGAGAAACACATCTTCTTTAACCATGCAGGCTTGATACCGAACAGCATTTACTTTTCTATCTCCTGCCAAAGATCCTGACTTCAGTCTAATGCGTTTGGCAACTTTATCGACCCAGCCAGCACAGATAGCTCGGCATAAGAGCTCTTCCTCATTCTGTAAAAGAACATTCTTACTGGAGGAAATCCTCCAAGAGTTTTCTACATCGTCCAGAGTTCCATAAGTCCATGAGAAATCCTGATCACAATTAACATTTTGATTAAAGACCAAACGCAGAAGCTGCTTTCTCAACTTGGACATTTCCTCCATGGTTTTTAGGTGTAATGCATTTTCATTGCAGAATTCCACTGGGCTTTTAGAAAGTTCGAAACACTGTAAAGCATAAGCTATGGTCAAAACATCACTGGCAGGGTTAGAAAATTTTGCATGGGACACTTTAGCCACTTCTTTTAATTTCTTTTTCCTCAATTTTTCTTGCTTGCTCATAATATCCTCACTATCTAGAACATTAGATCTCTCATCCTGTTCCAAGTCATCACCATTAGTTTGACTTCCTTCCAACTGGAAGACAAAAGGATTTGACAAGCTCAAAGCTGCTGCTGCTGCAATTGCATATCCCAAAACTAGATTTGCTCGGCCATAACTTTTCACTTTCATAATTTGGATAAGTGTAAGGAGCATGCGGGAGTGGCGAGGACTCATGGGGTAGTGAGCCATGGCCTTCCCCAAGGTTGTCAGTCGTCCATTGCTATCAAGAGCTTCAAGTGCCTTCAAGCAGCGTTCTGCTTCAACCAAAGCAGTAGCCTCAGGGGGTGTTGGAAATGGAAAATTTGCGACCTGTATACATAGACAAGGGGGATATAAGTTAAGAAAAATAAAGATTCTCATTTAAAATAAAAGAAACTCAAAATTGACTGGCTAGATGAAAGTTACCAAGATTCTTAAAACTTTAAAGACGGTGACTAGATTTGGTTACTTAGCAACAAAAAAAAAAATGAAAGGTAATTACCATCTGCCAACTAGCAACAGCAGGTCAAGCACCACAAGAGCAGTATTGTGCATGGTACATGTGTGGATGGCACGGTAACTAACTTAACAGATTCTAAAACACACTTTTCACCCAATTGAGAAAATGTAGTAGATAAGAACATGATTCAGTTTTAAAACAGTACGGGAAAGCACATGACTCTAAAACAAAAAACCAACCCCCCAAGAAACAAAAGATATGTTCCCTAGTTATGTGCACATGCAGCCACTATTAACACAAATGTAACCTTTTTTCCTCGATCATCAATGAGAAACAATCAAAGATTTTACAAAGCATCAGTTCAAGCATCAACTTACATACAAAACGCACCTTATCAATGTTCATGGATTTCATGAGAAGAACCACACCGTCAACAGGTACTTTAGATATTTCAGCACAAGAGAAGTCTGGAAGTATGTTGTTGAAGACGGCAGAAGAATACAGGCGGTAGCAATGGCCAGGCCCAGTTCTTCCAGCTCTTCCTGCACGTTGAGCAGCTGAGGCCTTACTTATCCACTGTATCTCATATGATTCGATACCATTAGCAGAGTTGTAATTTTTCACTTTCTCTCTTCCAGTATCAACCACATACTTTATCCCAGGGATAGTTAAGGAGGTTTCGGCCACATTGGTAGCAATAACAACGAGCCGCTCTCCTTCCTTAACCTCTTCAAATACACGAAGCTGTGCTGCAGCAGGAAGCATGGCATAAAGAGGCAGAACACACAATGCAACAGCACAGGGCCCTTTATTACCTCCCATCTTCTCCAAATCCGAACATGATAGCTCTGAGCATCGTTCTGGTGTGGTTGGAGTGGCCAGTTTTCTCTCAGAACTACAGTCTGGTGTGTTTTTGCCAGCCAAAGCTTCAAAAGCAACTTTAAGAGAAGCAAGATCCAAGTTCTCTCCTAACACATCTACAAGATCACCATCCTTTGGGGTCTTTTGCTCCACTGAATTTCCATCCTCCCCAACAATTTCTGTTTCACTCTCAGTTTCTGAATCATACGAAACATCCGACTCATCCTCTTCAACATCAAACTGATCTTCATCATAAGAGCTAAACCTGTCAGTTTGCTGGTCAGTTGAATTTCCATGAATGTCAAATGCTTCATTGATCTCCTTCATATTAACATTTTCAATGGAGTTTGGTTTGGAGACAGCAACCGTCTCATTTCCAACATTCCCTTTACAAGTTTTTGCTATCAACTCCTTCGAAGTATTACGTAACTTACGGCATAAGTATTCTACCTCCCTCTGCCCAGTGACAAATACAAGTATGCCACCTTGTGGCAGCCTCTTGTGTATAGACATGACTTTTTTGTAGGCTTGGCCAATATAATCGACAATCTCTGTTCTCTTTGAAAAATGTACAGTCACTGGAAACTGTCTGGTAGGGACTTCTATAATTGGAGGATTACGGAATAATCTTCCTCCAAAAATAAAGTCTTCCACTCGCAAGGTAGCACTCATCAGAATAATATTTAATGGGAAAACCCTATCTTTAGGATCTATACATTGTCCTGAAAGCAACAGCTGTTGCTGCTTCTCATATAGTGCCTGCCACCAAATGTAACATCACATATTAAAGATAAAGAGGAAAGCAGAATAGATATAAGCTTTGTTTACTAAAAGGCAAAGACATCGGTTTTTATGCTTCACCTGGCGAGGCTGAATTATACGAGAAAGCATGCCAATAAGTATGTCCGTATTCAAGCTCCTCTCATGGGCCTCATCCAGAATTATAACTGAGTATTGCCTCAACAAAACATCATACTGCACAGACAAAAATTTTATCAAGCAAAGCATTTATGCAAGCATGAGTAAATTTTCTAATCAAATATCACTATACATACATCTATGAGAAATGGTAACAGTCACAGGGCATAGAACATTATTCTAAGAAAAGCTTCAATATCTAAAACTGTGACTGCCACAGGGCACGGCACATTATTCTAAGAAAAGCTTCAAAAACTGAAACTGTGACAGACACAGGGCATAGCACATTTTTCTAAACAAAGCTTCAATAACTGAAATGTTAAGAACTTTTAGCGCTCTTGGTAATATGCCCTTGAATATAATTTTTCCATCCAAAAAGGAGTGTGATCCAGACACATAATTCCACCAAGAAAAAATTCAAGATTAAAGGGGAAACCTAAGAATTCTACTAACTCATAGCTCTGATAAACTAAACCAGAAGTGCTTTCTCTTCCCATTTCTTTTCCTTTCCTACTACTCGCAGTTATTAAAGGTGCAATGTCCACTAGTCTCAAGAAGCATAGGAGCATGGTGCAGCACAGAGTCAAGCGTCTAAAGATAATGCAAACATTCACCAAAAATGTGAATAAACCATGCTCATTAAGAAGAGCGAATAAAAAAAAAGAAAGAAGGAATGCACTCAATAAATTACATATTATACTAGCAAACAAGGACAAGGAATATATTTAACATATTTCAAAAATAGAAAACCACAAAACAAACATCAAATACATTGGTAGATTTTAGCATCCAGTGTACAACTAAGTGGTCAACAAAATCCTATAAGAACTACTATCTTGCTTATCATCAAGTATAAGATGTATCACAACCAACTGTATTATCATTTAATAAAAATAAATAAAAAAATCCGGGGCTAAAATGAAAAAGGAGGATGCGGATTTTAGATGATCTAATGAAGCATAGAGGAAAGCTAACAAAGTAAACATAAACAAAATTGACCAGATATCTAAAGAATATAAAACTATCATCATATTAAATAGTTCGTTACTTTTACTCTCTCAGTGTCATTATCAGGTACAAGAAAAATGTAATATGAAGAAAAAGCAAAAACCTTAAGTTCTCGAAGTAATATTCCGTCAGTCATAAACTTGATGGAGCAACTGTCTCCAATTTTCTTGTCATGCCTAACTTGAAACCCAACCTCTCTGCCTAGATGAAGTCCAAGCTCAAATGCCACTCGCTTGGCAGTGGCAAGCACAGCGACACGACGTGGTTGAGTAACACCAATAATACCACTTCGAATGCTACATTTGTTAGAACCAAAACCAGCTTCATAAAGGAACTGAAAGGGGAAAAAGAAAAGGAAGAAATTAGGCTATAGTGGAAAGAAAAATAGTTTTTGAATGGTAGCATTAATTAATGACCACACATTTTACATGCCCACCTGAGGAACTTGTGTAGTCTTCCCACACCCGGTCTCTCCACATATAATAACTGCAGAGTTGTCGTTTACAGCTTCCATTATCTCCTGTTCCATCATGACTATTGGAAGATCTTTCCTTTTGTTTTCAACCTCATTCGGCCTTGATACATGCACCACCATTGGAGCCATAAGAGGCCTATGCAAAGATCCTGGAAGACCAATAGTCCTGCCGGAATCTACTCTCGAGCTCTTATCGAATCCATCCTGTCCCAGTCAAATCCCCAGTCTCCAAATCAGTGAATAACAATAAAGTGATGTACAAATACAGAAACATATTGTTTCTTAGTACCATATTGATATCCTAATTTAAGTAACATACCATTGACTTAGAACTGTCTCCTCCATCATGAATGGAGCTAGCTGTAGGACCATTTCTATTGTCTTGTCGCATACTTGTAACACAGTCCTTGTTTGAAACTTCTTCAGAGGGTTCAGCAGTGACATGTTCATAATTTGTGCCAAGTTCATTTCTATTAACTGGCTCTGGAAAAGAGCCTGATGAAACAGATGCATCATCTAAAACTTCTTTTTCAACTACCGTTGGTTGCACAAGGTCATTTTCATCAATATGCTGTCTTACACCGATTTTGCCTAACGCAGGCTCAATACCACCAGCAGCATCACCTACATGCCTTC
The DNA here is from genome assembly GCA_035584115.1 of Cedrela odorata. Taxonomy (NCBI): domain Eukaryota; kingdom Viridiplantae; phylum Streptophyta; class Magnoliopsida; order Sapindales; family Meliaceae; genus Cedrela; species Cedrela odorata. The sequence continues at coordinate 20,186,950 of JAXCLQ010000001.1, read as the reverse complement.
TCTTGGAAGCTCGGTCACTCTGTGGGTCTTCTAAACCTTCCTTGGATAAATGAATGGCATTCCTTTTCTTTTCACGCCTAGTTTGAACCTACAAGACGAGCTGCCAATTAAGTAAACTAATATTAAACCTAATTTTACTATTATGTCCAAAGTTAGCATCAATCCCATCATACAAACCTTACCCATATCTTTAGATGCCTTCAGAACATTGTAAAGACCTGTTGAAATCTTGTATTTCCTGAAAATATTCATTTAAAGTATTTAGCCACCATTCAGTGTACTTAGGGGTTACCGTAAAAATAAAAATTGGAAGTTAAATTCTAGAGTAAAATAGAAATGAAGAGAAGTGGTGGCATACTCTAAGTTCTCTTGGGCTTTCAAAGACATGAAAACCATCTCCTCCTCCTCCTGCAAAAATTAAAAGCAAATCAATAATAATAAATGCAATAAGAAACAATGCAAGCAAGGAGCCCGAGAAAGGATTCCACCTCCAACTTCTTCAACTTTCTTAGCTGAGATTTGCTCTGCTTTGGATATTCCTTAGCTATGCCCTTTTCCTGCTCATATACAAAGAAATTTTGAACACAGAAGCTCTAACATGATATAAGTAAAAAAGAACTATAAAGCTAATAAAGTTATGTTGCATACCTTATTCATGTGTTTCTTTTTGTTAATTTTATTCGCAGGCAAAATCATTGCATTGCTATCAACAGCCTCAGAGCTACAAAATGCAAGTAAAGAAGACGCATGTTTAGGTCAATCTTGAAAATTCATCACAGCCCATAAATTTAAATAGCTCAAACAATAGATCTCATAAATTTGATCATGAACCAACTTCTACAAATACATCACCCTCCACAAGTAACATGCACATGTAATCATTATTAAACATAGTCCTGAAAATTAAGAGCAAAGAAAATTAAGTGAACATGTTGTTAACCTGCATGAGCCCTGTCCACGCTTAGCTTCCCTCCTTTGCTTTCTTTTGGCCATAGTTTCTTCCTATTTTTGACTCAAATAAACTAAATCTGAAAATAAACAAAATAAGAGGCAGCACCGACTATGAATGTAGCTTCAACTAATCAATTAAAGCTCCGTTTGTTTCCAGGAATTGCAAACCCAAGAAAAATTTTCAGGTAGTATATTTCGATTAATTCTGAAGACAGAGATTAAATTTTAGAATTAAACCGCCACAAATTCACCAGAGATTGCTGGAGCGCGCCGCTGAGCAATATTTATGAGTCTGCGCGTGCGCGCTATGGAAAACGGTAAAACCCCCAGGGCTCGTAATCGTTTACATGCTGATGGAGCCACGTGGCACTTTCATGTTCTAAGCCTCGTATGATGATTTGGGCTTTAATATCTTTAGGCCTTAAGTGGAAGAACAACGGGGGATAGTTTTGTAATTAGGAAATCAAAGATCTAAACACTGCTCACCCACACTCTTAACTACACCCCTTTTCGAATCTATGTAAGTGCATTTAAAAAATCTATGAGGAATATTTAGTACACTCTTTTTAGTCCGATAGATGTTCAAGCCAGTCAATAAATCCAGCCCCACCCACAAAATCAGTAAAAGTAGTATACATTTCATTTTAACAAAATCTATAGAAGTTATTTTGAAAAAATAAAATAAAATATCATTCAGAAATTGAACCAAATTAACATGAATTTTGAATTATTATATCCATCACACTTCTCGTTAGGGATTTAGATTATAGTGTGTTTTATTAGAGTTGATACGAGAAATTCATATTATCGTGTATTATATTTGTGTTATGTCAAATAGAGATCAATTTAAACTCGACCGTTTAATAATAATATTAATAATTAAAAAATTTAAGCTATAATAATTTTTAAATAGTTGATAATTGTATCACTTATTTAACATATTTATTTTATATATTGTAGTATATTTGCATAATAATTATAGTAATATCTATTCAAATACTAATAAATTTAATTTTAAATATAATTAAAATATATTTTAAAATATAAAATAAATTTATTAAATTATAAATGAGTTAATACCGTATAATTGCTCAAATAGTTAATCGTATAAATCAACGTGTTAATAACTCTAAATTCGAATCTAAATTTTTTTATTAATTCGATAAATTATGTCAAAAAGTATCACTTTAATTATTACCATTTACCACAAATTACAAAACTAAATCATGAAATGAAGGATTCACATTACTGTCAATTACTAAATTATTTTAGAGAAAACTAAAGATGACAATAATTCTCAAATCCTTCCAAGGCTATCAATGGAAATTCTGGTGTCTGGCAAGTCAAAATCAATAAGTAAATGGGAAACAGTGAAGTGTTGATCTCAGCCATCCAAGTAATTAAAAGAGAATTATCTGAATTATTCCATGAACCTATCTTTGTTTATTGATGTTGATTTTGCTTCATTTGATAATCATAAGCTAACCAAAATATATGTACATTATCTGAAACATTAATTACATGGAGCCCATGAAATTTGACAGGTACTGTACTTGGTAGTATTCACAGATTGAATTACATACATTGTGCATACAAAAAAAAAAAAAAAAAACCCCTGTAATTTCACTTGACTGCCAATGCCAAAATTTGATCATTGTGCATAATTAATAGAAATCGAAGGACTTGTAGGGTCGGATTTCCTTTACATTATACAATGAATTATTCAGATAATGCTAAGCACTTGGGGGCTGGACCTCTGAAGGTTGATGATCTTATCAAATTAGCATTGAATAATTCTCCAGATGAGATTAGGAAAGAACAACTGTGCTTCTGTGACAAACAGTTTCATGGATTTAGATGAAGTTCGGCACACAGTCCTTAACAATAATGATCTAATATTGTGTTAATCTACCTGCTGCCATCTATAAATAAGTAATCTTCAAGCCCACAAAATCTCGTCTTCTCAAATATTTCAACTAAGCATGGCTAATATGTCAATAAGGTTTCTAGCCTTCTGCATAAACATTATCATTGCCTTGGCTCTAGCTCCATGGTCAAATGGACTGAAACAAAGTCAAGACCGGCTTTCTTCTTCAGACTCAAAGTCGACTAAGCTTACATACCATGGAGGTGCTCTATTAACTAGACAGAGAAGCATCAATATCTACGTCGTCTGGTATGGAGCCTTCTCTCGCAAAGACAGAACCTCCACAAACAATTTCTTCGCTTCCATTAATCCTTACAAAGGCCCCGCTCCACGCCAAATACCAACAGTCTCAACGTGGTGGAAAACAATCGCTTCGTACAAGGACAAAGCCGTAAACACAGTTTCCGGCAATGTCAGGCTTGTTAAACAAATCGATGACATATATTCTCTAGGAAAAAACCTAAGGCGTCCCCAAATAGCCAACTATGTCAAAAACAAGATTGCCAGCAGAACATTGCCATTAGACTCCAATGGAATATACTTGGTTTTGACAGCAAAAGATGTGATTGTAGTGCGATTTTGCATGGGTTCATGCGGTTTTCATGATACATTATGGTGCCCGGAAAAGGTAGAGTTGTTTATGCGCATGTAGCAGACCCATTGCTGCAGTGCCCTGGTCTTTGTGCATGGCCGTATGCCGTTCCAGCTTACGGTCCTCCAGGCCAAGCTCTAGTGGCACCTAACGGTGTCGGGGTTGATGGTATGGTTATCAACATTGCCACCTTTCTTGCTGGAGCTGCTACTAATCCTTTCAAGACAGGCTATTACCAAGGTGATGTCTTGGCGCCACTGGAGGCTGTCACAGCATGTCCAGGGATATTTGGTGCTGGTGCTTATCCAGGATATCCGGGGGATCCGAAAGTGAATAAAGTGAACAAGGCAAGTTACAATTCTTATGGCTCTAGTGGTAGCAAATTTCTACTTCGAGCGGCATGGGATCCAGTGAGCTTGGACTGTAAAATAGTTGCTTGATTTTAGATATCCAGATAAAGCCATAATTACACAGGAGGAATAGCTAGAGCCGTGCCTGAAAGCTAACTCAGAAATAAGCGGTTTCATTTCAAGCCTTTCAGTTGAGAAATATATCCATTGAGCGTGTTAGAAAAAAAAAAAAGAAAAAAACAACATTACTCTTACGATGCAAATTGATTACGTGGTTTACCTGTTGAATATAAAAAGTGGAAGCTGAACACTTTGTTTATCCCCTCGTATTGATAATCTAAAGACGCATTGCTTTCAGATGTTCCTAACCTAATATGAATCATCCATGCTTGAAAATACTTGCTGTTCAAAAGATAAAAAACTTTCTACACAGGAGCTGAACAGGGAGTATGGATAGAAAGCAAGGTGAAGTATACAAATACATTTTATAAAAAATAATTCAACAGAATAAACTCTTCACGTTTCATTTTAAGCAAATGATACAATGACAGTGCATATGGCTATAAATATAAATTGCTTTATTAGTTATAATCAGTTTCTCGACATAACTTTCAAATTCCTCTTTCTAGCCTCAAAAGTTATTTTTCATTTATTCTTGTACGTAACTTTGTTTAATACACTGTCACACAACAAAAATGAGGGAGGCTTTCCCCTTATTAGCCAATTATTTGCTTTCTGTCACAAGTGTAAAATGACAAATGATAGAAACAGGCCATTGGGAAGACCTCAAGAATATTGGTTTTTCAAAAAATAGAAGGGAAATCACTTTTGGTTCTCTATTGACTGATTCAGTTGAAAACTTTGAGCCGGAGAAATGGTGCAAAAGCCAAATGCAAATCTCAAGAGTTTGAAAGTCCCCATAACCTTCAGTCAGATGGGCCAATCATTTTCTCAGGTACCACAAGATTATCAAATTCTTCACTGGTGAGCACTCCAAGCTTCAGTGCAGCATCCTGTAGAAATTAATTTTGGTCAAATTGGATACTTAGCCAACACCTAAAGTATCAAACTATCACCACATAAGCATCAAACATCAAAC
>JAXCLQ010000001.1:20147032-20168522 GCA_035584115.1 Cedrela odorata | reverse complement strand
TGAGCACTTCTACAACTACTGCAGATTTTATCTCCTTTCCAGGTACCACACCAATTACAAAGTGAAACTAAAACAAACAAAGAAATGAAAACAATTAGGAGTTCTAGTCCAATAAAAAATCATATTTTAATACTTCAATAAAATGTATTCAAAAAGTATCAAGCCCTCGATTGTGTAGCTAATACATATTGTACCTGAGTACTGATCTGGATCTCACAATTGGATAATCAATTCTTGAGGTGATCAAAGTTTCAAAAGGAGGGAAAAGAGGATATTGTTTAAAAAATAGCTGACACCATTCTCAAAGGAAATTTAGGGACCTTGTGGATCAGTGATCAGAAAAATGCAGCCTTCAGGGATAAGAAAGGACCAAAAGAAACAATTGAAAAAGGAAGTAATCGTACCACAAAGAAAAAAATCAATTTCCTAGCTAGCAAAAAGTTGCGCTATCATTGACTTTATGGTTAACCAAGTAAAACAACAGTTGACAAATCAATAATGGTTTGACAAGAATTTTAACTCTGAACCGATGAAGTACATTGGAAAGCATATAAAGTGAACAATAGTAAGAGAACTTCTTTGCAAAACTGTAGAGAATTAGATACAATGAAAAAACAAATATCCCATTCTTATGCCTAGGATTAAGTATGGGAGTTCCATGTCAGGTGGGTTTCAGACAGCATCTTCCAACTTTTTATTAATATACACAAATTTTGGCATTTAAGCTCCATAAGTTCCATACAACACAACCAAGAAGTAAAGCAAGGAAATTAACTCTAGAAATTACCTCCTGGTCCAGAAGGTTTGTCAGTCCCATCACATTTTGGGGGCTCACTTGAGTAAAAAGGATTAGAGCGAGACAATTGGCATCGGAAAACCTTCACACTTTAGAAACCACGGTGCAAAAATAAAGCACAATGTAAGTAACAATAAGTAAAAAAAAATTGAGAAAATAAGATTAGCACATGCACATTTCTTGTCTAAAAGAAAAAAGAACATTAAAAAGTTGAAAGAAGAGTTCAATTTCCAAGCTCTACCTTCGGGATGGCTTTTCAGGAGGGCGTTTCCATTGCTCGTGTTGATCTCGAAGAAGACAAGCCATTGATGGGCACATAAACAAAAATAAAGTACGATGGAATGTCGATTCCTTCTCAATAATTGGCGCATAAACCTAGATGTCCAAGTGAAAAAAAAACAATGAAATACGCTATAATGTAACTTCTTACATTAGTCATCGTAAAAGACAATAATACAAATAAAATGCAACCTGAAGTACAAATTGTAAGGGCTCTCCGCACATATCACAAAGACAGGACCTTCCTGATGGTAAATTAACAGGATCCAACCACGCCTACATACACAAATATCCAATTAAATTCAAATAATAATAGACATAAATAAATAAATAAGAGATGAGAGGACAGAATTTTTACCGGGGGTCCTCCAGCTTTGCTAGGAAATAAGTGGCGAAGAAGAGACCAGTGATTTTTTGGCTTCTCTATAAAACCTAGCGTCACCGGTTCTCGTTCTTCCTCGTCTTCCTCATCGTCGTCATCATCTTCATATTCATCGGAAACCATTTCTTGTTCTTGTTCTTCGTCGTCGTCGTCATCAAGAGAGGTAATTTGAAGTCCCTTCAATTCCTCTATGGAATCTCCTTTCACGCCACTTTCCATTTCCTTCGCCTTGTTAGGTAAGTTTTATAATCAAAGACAAGTATTTTTGTAATTGTTGATGGATTAATCTTAGAAAGATTTTGCTATGTTCTGTCTCTGCTTCTACTGGCAGTGGAGACAAACGTTAGGGTTTAGCGAGACTCCAACGACCAATAAACAGTGCGTTTGGTTTTTCCTTTCTTTTTTATCGTAGGGTTTATGCAGTTAAAAAAAAAAAAACACTGTTTAATTTAACAGGCTCGAAACGGTGCGTTTCAAAGAAGAGCGGGAAAGCGTCATTACATAATTTACATTACTGTCAAAGCTGCAATGGTTATTCGTAAGTTTGCTTAATGAAAATTTATTGTATGAGCATATTTATCTTGAAATTAATTAATTATAATAATAAAAAGGGAAATTTAAATTAAATAATATTCCATTTTTGGCTAATGGGTTACACTTAATTTGAACAGAATGGGTACCAAATTGTAAACCAAGATACAATTCGCCCCATGAAAGTTGAAACCAAAATCACCTGTTGCTGTTGAGCTCTTTGTTTAGAAAACTGGGCTTTGTTATCCCACAGTTTTAGGCCTAGGCTCAATCTGTTTCGTCGATTTTGGTCGAGTATCGCCGTCCAACTTCTCTTCTAATTGCACAAGCAAAGAAAGTTTAAGAGCCTACACGGTGAAGGAATTACTTTTAGCGAATGATATAATATGCTACTGGTATGGTGTCGTAATTGTAAGATACTAAGTGTAACGGCCCCGGCCAAGGCGCTCACATTGGTTAGTTGTTGGGCCAATTGTGATCATGCAAGGTCAAAATTCTCGAAGACCTTCGAGGAGAATTGGGGATAAATTTTTGTCTACTAATTGCAAAGTTCTTAAATTATAACAATTGTAATTCGATAATCGAAATGAACCTTTGTAATAGTGAGTTGTAACCGCGCCTAGAATCAAGTCGTTACAATTGGCCTTATTTCTTAACTAATAATGGGGACAATCTAATTTCAGGAATCATTTAACCACTCCAATTTTACCAATAGCTGTTAGGCTCTGATCCTTTGCCAACTTCCCGAACTTTATTGAGTAACAAAGTGTGTGTGACAAATTTATTAACCGAAATTTGGTACAGACAAATTTATTGGATTCCAGAAATACGGGTTGTTCTTGTGGTTGTGGGCATGTATAGTTTTGAGTTGCAAGTATTGCACTAATTAAAATTAAAAATTATTTTACAAAATAACATTCTCTACCCATTTCATTTCTTCGTGTAACTGTGTTTGCACCCAATTTTTCGTCTTGAAAATCCGCTTTCTTTTTATCTGTTTATAAATGAGTACATAAAACGTGATTGCCATTGAATTTAATATTAAACCAAAATATAATAAATTTGAAATTCTAACCAATTGTATTGCCTATTTCCTTGCATATATGTATATATGAGTCAATCTGAATGCCTTCTCAAGATACTACAAAATGTACATTCCCTGGATTGTAAGCTGGGAAGCATGGACGAATTAAGATTAATTAGACGGACGAATTAAAAAAAAAAAAATATAGTACCCGAAGCTTGCTAACATAAACCAAATAATACAATTTGAAGCATGCATCAAATTTCTATCTGACGCGACTCTTTTTCCTTGAGTTTAGAGAGTTATCCCAGTCAAAGTCGAATTGGATCCTTTGTTCATCCCCCATCATGTCCATTAACAATCCTTGAAGATCTTGCAAACTGTATTGCTGATCCTGACAACAGAAAGTCCTAACAAATATCAGAAGAAAGGGCCATCGTCTGATTCAAGCATTACAGAAACTTGTTACAGATTCTTAATGAACGCTATATACACATCAGTATCTAGGAACAAGAATCATAGCAAGTTAACAGGAGCAAGTGTGAATTAGAAAGAAGGAAAGTACCTTAGGACTAACATTTTCCATCATCAAAGCCATTTCTTGCAAGAAGTCACAAAATCCCTATTAATTTCCACAACGTTAGTTCTGTATCCAGGAGCTATATATCTAAGGAAAAATGATAAAAGAAAAAACTGAATGCATATACAAGGAAGCAGAAACTCACTTCATCATCATCTTCAGCAAGGAGACCGAACAATCCAGCATCATATACTTTTCTCTTTGCTTTATCTGATACAACTGAAACCACACCAAAATCAACGTATTACCCAGCTGAAAATGGAAATCAATCGTAGTAATTAGTGGAATTCAGATACACGCGCGCGCGCGCGCGCACACACACACACACACACATATATATATATATATACTATTATATTGTACCAGAATAAGCCTCTTGAATTTGCTGAAATCGCCGTTTGGCTTCTCCAGCAACCACCGGATCTTTCACCCATCTGTCCGGATGCCATTTCTACAAAAACCCAGTAAATAATTAACGATGTCAGTAAGACAACCACAAATTAAGCTGAAAGAATAATAACGAATTATATATTACCAGAGCAAGTTTTCTGTAAGCGTCACGAATTTCAGAAGCAGATGCGTGTTTACGTAATCCAAGCACGGAGTAGTAACAAGGCCCGCTGCTGGACATAATTTACAACCAATTAGTTGGGTTTGTAGGTAAAGAGAATGGCTTTGGCTTTGTAATTGTAAAACTCTATGTAACATGCAAACATAAATTTCTGCAAACAAATAAAAGCTTTGGGAAGTGCGAGAAGGTTCCAGAGGCTTCTTTTGGAAGTTCTGTAGAGATATTTGGTTTCTAGTCCACAAATTGTGATTACTTTCGCTTGCTACATCAATTTCTTGAGCAGGAGCACAAGCTAACCTTAAGGCACTTAAAATGTTTCAAATGTGGTGGTCCGTGGCTTTACCTGATTTGTGGTGTACATTCAAAGTCGTACAATTTGAAACATGAACGTGCTAATTACCTGATTATAAAATTAGTTTACTACATGTTTCTCCATAGTCTAGATTAAACATTAACTAATGATTTAATTTTGCTGAGAGGACACACTTTAACGATTCGGTGCAATCCTTAACTCACTCACAGGCTTACCTTTTACAAAAGCAATGGATATGTTCACGGGTTTACCTGTAGCTTGGTTGAGTTAGAGACAAGAGAAAGCACAAAAGCAACATACTCCTCAACATGGCATTGTAATTTTCATATGAACTGATTTTCTTGTAAAGAAAATTTCAATTTTAAGACCTGGCTAGAACATTTTTCTGGTACATCCTGATTCAGCTAATTGGGCAAGCATTTTGGTGTAGACTATTGACAACTAAATGCTTGAACAAAGTACGGAAACTGTCAAAGGAAGATACAGAAATAAAATAAAACTTCAAGCCAAAGCACTGGCTAATACTAATGCATAGTCATTGGAATACAACTATTTTCTGTTAAGAATAGTGGAAATATAAACAAAAACTGCCACAAAAACCAAGCAGTCAGGATACATGTGTTGAACTCCCTATTAGACAGCAAGAGCAACTGGATTTATTGCTGCATTTTTACTATACCATACAAATTACAATAGACAAAAAATGAAAAAAATAACAAACCTCTCTCTGTAAAGAATTCAAGAAAATGAAGGAAAAGAAAAGAAAATTAATCACCCTCACGACGTGGCTAACAACATTTCTACTTTCTATTTCCAGTTTTTCGTTTTGCCTCAGCAACAGCAGGCTGCCTCCCGTTTCTGTGTAGAGGAGCACCAACCCCATTTGTTAGTTTTCTTGATGGAGAAGGACCTAGTATAGGATTCGGGTTCCTGCAGCAAAGCGATAAATTTGTTAGGAAACAGTTCAAAATGTCTAGCCTAGAATATTCAGCATATGAACAGATATCAATATATTTTATTCAAAGGAGCATATGCTAACACAGAATCGCATTTCTGTACCTTAGTTCTTGGTTCTTTGCTGATTTTAAAGTTTGCCTTTTGGTCTTTGAGTCAATCCCATTAGTTATGCTTGCATATTTGGACTGATTAAATTGCCAAAGCAAATCAGGCTCCGATGAATCACTAGTAGCAGCATCAAGATCATCCAGATCATCTGAAGTAGCAACATTGAACTGGTTGCTTCCCATGAACATATTATACGATTGATCTGCATAAATTTTGGAAGAATCTTGGAGATATTTCTGGTAAAAGACATCAGGCGATTGTCCATTAACTGTTTCCCAACATCCTAGGGAGTTTTCAACTCTATTTACATCTTGCTTGTTGACCATGACCTTATCCACCCATTCACCTGAGCCCATTTCTTTCTCATCATCCCTGTAGTTTTGGCCAGGACTAATAACTGGCGGCCAGGGAGGTGAATTTGCCAATAGCTCATCAAGATCAAAGCTTTGCCTCTTTTGTCTCAAGGCAGAGTTGGTTTGAACCTACAGAAATAAATTTGACTGTTTAGATATTGGAACGAGAATAATCGATATAAGAGATTGTGCATGGCTATTCAACTGACAATATTTTGAGGATTGTCTCTTTTGAAAACTGATGTTCAACTGCTGCTGATAAATATTACTCTAAAACTAGATGAAATAATCAGTGTTGTCCCACTATAAGATTGCACCTGGCCATTCACACCTTGATGTTCGTGTATTTCATGTGATTTTTCATCATTAATACGCATGCTTAAAGAAACTGAAAATTCTAATTTACCTAGCATATAGCAAAATTGAAGTACCTCTATGTTTCCTACATCTCCTATGGGTTGCCTATAGCTGTTTTGATCACCCAACATATCTCCAACCTGTTGGTTGGAATTAAAAGGTGATAACTCACTAGCTTTTGTTCTATATCTTTCAGAGCTGCCAAACATGGAATATTGATTGTGCTCTGGATCTGCCTCTTTCCTTGCTAATGCAGCCTTAAGGTTGGCAATCTGAAAGATAATTGAAATCTTTTAATATGGAGAAACTGGAATAGTAAATTATCTTAAGATAAATATCACATACGGGATAAAAAAGGTATCTAAGAGAGTAAGAACCTGTTCTTTCAGATCTTTAACATCTGAACCATCTTTGTTCACTCGAGCAGCACCAAGTTCAACAGTGGCAACTCGCTCCGCAAATTTAAGTGTACTTATTGTTTCACCAAGGGCATCAGCTTCAGGGCTTATGTGAACGAACATTAGTGTCTTGGCTTGCCCTCCTGAAAATTGAATTTTTGCTCAAAAGAGTAATTATAGCGTCAGGAAAAACAAAAAGGACAAAATCTGATAATTTAGTTCCTTTCCACTGTGAGACTTTGACCTTACCAAGTGAGTCTTGAAGCAATTGTGTGAGTTTGCTGTTCCTATATGGGACATGTGGGTTCTTTTGCGCAAGAGAAGCGATAACATCTCCTAAAGCTGAGAGAGATTTGTTTATGTGCTGTGCCTCTTTTAGTCTATCTCCAGTGACCTCAGACTTGTTTACTCTTTCACTTCCAGCCAGATCAACAAGATGCAAGCACCCACGGTATAAAGCTCCAGAAGTCAAGTCTTTTCCTTGAACATGCACAGTTAAGCAACTGCAAATAGATAAAGGTTGGCCTCAACAATAATAAAACTACTTAACTATGGGTAGAAAAGCACATGGAGGATCAATTATTACCTATGGGAGCGACTACTACGATCATTCAGGGCTGTTGCACCCACTGCACGGTTCTTTTGTCCAATGTTCATTAGAATAATAACATCAGCAGTTGATGAAACAGGAATGAGACTCGCATCTGGTACGTTGAGACCTGTTTGAGAACTATTACGAATTTCTAATGTGGCAATGGATTAAGGAAAAACCTAGAACGATAAAAAAGAGCGACATCAATCCTATGTAAGGTAGTGAAATTACATACTTCTCAAATTTAATTGAACGAACATTCATATTGTACCAATATTCACCCAAGCATGTAGAGAATGCAAAATTTTGAAAAAGAAGAAAATTGAGCTATATTCTATCAGAACTTTTTTGTTAAAACATTGTGACTAATGACAAGGTTAATTTCATAATCTTACAAAGAGGCAAAATCATAAATTGGTAAAGGATATCTTTTGTTACTTCCATCTGTAACAAGCAGATCCCTAACTTGCTCATTATAAATCTCCAACATCTGAACAGCAACATCATAGCAGAAATTATCCCTCCTTTGTTCTGCTATAAGAAATAAATCACTTAACGCTCTGAAGTTCACACCTTGGCTTTTCTCGGTAAGCTCCTTTGGTCCAGTCTGGAAATAAACACAAAAGTAAATAAAATTTCTATAATTTATCAAACAAGCATAGGTAAACATTGGGTAGTATATCTTACCATAGTGAAAGTTTTTCCTGATCCAGTTTGACCATATGCAAAAATGCATACGTTGTACCCGTCAAGAACTGATCGGATCAGTGGCTGCATATCAGAGAAAACCTCCGCTGCAAGAAATTCCAATCTATAAGTAATCTTAACAGTTTAATAATTCAGAAAAAGAAAGGATGAAGCAAGAACGACCCTGGATGTACTAACCCTGAGTTGCTGATGGCCCAAAGACTTTGTTGAAGCTGAAAGACTTGTGTCCCTTACTATGCTTAGCTGGGGTGTTAATAGTAATATTTCCCTCTTCTATATTATCTACAGTGCTTAAATAGTTTGATTGCGCAGATAAGAATGGTCTCACTCGACAGTAAACACGGATACTTCCTGGAAATTCAAAGCAAATAACCAATAATCCACGAAGTCATTAAGTACAACACAAAGACAAGCTTGAGAATTAGGAATTAGGCAACCATAACTTACCCTTGAGGTCCTGCACCTGATTGTATAGTTTGCGATTTTCCTCAAGAACTCTATGGTAACCAGAGGCTGCTTGAGCTAGACCATGAATGTGCATACCTAGAAAGAAAGGCATAAATGCAAATATGAGATAAGATTCCTCATTTCTCAATTAACTCCTCCAGACCTCAACACCACACCAAAAAAGGAGAAAAATATATATGTGAACCCTACCAAGATTGCTGAACTCCTCTTGAAATTTCATTTGCATAAACTGGATACCAGCTTTTGTAGTATTAAGAGTATGCTTTAGTTCCTGAAGAAAATATAAAATAATCATAAGTGCTTTAGTTGATTAGAAATACCTTTTATGGAGAAAAAGAAGTAGAAATAGAGATACATCCAGACTTGATCCTACCTGAATATCCCTCTGTTGCTCATCAAAAATTAATTGCTGTTTTAGGGACTGACTCCTTAATTCCTCATCAGGAATGTAGTTTTTGAGAAAGCATTCCTCTTTCTTTATCATGTTGAAATTCTTTTCTTCTACCTAAATCATCATAGGAGCATACCAAGAAACATCCATGTTACAGGATACATCAAAGCACTTATTTCATTTGTTTTATTTATGTCTGTTAATCTGTAGGACTTGATCATAACATAAAAAGATTAATAAATCACCTTTTTATCAACAATAGCGGATTTGAACAGAGACTTTTTGCCATGAGAAGCAGCTATATCTTTTGGCGTTGTTTTTATCTTCAAATTACGCAACAAAATGCATAAAAAAATATTTAGTAAGATTGATTATTAATAAGATGATCTTGTATTCTACTATGAATTGAATAGGCGAAACTTTTTGGTGATAAAAAGACTTACTTGTTCATATTGGCTTGCAATGCGGAGCTCAAACTCCTCCACAAGCTTGCTTAGCACAGATTCCACCAACTATTGCAAGCAAAAATGACATGAAATTAGTAGCAGCAACAACTGTAATTATAGTGAAAAGATTAACTGTAGTACTTATAAGCAATAGTGGTGGTGGTATAATATAGCAAAACACAAACCAAACCCTTACTATTGGAACTTCTTCAGGCTTCTTATCTAAAAGAACACCACGAATGAGCATACTCCAGGAACCAGAACTAGACTGCAAAGAAAAATACAAAAACTTATAAGTTGTTCCCTTCCCACACTATTAGACTGCACCGTTCAAATACAAAATTAATCAATTAGCCTACCAACCATTTTATTGGAGTCAAGGTCAGAGGACTGAGAATTCAAAGACTTCTCATTCATTGATGAGGTCCTCGACAAGGAATTCATGAATGGCTCGGAATTTTTTCTGACAAAAGACTTTCCCAACATAGTAGATTTAACATTTCCACCAAATTTCCATGTTCCATTTCCACCAGTCTGTTTCCACTCACTGTATGATTTAAGTGCCAGAACACAGTTCACAACCCTTGCAGATTTCCCTCCCTGAAAATTCAACAAATAAAATTTTGAATAATGGAAATTCGTACAAAATACCCCAGCATTCAAAATTATACTTTGAAACTATATTTATGAAATCAATTCCTTGATAAGAATATTTAAAAATAATGGAAAACAATTTACATTTGTTAGATAATTAAAGCATTTTCTATTCATTCTTTTAAATGCAAAACATACTTGTTCGAGATCAGATGCCTCAAAAGTAGGAAGCCCCATCTCTTGTACAGCGACAAGAAAATTCCTCACGTTTTCAAAGTACTGGTATGCTGACAATGCCGCCCCATCAGGGATGAGAACAGCATCAGGACTTTCTACTACCTGAAAGCAATTGTCTAATGTTAAAATCCAACGTGAAAAATCATTTACTATGGAACAAATATTAAATCAGGATAAAGTTCACCTTAGGCACAGCTCCTGGTTGAATCTTATTTATGACATTGCAAAGCATAATCCCACTTCTCAATCCAAGCCTAAACTCTTCCTCTGAAGGCTCAGCCGGCAAATCTTTAGCCGCAACAACTCCTGCCATTTTTCTTAGCCACCCAGCCGCTTCATACCTTCTTGATGCTGTGAAACAAAGATCGTCTCTTTAGCTCCCAAAGGTAGGTAGAAAAACTCGGAACTTTATCCTAATTTCCAAAATTTTAAAATCCATCCACAATTGTTCATTGCAAGCAACTATAATACACGGAATGATGGAAAGCAACTCAACAATCAGGAAACTCTACAGAGCAAAATTAGAAATAGGTGCCACATTGACTCTGTGCCAAAAAAAAAATTGATGTATTACCTCAAAGATCAAACAGAGATAGAAACTAACCCGGTGTTTGGTTACCTAGAAAACTGAGGGAAACAGATGTAAATAAAATTTTCTATGTTATGTAATATAGAAAGCTACCTCAGCACAGCCACGCGGTCGAAATCAACTCAATTGAGAGTATGAGAATTCATATCTCCATGACTCACAAAAATTTTCATTCTGGGTGACCAATCTCACAATTTAATTATACACAGTAATAAAACATCATTCAGTTTGTCACAAATTCAAAACAAATTTAAACACCAAAGAAAGTATGAAGATTTAAAAGACACAATGGGGACAAAACTGAACAAACAAAAGAGTACCAGCTTCCTCAGCTTTTCTAGACTCCAAATCAAGATCTCTGAGTCTATTGCCGTGCTGTTGCAGTACATCCTCCACCAGTGACGCCACTGAAAACGACAACGTTCCCTCCCCCGACATTTCGCTGCAAATTTCGTAACTTCACAGCAAAGCAACTCACAATTCCAACATGTAATCCCAAAAATTCGGAGTGAAATGCGAGATCGGCGAAGAGAGAAATAAAGCTTAGCAGTTGCAGCCGTTTGCTTTGATGGAGGTTGGCTAATGCTCAGTATTCATCATCACATTCTTCATGACATTTTGCTTTTTCTCTTTCTTCTCTGATAGCTAACTCTGCTTTATACTCTCACTACCCGAATCTCTCTCCCCACTTCGGTCCGAGCCTATTCACTTTAAAACTGAATTAACAAGTACTTTTTACGGGCGCGTGTAGTTCAGTGGATGAATAATTCAAAGTGGACGTAGTATATAAATTCTGGCTTACGAAATGGAGTGCCGTTTCGACTACCCACTATCTAAGGTCAATTCGCTTAACTGGATTTTTGGCGCCGAAACTTTTGAATTAACAGACATTTGTTATATAATTCAACATGTTCTTAATCCATTGCCTAGTCAGAGTTGAATGTTTGTTGCCGGCTTCTAATTAATTTTAGGTGATGTCTTGCTTAGGTTTTGAAATTATGTATATCCCTCCATTATGTTTCAAAATTTGAAAAACCATTTGCCGAATTGAAATGTTCAATTTGAGTTGATCCTCTTGTTGTTGTTACCTTACGAATTTCAAATTTAAGTAGTAGTATCGAACATTTGTACATATATATGCGTTGTTTGCATTGTTATTTATGACTTTTGAATTACCTTCTCAACATGACTAATTTAACGTGATATTTACAGTTATAATTAAGTTGGTTAAAATATATTATTTTATCTTATATATTCGTTGTTATTATGTTGATTTAGAGTTAAGGTATTATAATTTTATAATTTATAATTATTGTATGATAAATTTTAAATAATAAAATATAAGTACGTGAGTGATCTATAAATATTAGCAGATAAATAAATATTTATAAATATATTCTTAACTTTATTTTTAATTGATTTATATACTTTGCATTTGTTATACTTCATTTTTTGATTCAATAGTTATAGTTTTAGACGAAGAAATTACTCTTTATTTGGTTTGGTGAAAACGGTTACCAATTAACGAAATGCCATTGGAATATCATATCATGAGTCATGTCCCTCAAATTGGAGGGCATATGTGACCATTCAGATGCCTAGTAGCTTCAACGTTCAAAATATTCAAATCTGCGCTTTGGTACCAGACCTAGTGAGGTTCGTATATGCCGAGGCCCACCTAGCGCGTCTTTTTGGGACCCACTTCACGGGCATTCCGCAGGCTTTCTATATTTTATTCGTTCCTTGGAGTCTTCTATTATACGAGGGCATTTCATATAATTTTATAACAAGCAAATCACAAGCAGCCACCTTGCTTACAGTACTGGATTTGCTCGCCACGTGGCTTGTTATTATTGGTTTTGGAAGGAATTAACCCTTCCCATGTTACAAGCTTAATTAAGACTTTTCACTTTTGCTCGAAGAACCTTAGTACAGCCAGTGCTCAGACCCACACGCAAACTTGAGCGAGTGGATTACCCATAATATAACTTCTCAAATATAATAACACCACATATCATTAATTTTACTGGGAATATCATAATTGCACAAGCAATTATGATTGGAAAGAAGTAATCGATATGCTTTAATGTATCCCAATATGTAATTATGCAATTCCCAATGGCAAGTATTAAATTGCAATTGCATAATCACTAATGATTCATTCCTGTATCTGAAAAGTAGTTAATTGTTAAACTATAATTGGAAATACCAATTAAAGGAAGATAATCTTTAATTAAGGTTAACAATTGAGAACCAAAAAGTTTAGTGGGTGGCTAAATTCTTTCTTTCCTATGATCAATTATAACCTCTCACATGTTAAGTGAACCCACAACTATGCTGATGCTGGCTCTTAACATGATTGTATTCATGAATTACAATTTTAAGTGCACATCACTTTCTGGCTCAGGAATGTGCACATTCATGTTATGAAGGTGGTAAGACACATCATATCAAAGCATCCACATGCTTCGTCTTATGCTCAGAAATTGACAAACCAATTTGAAACTTACTGTAAATTCATCTTTTTACCCCCTTTTACTTGGGTTAGGTAAGGAATGTTTAGAAAAATATTACCAATTATGTACAATATAGGCAGTACAATGTTGGTTTTCGTAGAAACATATTATATGATGTATGTAGCATTACTCTTTGTCATTCAGTGTGAGTGAGTTTCTAAGTTGGGTGTCGTTTTGTGTACTCATGATTTGGGCATCACTTTCTTTTTTAACTTTTGAAATTTGAGCAGTAAAAGGCAGAAGCAAATTATAGGCTTTTTCGTTTATTTCTTGGTGCATAACTAACAGTTGTTTACTTAACGGCTTAATGCATATAGATTGGTGGTGTCCTTTCACTCTTCAGCCGTGGACCAACAGGAAAGAAGATTGTCATTTACTGCAAAAGATGCCCGCATAGTAAAAGAATCAATAGTGCCCATGTTATTGGCAAAGTTGAAAAGCAGCTATTATCATTACAATTATGAATTATTATTGTTAGCTGGCTAGAACTTAAAAAGTTTCTCAACGAAGCATGTACATATATGTACATATATATATATATATATACACACACATATACTTTGTGGATCGGAGTCCCATCTGGAAAGCAAACGCCAGGCTATTCTAATCACACTTACAGTTATAAACTACATGTCAAATCTAATATTAAGGTGGGCAAATAAAAGAAAAGTTGAGCCTTAATTTTCAAGAATCAACCGTTTGTTAACAAAATCAATCCTCCGAGTTGGTAGTTTTTAGTTTTCCCGAGTATCCAAAGCAAGTGCTGGTTGTTACTTTGTTAGTTTTTCTTTCTTTCTTTATTAATATTAATTAAAAATGAAGTAATATCTATTGAAAGGGAAGAATATAGAGAAATGATCATATGACAAGCATTCCCAAGAATAATGAAGACCTTGTACTCTCATATGATATCTTTTAATGGATTAATTGAATGCAACCGACCAAACCCATGATGATAGATGAAAGGGGCAGTCTTTCTGCTCCTCACATTCCCTTCTCCCCCATCCCCTCTAATTATACTGCACTACTTGTTGCAACATTTTGTTTCTAATATTTCAACACCACCTACAAAAATATAAAGAAGAAAACACTTTTTAAGTAAATTTAACAGAGTAGGACAAGAGAAAGTAGAATGTAAATATTTAACACAATCAATTTCCATATATATCTGTGGTACTGAAATATTCTGTAAGTTTAATCCCATGTGTCAAAGTAAGTAATCTGTCAAATTTGTTGCTTCTTTCGATGACACAAAATCCAGTCCCTGAGAAAAGAGGGAAAAAGGGAAATTCTCTTAAAGAATGTCTGTTTTTTTGTCCAAGTATTAATTAACTTTCGAGCCTTTTAAGTTGTCTTTAATCTTACAATAAAGAAGATTAGCTCAAAGGATTGCCTTTCTTGGCCGATGAGTTGTCGCTTAATGGGCAATTCTCCTTTATTAGTACGTTTATTATTGGCAGTGGGACTGAAAGGAGGGAAGATTATTCTAATAAAGTCCATTTGTTTTAGTCTTAAAGGGATTTTGAGATAAGAATTAAAGGGCATATAATTCAATTCTATTTCTATCCTGGGATAAGAATTTCTAAACCAATTTGAATAATTAGAATTTATTTGGCAAGATAATTATGTAAACGGTCTATCTGATCGAGAAGGAAAGAGAAATAAATAAACAAATGTCAGTAATCAGACAAGTTGTCTATTAATTCAGGGTGATTTGGACGCTAAAGCCGTAGGTGGAGAAAAGTAAGAAGATCATAGATGCTTTGTTCTTGAGGAAGTTTAGGTGGTGTCCCGTATTGTTTTCAAAGCGTTGCTTTCGTTTTCATTTTTGAAATTCAAACATAGTAAGTATCCTTTATTGTTTTGTGAGAAATTGAATTTATAAAATAAAAAATTTATTTTACACTTTTATAAGTTAAAATTACAAAACAAATTATTTTATGTATTTTATAAAATAAATTATATAACATAATTACACTAATTTTCTTTTATCTTGTGTACTTTTTTTCCAATATCTCTCAAAAACCCTAACGAAACTCACATACTTTCATCTCTCGCTTTTGAGCGTTTCAGTTTTGCCCTCTTCTAATTTCGGCTTGCCTAATTTTTTAGGAGTTTGACTCGTTTCATTTCACTGTGATTACCTTCTCAACTTGCTCTGCCTTTCAAAACTTGCTCTGCCTTTCAAAAATTATAAAGTACTTTGTCCGTTTTCTCCAATCAACTTCTCAGGTAGGCCTTTAGTCCTCTTCTTTTCAAAGTAAGTCTTTCTTTTCATTCCGATTCAAAGTAGAACATTGATTTTCAGTTTTTGGGTTTCACTTATGACTCATTGTTTTGATATTTCAGATCTTATCTTCTCACTTTGATCTGTTTCTTTTCGTGATTCAGTTTTTTACCATATACCAACTTGAAGAGTGTGTGCATTTCGAGTCAACTTCTTCCATCTCTCTCCATTGTGTGATCGTTTAAAACTGTCGATTTTCGATACGTCGTTATTTCAAGGGTATTTTCTTCATTTCAAGGCTTTCTTTTTGTACTACTTAATTTGTTTGTTAACCAGTTGAACATTTTTGTTAGCTTAATTTGGAAGAAATCGAATAAGAAAATGGAAATTTAATACGTTTTTCTGTTAAATTATTCGGATTGAAAGTATAAAATATATAGTTGCATCGTTGAAGATTGGATGTCTGAATTTCAATTGTAATCTTACAAAAGAATACAAATGATGGGCGTCAATGGTTTTATTTTATTTTATAACTTTTAAACAAGTAATGTTTATAGAAAGCTATATGAGGGAAACAGTTTTTGAATGACTTATCCTGTGAAAATTGGTCTATGACTGGTGAATGAACTTTAATAGTGTGTACTTTATCATGTATTTAATGTGTCATGTAATATATAATTAAGGAGAGCAAGAACGTGGTCTCCCCTTAATGTAAATTTATAGATGTCATGTCGTGCATAAAGTCTATTGGTGAAATTCTTTTTCATGGGAGCAGGGAGCACGAGTTCATGGAGTAGTGAGAATTAGAAATGATTGAGATGTCATACATTTAAGGTAATATTGCAGCAAGAAAGACAACACCTTAATTGGGGATTTTGGGTTCAGTTGTCCTATAGGGTGGTGGTGGGGGTGGATGGAATTGAGGTTTAAAAAGGGAACTTTTAGTTGTGTTTAAAAGAAGCGAGCCAAAGTAATGGCCTTGTAGGGTGGGTGTATGGAATGGTAATTTAATAAACCCATTTTCTGTCTGGTATAGTTTTGTTGACACTTGATGCTTGGATGTTATTATGCTTCTTTGTTTCAAACTAGCTTTCTTCTTAGACTCTTGATACATTTTCTTAATGGGTTGCACAGTTGGTTCTATCACATGTGACTGCCACTAATTTGAATTTTAATGTCTGATTTTGAATTTGAATGTTAAAATTAAGGCTTTTAGTCTTTTATTGACTTGGTAGGCTATTATGCTGTTATTGATGTTTGTTGTCATAACATGAGAGTTGTGTGCTGACTCAATTATTTGCTTGTCTAAAAACGATTTTTGACATCACTGGGCATTATTTGTTTTGGTTGTGCCCAGCATATATCCCCTGTTCCATGAACAGTGTTTCTTTAGGAGAAAAGCTTTTGTTGTGTGGACATGTTATATGTGATACTAATATTTTAACATTTGGGATTGCATACTGCATTTGGATTAATCTCAAACTGTCAGTGGTTATCTATGACATTGAATATTTTCTATTTGATATGTTTCTGTTTTCTTTGATTGTCTCTGTTCATTTGTTCCAAAATAGAGATAAAAATATACAAATAATGCCTTAATTTGTGATTTATGATTTATTTATTTATTTTTAGTATAGGATATGATGCATGTTGAAAGACATTTATGCTTAGTCATAGAAATTTTGGCATATGATTCAATGATGATTTATCATTTTAATTATCATCATTAATTAAATTAAAATAGAACTAATTATAGAATTTTTTTTAATATATTGCGTTTATTTATTTATTATTGTCAATATTTGTTTTGATGAATAGAAAAATATTGACCTACAAGATATTGATGTTGATGATAAGGCTGAATAGTCTGCAAGGAATAAGACTGCATTCATTCGTTTACTACACGATCATGTGAAAAATGATGATTTACAGATCTCAACTTTTACAAAGAAGATTTGGTCATCCATGAGTGATGAATTATTTAACCAAACCAAGAAAAGATTCAACATAGGACAACTTAAGTCAAAATTTAATAGATTGCATAAAAAACATCGTGAATTTTCTAACTTAATAGCTCATACTGGATTTAGTTGGGATCCTATATCGAATACCGTTACAGCTTTAGAAACTGTTTGGGTTTACTATATTAAGGTAAAAACTCAATGTGTTATGAATTTTTTAGTTTTAGTTTTAGTATTAGGAATTATATTAGTTAACTATATATGTTTTTAATGCAAAGAGTGCCTGGAGTAAAGCCATATCATAAAAAAGGCTTAGAACATTATCAAATTTTATGAGAAATATTCAATACTACTAGAGCTACAAAGCAACTACACTTTTCCTCTAGCCAAATTCTATTTAATTCAAATAAAGATCGTGAATTAGAGGATAATTTTATTAACAGTGGTGTGCATGTTGACATTGATGTTGATGATGATAATACTGATTTTATGGAGCATCCTACTAGGAGTAGAACAGGAAAAAGATCTCGTCGATCAGTTACTCTAACTGACCATGGCAGTAAAAGATATAATAACATGGACAATTACTTTGAAAGGGCTAGTGAAGTTATGAATGCTAGATTTGAGAGGAAAAAATCGAAGAGAGCTAGTCTTCCACCACTGTTGGTGAAATGTGGTCAATTTAAAAGTGTATTGACGCTGTAGAGAGTTTGGGTGACGTTGATGAAAATACATTCAACAAATTCATGGATAAAGTTATTCCTAACATTGAATGGAAGAAAGTTTTTTTTAGTATGAGCGAGGGAAGGAAAAGAACATAGTTAGCTAGTTTGTAAGGTTTTTTTTAAAAAAAAAACTGTCAGTTTTTCAATAAATTATTGTTGTACTATTTATTGTATGGTTTGTATGGATATTATATTTCTTTTCTTTGTACTGGATTTATTTGTTGGTGGAATTAAGTTGTACTTGAAGTTTTTAAACTTGGTAATTTATTACTATAATCGCATTATTGACTTATTGTCATGTCTTCTTTTTCTATTATTTCTTTAGCTTATATTGGATTTGTGTGTGAGTTTGATTTAATTGAGATGTATTTTAAGTTTTTAAACTTGGTAGATATATACATTATATGCTTTTATCTATTGTGCCTGTAAAACTGAGTAGAAGTAAAATAAATATATACATTCTAAAACTTTATTTCTTTTTCTTTCAAAAACCATTACAAGAAAGAAACCAAACTTCTTCAGAATCCAAATATCTTTATCACTCACAATATACTTGCTATAATTTGGAGTGATAATGAATACCTGATTTCTGCATGGTTTTTGGGAGTTTACTCTGTTTATCTGAGTGGTTTTTGAAATTGGGTTTCACTTTCACACTTGCATTATTACAATGTGAGACAGACGTGAAGTAATGGGATGAGCTTTTTCTTTAACTTTATCTGAATGTGCATTTGTGTGTCTCTTGAAAAAAGAGAGATCCTTGCTAGAATCAATCTACAGGAAGGTGGCTTTATGTTTGGTGTATGAAAGAGATTGGTTAATGGTTACGGTCTCATCTTTATTTTTGGGTTTTTCTATGCCTTTTTAAAAAAATTTGGTTACCAAGAAGAAAGGAAAAAGGCAGCCAGGGTGGGAGAAGATACTATAGGGGAATTAGGGGTGGCTTTCTATGACTTGTTTAAATTTTTGTGTTTTCCTTTGGTTTCAATTCTAGTTCTCTGTTCACCTGCAAGTGACTAGCTACAACTCCATTGTCTAACTACAATTTTATAAATAACGTAGAAATGAGTGACTTTCATTAATTTAGTAGGAACCGAGTCTTTAATTATCATTATTCCATGTTTCTAATTTGTAAATACTTACTGTATTTGTATCCCTTCCCACAAGACTTATATTTATTTTTTGCCATTGTCATGTCTTCTTCTTACCAATATCAGATCAAAATTATCACCAATGGAATTAAGCACTTGTGCTGTCTCGGCTCCTTCTATTACGCTACTTTATATACTCAACATGCTGGTTATTAATACTAATCATTCTGAAACCGTTAATCATGATTAATAATATAATTAAGAATAGTTATCGTTTCAAATCCCCATTCTCCATACATACAAACTCATTTATGCTTAAATAATTAATTGACATAGATCAGAAGTAACTTTTCACCTCTCTCTTTCTCTCTCTCAATAAGTTAAGCTTGCATTAGGGTATACATACAATTGAGTTGGAAGTTGAATCCCAGCTCAAACAGAACATCTATTTTATTATGTTGGAATCCATTTTGCCTCATAAAAATTATGCCCTTACAGATAGCGTCACACATTTTTCATCTCCTTTGTATTTTTATTATTTAGCTAGCACCTATTGAATTTGATTATGGATTTGATTTAATGAGATATAATTATATTTTTTTTTTGCAGCAGAACAAATAAAATGAGTAGTTCAGATGATCATAGTTTAGATAGTTTAGATATGGAACAGAAAGTGTTAGAAGTGGCTATTGTTATAAGATTGCTTGAAGAGTATAAACGTGTTCACAGGAGACCATGCTATACAAGAACATTATCATGTTATGAGTTCGTACAGGATTTATTGAATGGTCATTCAGATAGAATGTATAACCTGTTTCATATAGATAGAGAAGTATTTCGTCGATTATGCAATACTCTTGAACATTTAAATTTGTTAGAGAATGATAAACATGTTTATACAGAAAGGTTGTGGCAATGTGCCTTTATGTTTTAGCTCAAGGTGCTACTATGCGAGTAATAGCTAAAATTTTTTAATGTGCAAAGGATACGGTATATAGACAATTTCATCGCATGTTGAAAGCTTTATGTGGATTAGCGTTGCACATTACACATCCAATAAATCGAGGCCAGACACAGATTATAGACAGTCCAAAATGTTTTCCATATTTTAAGGTAAATAATTTTAGAAGTTGTTTGTTTACTTTTTTTTTTTAAATGACAAATTAGTTTAGTATATAAAATAATATGTTCAAATCTTATAGAAATATATTGGTGCTATTGATGGCACTCACATTTCTATACGGGCTCCAGCATGTAAGCAAACATCATATAGAGATAGAAAGATTCAAATTACCTAAAATATTATGTGTGTGTGGTCTTTTGATATGATGTTCACATTTTTGTATACTGGTTGGGAAGGAACTAATAATGATTCAAGAGTATATATGGATGTCATTACTAGATTAGAAAATGAATTTTCACATCCTAAAAAAGGCAAGAGTCATTATAATATTATACTTTCAATTATTCATAATTTATTTATTATAAAGTTAATGTTTAAATATTGATATTTACAAGATATTACTACGTGGTGGACTCTAGACACATAAACATGCCATGATTTTAGACACCATATAGAGGTTAGCGATATTATTTGTGTGATTATAGAGGAGCAGGTCTAGCACCTAAAGGTAATCAAGAATTATTTAATTATTGTCATTCATCATTACGTAATGTTATTGAACGATGTTTTGGTGTATTAAAGGCCCGTTTTTTTGCTTTTAAAGAATATGCATAACTATAGGTTATGTAAGCAACGTCTAATTCTCATTGCATGTTGTGTACTACATAATTTTAGCAGAAAAAAAGCTCAACGTTATAGGCTATTTAATGAGTTTAGTGTAGAAGATATACTCATTGATGAAAAACAAGATGTATCAATTCCTAATGTAGAACCCGCAAAATTTGACATTACTAATTTTTATTTGACTCTATTATTAATGAAGTATTCAGAAGCGTTAGGATTCGAAAAAATTTATTTTAGTACGCACGTATAGTTAAATCAGCACTTAGGTAATAAAATGTCATAAATAAATAAATATATATTATATATATACACACACACACACACACTTAAGTATATGATTTTAATTCTCTTTTATTTTCAAGATAATTATAAGTGATGTAAAGGCTAAATTGATAAGATTTTAAAACTCAAGAGATTAAAGTGCAAATTTTTATAAAGTTAGCAAGAAAGTGTAAATACAAAAAGTGTCAGACAATATCAAAATAATTATATTATTTCATTGTGGGCTAATGAAGTGTGTTATTAAGTCAAGCCCTAGATATTTCTAAG